>CM055280.1:55961946-56057793 GCA_029237695.1 Conchocele bisecta | reverse complement strand
AACTGTAACGTCGGCGGTAGAGCAATAGGAAAATCCGATAAAACTATCTGGAACAAATACATGTACATAAATACAGTATAGTAGGTTAGTGCCGTGAATACGAAAAAAATATCCGGCAAGGCTCAATAATTTCTTTATTTCTCATCAGAAGTATATGTTGTGACCTCTCATTTGAACCGTCTCGTCGAGACGGTTCAAATGAGTGGTCACAACATATACTTTGGTTCAGAAATAAGGAAAATAGATAGAGAATAGTAGGTTAGTGCCGTGAATGGGAAAAAATATCTGGCAAGGCTCAGGAAACGGGATGGGCGAGGCTCTGCCGAGCACATCCCGTTTCGTGCCGCGCCGTTTCCCATTCACGGCACTAACCTACTACTCTATTTATCCCGTCAACACCTAAAAATGGCTGTAAAATGCAAAAATAGTATTGATTGGATATCAAAAATGTTTCACGGCACCGTGTTTCACGGCACATACGCACTGCGTTGACGAGATAAACATTAAACCTCGCTCAACCGGACAACCTGGGAGGTCGCCAGGGCGTCCGGTTTAGCTAGGTGTCACTGTAAATCAGGCATTTGATATCACCTGAGATCAATGATCAAGAAACCCATCAAAATCATGATCGCATGTGTTTCTTGCTGTCCGGTTTAGAGAGGTTCCACTGTAGTAGTAAATTGAGACACGCCATGTGATTTTGTACCATCGGAAATCTGCGTAATTTCATGAAATACGTTTATAAAATTTACAATATTTTCCGCGTTGAAAGTTGACGGCAACATTTCAGAGTAATTGCGGCATATAACTACATGTATTTTGTCAACTTTTAACGTTATTTATGAAAAATATTGTAAATTTTTGTAAACGTATTTAATGAAATTACGCATATGTCCGAAAATAGAAAATCACACGGCGTGTCTCAATTGTAAGTATAATCGGGTCAAAAATATCTCTGTCAGCGATTAATATTTTCACGGTTATTCACTTTTTTAATGGTCAACAACAGTTTTTCAATCCTAAGGTAAATGTTGGTGACTTTGAGGCCAGGTATTCACAGTTGGAGGACTCGGACCTGCGACATAAACAAGCCGATTGAAATTATTATAAAGATCCCATTGCCCCACCCACCCGTTTTCTTACTATACGTTACGTAACGTATAATACAACTGGTGGGGTTCAATCAGGAGTTCAACGAGTTGGGGAGAATCGGCATTTTTTGTATCACAGGTCCGAGTCTAACTCTTCCACCTGTGGTATTGTCTATTTCCAGTCTGGACCATAGACACGTCAATCACTGTCAATGAGACGTTTCCATCGCGGCATGAACGCGCCGCTGATACGGATGAGCTGCCCAATGAAATGG
Source organism: Conchocele bisecta (assembly GCA_029237695.1). NCBI lineage: Eukaryota > Metazoa > Mollusca > Bivalvia > Lucinida > Thyasiridae > Conchocele > Conchocele bisecta. Next base: position 56,056,427 of record CM055280.1, on the reverse strand, counting down.
ACATCGATCTTCCGATGGGCACGGATAAAGACACGGTCCGACTACATTTACAAAGAAACAAACTGATCAATGACGCCGTGACGGTGACAGTGCAGCGACACGGAAAGATAGTCTATCAACGTTTTCCACACGAGAAAGTACGCTTACTAACTCCTAATTAGAAGATATTAAGTCCTAATTAGGCGACATTAACTCCTAATTAAGGGACAGTGAGTCCTAATTAGGAGTTAATATCTCCTAATTAGGAGTTAGTATTATGAGATAGTAAATCCTAATGAGGAGATAAATATATGTTAGCATTGACACCATTGACGCTCCCATTGTTATGGTTAAGCCACAATAAATCACCAGATATTCATGCGCGGTGTAGTATAGTATCAAACGAGTTTCCATATGATAATAGATTTACGAAACTCGTCAGCAATCGCCAGAGTTTCATAAATCTCATATGCAAGGGAAACTCGTTTAGGATCCTCTATTTATGGAAGGTGTAAGTTAAAATACTGCTCAAGTGTCGGGTAGAGGGAAGAGTCAACGCCTTTAATCACGAGCCCATCACTGAGACATATTCAAGGTACATGATCACGTGGTTACAACAACAACAACGTCGCCCACTCCAAAGTAAGTATTATTTGACATTTTCCTTAATATGAAACGGATTTTGATGAAATATGGTGCAGCAAACGCGTCTTCATGAGCTGCATTTGGTGGCCTATGGAGTTTGGCACAGAGTTATGTCGTTTTTGTGAAGAATCGATTTCCGTGTCGGAGACACGGATATCGATTCTTCGCAAAAACGACAGACGTTTGGGTGAAAATAAAGAGACCACCAAATGCAGCTTAACAAGACGCGTTTGATGCGCCATATTACATAAGAATCTGTTACATAATAAGGACACTATAAAATAATACGTACTTTGAATCGGTACTTGTTGTTGTTGTTAGTACCACGTGATCATACACCTTGATATTCACAACATTGTATATTTTTTATTTGTGTATTTCGCTTTTTGTGCAGTTCTAATCAATAATCATGTCAAACACAAAAGGGACAAATTTCAATAAACTTCGTACGACTAAAATGTTCGTAAGTACAAAATTATGATAGTATGTAAATTTCACATTAACAACGTTTTCTTGTAAACAATTATTCTATTTACATTCATTTATCATGCAGCCTATGATCAATAAATGCAAACCCATAAAACTTTCACTTGTAAACGAACATTGTAGTCGTACGAAATTTAGTGAAACGACCACCTGCTCTTCACATTGCATACTTATTCCCATGTTCTATGTTAGTTTTATCTGAAACTAATTTATAATTAACGGTATGACGTTCCGATGCCCATGATTCCTCGTTCCTTGAGCTGATTGTTTAATGCCTATACCAGTCAGGGGTGTAACTGATTTCAGTTACGTTCGAAATAACCTGATACAGTTATTTCTTCTAGTTGTGTGAGAGTTGTCTCCCTTCCGTTATCAAATTGTAGATAACCTGTATCAGTTATTATCAGTATCTATCATTTTCTACACAATTTAAAAGGTAGGTAACACCAAATCAAGTGTTGACTTAACTATAATTTACAGCGTGGTGTTAATTCCCTTGTTCATTTTGATACCACTTTTGCCATAACCGTGATAATCATGACAGCGATCATGGCGATGGTGAATTGTACGCTGTTTTATCCCTATAATTCGACGACATGTTCAACATGTTGAAATGTTGGGATGTTCATTGAATTGGTTTAACGGTGTCTCTCACTGCTACAGCATCTACAAAGAAAACAAGTATTCTCAACTCTACGATATGTTCATCGATGTTTCACTCTAAATCTAAATATCTGGTGTGTTCCTCATTTGCATTATATCTTGCTACTAACATGACTAATACCATGATCATGATAATTTACGTGAATACATACATCAGAATAGGGTATTTAAATAAATTATAAACGATACACATCTATTCTCTGTTCCACGTTTTGCTGCCGACAAACTATTGGCCATTAAACACATTAAATGTTAAAAATATATAAATGTAAGTAGTTGTTCATCATTAACATGTATACGTTTGTGATGTTCTGTATGGAAGCGCCCTGGGGCCCGTTTCAATAAGCTTCGTACGACTAATATGTTCGTAAGTGCACAATTATGAATGTCTGTAATTTCCACATTAACAACGTTTTCTTGTAAACAATTATTGCAGCCTATGCTCAATAAATGTAAATCCATTAATTGAAATTTTCAGACGATCCTAAATTTGCACTTAGGAATATTTTAGTCGTACGAAGCACCTGATGCCGATGTGGCAATATTGTATCTCCTAATTACGAGATACTAACTCCTAAATAGGAGTAATTAGGAGATACAAAGCCCTAATTAATTCACAGAAAGTCATAATTAGATATAATATCTCCTAATTGGGAGATACCAACTCTTAATTCGGAGATTGTAACTCCTAATTAGGAGATATCTTAAAGATATTTCAGCATTTTGCACCAGGACGCGTCAAAATTGCTATGAGGTGTAAATAAAAATGTTATGTTTCTCATCGATGGAAATTTAAGCAATTTCTGGTGAGATAGCAAGCAATTCCGGTATCTATATATGCGCACCTGCCAAAACTGTAGTTCATGGTGAAATAACAGTTCTTCTGGTATACATGACATATATTTATCACATCTTTGGCACATTACCGGGTGTTGTTTCTGTATTAACACAGCTCGTGTGAAAGTTATGAGCATGAGGATGTGATAAATAAGTTAGATCACGTTTCTCCGCATGTATGAGCGATAATCAGCTCGCTACAGATCGCGGATTATCTCCTCGTACATGCGGACGAACCGTGATCTAACTTGTACTTATAGGCCAGGAGCAATAGTGTTTAAGGTCAAACAAATTGATAACAATCTGAAAATTTCAGGATATGTTCCGAATCGTGTCTACATTATCTGAAAAAAAATCCCAGTAAATCAACCATGTGCCAACTTGGCAATTCAAGATGGCGTCCAAGATGGCCGCCATTTTTATTTTTTGCTTATATCGTCGTATTCAGCTATGATAAATATACATAAAAACCATCAGAACATACACCTGTATATAAATATGCCAAAACGCATTATATGTAGATAATATTCATAATCACTATTCAACATGGCCGCCATAATATATCTCCAAATGTCACCAAAGTGTCTAGCAATAAAATGTTGACGGTCAAAATTATTTTTTGACACGCCTAAATGGCTTTCCAGATGTTGAGTATGATTGTCCAATGTGTACTAGAAACGGATCCGTTGTGACATGCCAAATATGATACATCTAAATCTAATATGGCTTCAAAACCCTTCCGTGACAACGCAATATTATACTTTTCAGAGCAAAGTCGCGTGCCATGTCGAAAGTCAGTCAGAATGAATTACATGCATTTGGATTGATACACGAAAATATCAAAATTAAATGTCTAAAACCAGAATAGTGTTTTAAATCCTAAAAATCATGTGAAAAGTTCGTGAATTTGCATAGAGACGTGATATTTTGAACATATGACGACACGGATAACGTCTAACATTGATGTTTTGGTTGTTGCGCTTAGCGACGTCGCGTAAAATGTCCCGCCTAACATAGTTTTAGACCATGTTTAGACCAAGATGGCCCGTTGGAGAATTTGATTTTCTTTCAGTAATTTCTCTCAAGTTCAAGATGAAACTGAAGGAGCATTATGGCGAAGATGTTATTATCACGAGCATTGATGGGAAGGGAAGCATCGTTAGTTTTCGAAATGCATCTCAAGAAATGCAAGGATACTCCGTGAACAATGGGTGTACGACAATATAGTTGATGCTGATAATCATAAAGACATTATCATCGATATGGCTGCCTCCCTTATACTTAATGACATTAGAACAAGAGTGTATGATAATGAAGAATACCCCACACTGTTTCAAACAGAAAATCGATCAACACTAGTTCCAGATTCACTCTTAGCTCATGCCATCATTTCTTCAATTCGTCCAAGGCCATTCATTTCATCACTGTTGCTTGCAATTGCTGTGTATATACATAGACAATATGGTTCCCGTGAACTGGTATATCTTCTGAGCAGATTCAATTTCTCAGATGATTACAGAGAAGTGTAAAGGTTGGAGGCTGCACTTGTATCACACAATAGACCACTCGATATCTTCAGTGGTTTCACCCAATTTGTGTATGATAATGCAGACTTCAATGTAGCTACAGTGACTGGTCACAATACATTCCACAGTATGGTAGGTATAGCTTGTGTTACACTACAGGGTACTGTTGATGATGTGCCTGTAAAGCGCACAGTCAGTGTACCACCGGTGGAAATGGTCGGTACCTTTGGAAACGTTCCCATAAAGACATATAGCAAACCTGCTGTTCCTGTTCTAAAGTCTGTTATTATCGGACCAATGAAAGCACCTGAAAAGGAACCTACATATGTCATCTATGCCAAGGCTTTAGACACACTATGGGTTGCAGGTTATGTGCTTGAACTTTCCCCCTGTCCATCATGGAGTGGCTTCATGAAAGTATCACATCAAAATGAAAATTTTGACAAAACTAGAATTGAAGTACTTCCCTTCATCAACTTACTTGGACCCGGGAAATGTGAGCACAATCTATACAGCATTATCGTTTGCCCAAGACCAGTGCCAGAAACATGGTATTGGCATATGTCCAGTTACGTTTGACCAACCGTTGTACATAAAGGCGGTAGAAATAGTGACTGCAACAAATGATCTAAACAAAGTCATTGTTCGACTTGGTGGCTTCCATCTACTCATGTCCTACCTAGGCAGCATTGGGTATATCATGACTGATAGCGGACTGGCAGATCTGTGGGAAACGGTGTATGTCAAAGGATCTGTTGTGCATATGCTGACAGGTCATGCATACTCACGTGCACACAGAGCCCACATCCTGACGTCAGCATCTGTGTGCTATTAAATGATAATCCAAACTGTCTGGATGACATTGACAAAGATCATTTGAAAACCCTCCATCAGATGAGCTTGCGAGGTGTTCATCCTGCTGATGTTGCGGATGATGTACAGCTATTAAATGGCATAATATCACAACTCCTTATAGATGTAGCAAACAAAAGCAGAACTGGCAAGTTGTGGGTACAGTACCTGACCAGGTCGCCCTCCTTCGTCTGTTCATACGTGATGAGAGAATGGGCAATTGGGATCTTCATCTCCACTGTGTTGAGAAAATGTTTCCATACTTTCATGTTGTTGGTCATCTCCACTATGCCAAGTCGGCCTGATTGTATCTTCAGCAGATGGGGTCCTTGGAAAAAGTGATGCCAGCAGAAGAATATGCTAAATTCACGGAACAGGAATATTTCTCTACCCGTAGTACTGACGAGTACTTGAGTGGCAACTTTTCTGACCAAACGATAGAACATGTCCTAATGCGAAAATTAAAAACATCCGGCGGCATGACACATGGTAGGGGCATCACATACAGTACATTGGCAAAGTGGGTGTGTGCAATGCCCGGTTGTTTGCATATTTGTAGCCGACTGGAGAAATTCGCATCAGTACACACATCTACCTCTGAACGGCACAAATACCTGAGGGTAAGCACCCAATAAAGATATACCAAAGACATTGATCTCTTTGTGGATTGGCTGCACACATATTCACCATTCTGTGAATATGAACCATCTCGAGTTGTATCTATATCCACTGGACTAGTGGCCGACTCGTCAGTGAATTGTGACCAAGCAGTCGATATTGGTACCGCCGCAGCTGCTAAAATGACAGGTAAGTGTTTCACAGAGATCACTCTTCACAGAAAAGACAAGGTTGAGACAATCAGTAGTATACACAAAACTGTCAAAGTTCGGGGACATGATACGGCAGTTAACCCCACTCTGTTGTTTAATAGGATCACGTGTGTTCTCAATGATAGTACTGAAATGGAAACATTCCTGACACACGAACTGTCACCGCAACCCCCATCATTGATGGTCTAATGCGGAAGCCCATGAACAGTACACTGGGTATATTGTTGAAATCATTAATTACACAACTACCAACTGACTCAGCCAATGCACTATTTGTTGTGGACGGAGGGCACCTACTACACACAGTTGTATGCCCAAAGACATCGACATATCATGACGTGTTCCAGTCATATAGTGCATACACACTAAAGCATTTTGGTGTTGGGACAGTTGTTGTATTTGATGGCTATTATGTCACCTCAACCAAAGTCATGGAGCAGAACAGAAGGGCTAGCAAGGTAACATCACGTTCAATCATATTTGATGTAAATATGAAAATCACGATTGCACAATCAGCATTCTTGTCAAACAGCAGCAATAAACGTCGATTTATTGACTTGCTGAGTCAAGAGATGCAAGCAGCAGGCATAAGTGTGAAACAGTCAGAGGCAGATGCAGATTTCCTGATAGTTTCAACAGCCTTAGCACTGGCTGATGATGCCGAGAAGCCAGTGACTTACTGGTGATGCTTGTTGCACTAGCGGTTACTTCGGTGGCAATATATTTGCTTTGCCGTAGTAACCCAGTGACCCTTTACAACATCCAGGATCTTCAGCATGCTATAGGAGACACCAAAAAACACTTGTTGTGTATGCATGCTGTAAGTGGTTGTGATACAGTATCGGTACATTATAGACAGGGAAAACGCAAGGCTTTCAATAATGTACACCATCATCAGGACAAGCATATTATGCTAGAAACGTTCAGAAATAGTGAAAGCACACATAGCGATATAGAACATGCCGGTGAACAGTTCTTACTCAAATTGTATGGAGCTGGTCAAGTAAAGACACTTGATAAATACAGACACATTGCATACAAAAAGGCAATTGGTAGGTCCTCCCTTATCTCATCATTTCAGCTTGCGTGTCGTGTCTCCCACCGACAAGTCTCCCACCGACAAATACCATTCATATCGTTCAGAAATGGATGGGTAACTCAGTGCCTCCAATAGAATGGGGATGGCGATTGCAAGATGATGCTTTGCTACCCATGTAGACTGACCTCCCAGTTGCACCAGATAAGCTAATGAAAATGGTTTCATGTGGCTGTAAGACTGGATGTGGAAAGTCATGTGGGTGCTGGAAGCTTGGGTTATTTTGCAATGAAATGTGCAGCCAATGTATGGGACAAACATGTAATAATACTACGCCCGTACCAGTTGACCATGATTCTGAATAACCTCATAATTTACACAGGTGGCACTTAAGATTAGACAGTGGTATCGCTTGGGTACTGTTGAAGCAGTATTGTTGTTTGCAAGGCACATCTATATTACATTTCTACATTTATATAAATTGTCTGATGAGTAACTCATGTGAACACATGTGTTATCAAACCATGGTTTTTCTTACAGAATCATCCAACCAATGTATTTACACTTCCAATAATTTCAAAATGTAAACGCCCATCCAACCTATTGTGTTCGTACTCCAATACATGCATTAGCATCATATGACGTCGCGTGACGTTGTTGGTTGGTTACAGTTTGTGTGACGTCATTAATCTCCACGACGTTGTCATTAACGTCACGCGTTTGACCGGCAACGTCGCTGTAGAAAGAAGTACGAGAACATGACGTAAAGCAATACGAAACTTGAATATAATGCCATATTTGGTTAATAACATTTTGAAACTATCGAAATATGAAGTGTAAATATAAGTAATAAAACCCCGGGATGTTGCGTTTGCTGCGGTATGAATTACATTTGGTCTGTTTAAGGTTAGTGAGGAGTCCTTCGGACTCCACACACTTTAAACAGACCAAATGTAATTCATACCGCAGTAAACGCAATAGCCCGGGGTTTTATTCCTTAAATACAAATGACATAACTGTGTGATCACTGTCAAACATTAAAATGTTTATCACCAATGATGCATATAAGTACAAGAAAGTGATTTGAAAGATAAACATGACTTATTTAAGTTGTGGCGAGTCTAATACACTTATCTAGTCTGAGTGAATGACATAACATTCATAAAAAAGTACATAGAAGTGTCTACCATGGTGTCAAATGCCATAATTCTTAATCCACAAGTCACATTTTGTGTATGATCATACAATGTTATTGCTATATTGATGATGCTGTAGTGGTAAAGTGGTATGTATTTGCATGTATGTTTACTTACAGGACTGTCACTATTCATAATTATACGAGACACGAGTGCATATCAATCTGTGTATACCATGAATAGTGATAATGAATGCATTTCCAATGTCCAATGTATTATGTATTAAGTACTGCTTGCCATATATTGAAAACATTGCTATCTACCTCGCGTTTTTTCTTACAAAATATCCTAAAATCCATCAATTTCGCGGCCAAATTGGCGGCCATCTTGAATTGTATAACTTCAGAAATAACAAAACTGCTTTAAAAATGTATATCTGAGATAATCCAGGTACATGTAAGAGTATAAAAAATCAACACTTTTTATGCCTATTTGCCCATATAGCTGAACATTAAAAGATAATGAAAAAATGGCGGCCATCTTGGACGCCATCTTGAATTCCAAAGTTGGCACCAGCTGGATTTGCGGGGACTTTTAGTATGTTATTCTACATACATTTATACAACTTTCCTGAAAAATTCAGCTTGTTAACAATTTGATTGGGGTTTCGTGTTTTTTACACCTAATACTCCTGGGCTATTATACTATTCATATGTGCACATGCTGAGCATGCTGACGTCGGTTGCAATGCCAATGTACCGTCTAAAACAGACTGATTTGCTTGGTGAGGTATATCAGTCAATATTACATTCACGTTTTTGCAACGAATATGACATATGTGTTCATCGCGTGGTGTGAAACGTCCATATTTCACTCCCACCACGCGGTGAACATATATATCATATTCGTTGCAAATATATGAATATCCTCAATATATTATCATATACATGAATGTTCATTGTCTTGAATTTCAAAGAGGAAATGTGAACTGCTACCCAAATTGAAGTAATGGGCCAAGATCTTATAAATACATGAAATATACCCAAAAGAATACATAAGTGAAAATATATAATTTCAAAATTGGTAATGTGTTAAACAGGGAGTAAAACAATATTTAACTTTTTTCACTTATTTGATACTTTTATGTATATTTAACCCTTTCACACATAAGTAACTGGAATGGATTTTAATTTGTTAATTTGTCAACCAATTCAATCGTGACAAAACGATTAGCGGTTTGTCGGGTTCAAAGGGTTAATTTATACGTAAAACCCTGGTCCGTTACTTCAACATGTGTATTGCAATGACGGACCATAGTCTATAAATACATTAAAAATGGAGATGGAGTAAAAAAGGTTTGCTTATTTGTTCTCACTTATTGATGTTTTTAGGTATAATTAATATACATGTATGTATAATACTTTGGTCCGTTACTTCAACCTGTGGATTGATGATGTGTGACGTTTCTGTTACTATAGAACATTGGTTACTACCAGGACGTGGTCAGAGGATCCGCGTTCATGGTGGAAAGAAATAGCAGTGAGGAGAGAGAAGCCAAAATGTATTCATTCGTAAGTTGGTTATTTTATTATATTTACACAGTCATAATGGAAACCCACATGCAACGTATTGCGTCTAAATGCCAGTACATTACATTAGCCCCAAGAAACGTCGCCGACGTTGTTAATTCGTCCGGCAACTTCACTGTGCTATGAATTGCGACAAAATGACGTAACACAAAAATATTCATAGTTTTAACGCCGTATGGGTTATTTATATTTTTGAAACTATCCGAAAATGCAATGTCAATATAAGTGATACAGCAATGGAGAGTTGCCTTTACTGTATTCTGAAGAAAATTTGCTGTGTTTAAAGTTTGCGAGGAGTGCTTCGGACTCCAGGCACTTTATTAAACGGACCAAATATTGTTCGTACTACAGTAAACGGTACAGCCAATGAATTTCGACGGCATGACGTATGACATGACATGACATGACATGACATGAGCATTAATTAAAAGCAAGTATGGCAGCAGAAATAGCAAGCAAAACATATAATCACTATAATATTTATATTTCTCAAATAAAAAAGAGATTTGGAAAAGGCATACATTCAAAATGCATATTTGTTTACCGAGTTGGTCCCTTTCCAGGGATTCCGCTGGCGATCGCCACTTTCGCAATTGGCGATAAAAATAAGCAATTGGCGATAAAAAATTATAATTGGCGATAAAAAATTACAATTTTCTAAAAAAAAAATTAAAAAAAAATATATATATATTTTTTTTTTTTTTTCGAAAATTGTAATTTTTCCCGAGCGGAATCCCTGCATTCCCTTGAAAACCTGTGTATTGCAGTGACGGACCATATTCTATAAATACATTAAAAATGGAGAAAAAATATATCTAAAAAATTGTTTCTTGCACATTAACGGACCATAACACATTAACGTGGCTGTGACTGGAGAAATGGAAATATAAACGGATCACAAACGTGGCTGTGACTGGAGAAATGGAGCTTTTGTGATTCGTGACCAGTGCTACCATTGATCAAATAGCACACCCATGATATCTGTATTGCTTATTTGAAGCATGGCGGTGTTTCATTGATGAAATGGCGAAAGTGCAGATCTTGATCAGACTGTGCGAATGCAGGGCTCTACACTGGTCGCAACACCCATAAGCAAGATTTCTCCAGGCATATCCACCAATGCGTTATTTATTTATTTATAAGAATACAGCCTTTATTCTGTATAGTGTATGCTGAATTTAATGACGTTGCCATCGTACTAAATGCCAAGGAGTATGATCACGTGATTACAACAACAACAACAAATACTGAAACTTCCAGAAGAAGTACGTATTGTTTTAATTTGTCCTTATTATGTAGCGGATTTTGATGAAATATGGCGAATCAAACGCGTCTTGTTCACGCTGCATTTGGTGGTCTCGGTACTTTGGCCCAAACGTCTGTGGTTTTTGCGAAGATTCGATTTCCCTGTCTACTGACACAGAAATAGATTCTTCGCAAAGACGACATACATATGTGCCGAATTCCCGGGACCACCAAATGCAGCTCACGAAGACGCGTTTGCTGTGCCATATTTCATCTAAATCCAGTGCCTATTGATGAAAATATCAAATAATACTTACTTTGGAATGGGCGCGCTTTCAACAATTTCGGCAATTGCTGTTGTTGTTGTAACCACGTGATCCTGCACCTTGAATACCTCACGTTAGTGATGTCGTCATATACTAAGACCACAGATAACGGGAAATAATAGTTTGATAGATAGTTTCTCATTATATAAATATAGTATACTGGTCACACTTTCTCCAGTCACAGCCACATAACAATATGAAATACTGTGCGTGTATAGCAATGCACATATTCATAACAGATAACTAATTCATTGTTCCAAATTCCCCTACCACTGCACGATATGTAGAGATCGATTACAGTTCAAACCAAATAAAATTGCATAACAATTCTGTTGACTTCCGCCTATACTGAATACTACGGAATATTTGTTATTAATTCGTTCCCACGAAATAACAATTAATTCCCTCAATTTAACAATTCGTTCCCTCGTATTAACAATTCGTTCCCACGAAATAACAACTCGTTGCCTCGAATTAACAATTCACTCCCACGAAATAGCAATTCGTTCCCTCGAATTGACAATTCGTTCCCTCAATTTAACAATTCTAACAGTTTCAAAGTAGATCAAACGTGTTCTGCGTGGGAAAGTATTGTTAATTCGTGGGAACGAATTGTTAAATTGAGTTAACGAATTGTTATTTCGTGGGAACTAGTTGTTATTTCGAGGGAACGAATTAATGAAAAAATAATTCTGCGTGCCCTGCGGGGCTCCGTAGAATACACAGTCACGTCAGAAAATCGGGTTCGGAATCCGCGTGATCCTACACCCTGAATATGTAAAAAATATATTTTTAGTTTGGAGAAATATTTCAAGACAACGAAACCTACTTAGTGCAACCGCCAGATAATACACATAAGAGGCACACTGTCAGCAGACTGTCGGAAGGACGACCCGTTGTAGGCGATTATCTCCTTCCGCCGGACGTTGGTAAGATCTAAGCCACAGTTTAAAAAAAACAACATTAAATTAAACAAATAGCTTGAAACAAAAGTTAAGCCACAGTTAGATCAAGATTCCTCTGCATGTACGAGGAGACAATGGGCTATGCGACTAGTATTGGTCCAGATCAGCCTGTGCATCCGCACAGTCTGAACAGAATCTGCACAGTTGGCCATTACATCAATGAAACGCCGCGTCATGCTTACAAATCAATATATGTTGTTATCATGCTACAGGAGTGTGGTGTTGAATCAGAAGCTACACTCGTCACAAAACCCATAAGCCCCATTTCTCCAGACACAGCCAGATAAGTATGTAGAAAGTGATTAGGAAACAATACACAGTTATGTCACGGTTCGTCCGCATGTACGAGGAGATAATCCGCGAGCTTTAGCGAGGGGATTATCGATCGTACATACGGACGAACATGATCTAACTGTGTGATCACACCCTCGTGTCCATACATTGCCCATGTTACATGTATGTGTAAATGCAGAAACAAAACTCGAAAATGTATCAAATATGTGATAAGGTTCAAAGCAACTTGATCTAAGTCGATATCAAAGGTATTCAATATGTAGTTTAAATGTTCGCTTTATGAATTTTAAATTAGTTATGACTGTTACTGGAGAATGGACCTTATGGGTTATGCGACAATTGTATGCCTACTGTCTGTTCCACGTTTTGCTGCCGACGAACATTACACAAATATTTAAATGTAAGTACTTTTTCATCAATAACAAAAAGGTCACCCTCCCCAATTTTTTTGTATTTGATGAAATTCCGTCAAATATTGATTTCATTGCGAAACCTGCCCACATTTTACGGCTATATAAGCAATGCAAAAACGTGTTTTTTTTCGATAATTTTTAATCAAAATTTAAGAATGAGCCTTCTTTTTTTGTTCGTGAAATTTGGTTAAATATTGATTTTTATTGTAAAAAAACAACAATGTCCCCATGTTGAATTAGCCATTGAAGATGTCTACGGGAATTTAACATGGGGAACATTTTCGAATTTCAGAAATAGTGGACCGAGTTTCAAAATCTAACTTCTCTTTCCTTAGTTAGATCATTTCCAAGCTATCTAGTCAGGTTTCTGAGTCAATTTCAAAAATGTTCGTTTCTTGACTCCTCCCACTGATCCTCTGCCTCCTTTTTCCCCTATGTTAATTTTTTATAGACAAATCAAATTTTCGTAATAAAATCAATATTTGACCAAATTTCACGAAATAAAAAGAAGGCTCGTCCTTAAATTTTGCAATAATATAATATTATCCAAAAAACAATATTGTTTTTTCATTGTTTATATAATTTATATAAATTTGAGCAGGTTTTATTTTTAGAAGTAAAGTACAAGACAGCACAACTGTCTGTTCCACGTTGTTCTTCCGACGACATTTTGGCTATTAACATGATTAAACACAATAAATCTAAAAAAATATTTAAACGTAAGCACTTTTTCATCAACAACAAAAAAGTCACCCTCCACCAAAACAATGTTGATGAAATTCCATCACATATTTATTTTATAGAGAAAAAAACGATTTTCCTATGAAAATTTAACATGGTACCAAAAGGAGGTGGGCTAGTAAAAAAATAATAATAGAAATTTACTGCGAAACATGGCTAGATATCTTAAAAATGATGTACAACGTAATTAAGAAAATAAAATATAGATTTTGAAAATCTGTCCATAAATTCCAAAATTATTTTTTAAACATTATTTTTAACCTCCGCCGAAAAATAGTTTTTTCGCAATAAAATCGATATTTGATGGAATTTCATCAAATCAAAATTTTTTGGGGGAGGGTGACCTTTTTGTTATTGGTAAAAAAGTACTTAAATATGTTTTAGATGTAACATAACGCTTATAATTGTGTAAGCGATGTTTTGGACCTACATGTATGAAGATTTGTAAATGACGTCGAAAGTTGACGAAACGTTCAGTTAAAGATAATATCCCAGTTTATGTAAATATGTTGCATGTACAATAGAAGATTGTCTTAGGTACACAATCACATGACTTGTCTCAATTGCTTGTAAAATGATACATTAATGCTATTGAAATAGTTTTCATTCTTGAAATATTTGAGCAAATTTACAGTCACGGCTATAATTATGTTTCCAGGGTCCAATGTCACCGAGACGGTGAGGAATCGAGGTCGACAACGGAGGGGAACAGAGACGACCAAATATGAGGTGGAGCTCCTTCTCGTGACTGACTACGAGATTTACATGTCGTAAGTCAGGCTGTGAGAGCACGTGGTACCAGAAAGGTGTGACTTATTTATTTTGTTAGCTTCAATAATTGAAATGGGGCTTTGAAACCTCTGTAGGCAGAGAACTGTGGAAGCGTCCTGGTGCCAATGCTAAAGTATATGTATCTCCTAATTACGAGATACTAACTCCGAATTATGACTTAGTATCTCCTAATTAGGACTTAATATCTCTTAATTAGGAGATAAAGCATAGGTAGGACAGATAGTACGTCCTAATTCGGAGATAGTAAGTCATAATTAGGAGACACTAAGTCTAAATTAGGAGATACAAATATTTTAGCATTGGCACCAGGACGCTACCATGCAGAATAGCCTGCGATCTGCTGATGAATTCTCAATAACTATTGTTTATTCATATATTATTATATTATTATTATTATTATTATTATTATGATTATTATTATGATTATTCGAGCGCTAACGAATAATTTTACAACCAACATCTGTATTTGAGGTCTGATCGATTTATGGAAATTAGCATGTCGATCGCAGCACATATTTTGCAGGTTGAACTTTTAAAAAAAACACTGGTCTAACGCCATAAAATAGTTCCAACAGCTTGCTCGTCTTTTCAGTGTGGTAAATGATTTGTTTGCTTTTTTTGTGCTAAATTTATGTTATTTCAAATGATTCTGTAGCATAGGCGTAGGAGCGTTTCAATTATTGGGGGAGGGGGGGGGGTCCAAACTATTTTGCTACATGTAAAATTATATAAGTTCGGTATGTTTTTGCTTAATATGTTACAGTACACTGTTCTGTACCTCATGTATATATATCAAATATATATATAATCATTTATATGATGTAGTGATGCAATTAAATATACCGCATGATTGTGTTAGTTTTATGTTATGCCCTTATAATGCGTAACATGTAACCAGAAATACAGAGTACAATTTTACATAGCCCATTACACGTGATAAGATAAGGCGTAAACAGGGTCAGCTTACAATTACATTCAAAAATATACATAGAAGGTAAGCTTTTTATTAGCCGATCTATTTATAGATCGGCTAATATATTGGTTATCCGCGATTTGTGAAAAAGTTTGTAACCACATTTTCTCCTATATTCTGTAATCTACACTCGCGAAATTTGTTGTATCACTTCCAAATTACATCAACCGGATAATTGTTTATTTTTGGCCATTATCTCTGTTGAAAACATTAAATATAGCGAAATAACACAATTTGACTATACATAAACGTTTTCACTACAAAAGTTCGGTAAACTAAAGTTAGGCAGTTTGCAATATGGCTACAAATAAATGTTTTAACTACAAGAGTTCGGTAAACTAAACTTAGGCGGTCTGCAATTTGGCTATAAATAAACGTTGTATGTACAAGAGTTCGGTAAACAAAAGTTAGGCGGTTTGCCTCCTAGTACAGGGGTAATTGTAGGTATATATATATATAAGATTCCGGCACCTCGTGTTAAATTATGGCACCCGGTGTTTTTATAAACTTGAATGTATAAGGTTTCAAAAAAATCCGGGTGCAATTTCAAGGTCTTTGAACTTTATGCTTGACGGAAATCGAAAATTGCCAATATATGAGCCAACAGGTCATGGTCCTTAACTTGGAAATTGGTGTAAGTTGTTAAAACACATTTCTGATGGATATATTAAATAATTTACGTAAACTACACTAATATTCAGTACATAATTATCATATTTTCAAGATGGCCGCCAAACATCGGGTATTTATGAGATTTCGGTTGACTTGCTACATATTTGTGTAATGCTAAGCGCCTTCACCTATATTCAAAGGTTAATTCTTTCAACTGGAATAATATTGTTTACGTTTGACTACCATACGTATTGCTCTGATCAGATATTACTGATAGCTAAATATAACTGGGAGAATTTGGTTGGGGAGGAAATCAACACTTCTCTCACTTTTCCCTGAGATTCCGTAACTACTAAAATGTGGACATATATTGAACCCTGATTTGATCGGCTAATAACATCATGCTCTGCATGACTTTTCATTTATTTTGTAAAATACGGATGATGTTATACACATTATCAGTTACATACATAAACTGTTTGTAATTCCCTCTAACGATACATTATTGGATGAATAAACGTTTGCAGGCTGTGACATTGGTCAATGTATGACATACCGAGAGGGTACGTTGTAAGGAATTGGTGCCCGAGTGAGATGTTTTGTGACAACGATACATTATTCTATTTTGATTAGCGTTTGAGCAGCAATCCTGCTAGAAAAACCTGCCAAATGGATACTTTTGTTTAGGTACAAAACCTTAAGGACCCGTGCTATACCTGATCATCGTTTGATTCTAAGATAATTGCTTCGTAAATGTGATAGAATATATGTATAACATATATGTGAATACTGCCTCGTTACTGTATCCTATACGGCACATGGAGTGGCCAAATCGGCAATATTTGTGTGTTCCAGCCATCAGCCAGTTTCACCTGTTATGCCGTTTGACAAAGAACTCAAAATGTGAAGTAGAACACATGATATGAAGTAGCTAATCACATGTAGAAAAGCCAGGTGAATGGACTCCTATCAATTATATTATACCAAACTGTAAAATATATCTGATTCAGTTTTCTGGACAGGTTTGTGCCTGTGTTTGTTTTACAACATGAACCACAATACACAGAAAATCGCACAGTGTATCACTTTTATCTGGCAAACCACACAACACATACCATATATACCCAATCAAATCCAGTAACATATAGGCAGCTACCTGATTGTCCATGGTGTCTATTCAACTACTATGAAAGTAAATATGGCTTTATCTAAGGGTAGCAGGTACACTAACATAGACTGCGCATCAGATTTACACATCAATTTAGACATCAACATTTATTTTGATATTGATGGGAGAAATTATCACATATATCGTATTTTGTATACTTTGTTGGCATAATATTTATAGCTTGCCGTTGTCATATGTGTCAATTATGTATTGTACCAATATGAATATAACATATGTGAATATTGTCTCGTTAATGTATACTATATGGAGCATTGAGTTGCCAACTCCGCCATCTTTGTATGTACAAGTCATTGTACAGTTTCACCACTTCGTGCGTTTGACACATACAGCAAATAATATGACAGTAATCCAAATAAAATCTGGTGCAATACATAATAGACAGATGTGACAACGGCAAGCTATACATGCATATAATGCCAGCAAACTGTACACAAGACGAGATATCTGAGCATTTCTCCCATCAATCTCAAAATAAATGTTGATGTGTAAACTTTTCAATCTGATACACATCCTATTGTTAGAGTACACATTATACATTTGTAAAGCCATATATACTCGCATAGTAGGTGAGTAGAACCAGGGACAAAACAATCAGGTAACTGCTTACATATCACTGGATTTGATAGCTAATAATAGAGTACAGTAGTGGGTACATGTATATATGGTGTGTGTTTTGTGGGTATATATGGTATGTGTTGTGTGGTTGGCCAGCCAGGTAAAAGTGATACACTGTACGATATTCTGTGTATGAGGGTATTTATTATAGTGGTTCATGTTTTTAAAAACACAGGCACAAACCTGTCCAGAAAACTATATTTTACAGTTTGGTGTAATATAATTGATTGGAGTCTGTTCTCCTAGCTTTTCTGCGTGTGATTAGCTACGTTATACCATATATTCTACTTCACATGTGTAGTTCTTTGTCAAACGGCAGAACGGGTGAAACTGGCTGATGGCTGGAACACACAAAGATGGCCGGCCGACTTGGCCATTCCATGTGCCGTATAGGATACAGTAACAAGGCAGTATTCACATATATGTTATACATATATTCTATCATATTTACGAAGCAATTATCTTTGAATTAAACGATGATCATGTATAGAACAGGTCCTTAATTGGCAACAAAATAGTTCCACATATTGTTATAAAATAGAGCGTAATATACGCAATTTTTTTTTCTGTTGCTTAATTCTTCAACTAAGTATATTGCACAGGTTAGTTTCAATAAATTGCTGTCAATGTGAAATTAAAAAACAGGTCGTTGAAAATATACATCCGAATCTCCACAAAAAGTAGTCCTTCGATCTAGTTCACACGAACGAAACTATAACACAGGCTGTAAACATCCTATGTAAAAAGAAACAAATGGACATAACTCCAAAAGAGAAATCTCCCATCTTTGACACAATATCTATTAGACAGCCTGACAAAGCCAATAAAAGGCCTCCAATAAAGTTTTGATGCCATTTGTTGTTACAAATGTGTACTTCCCCCGCAGATTTGACCTTTACGGGTCATTTTTGAGGTCATTTAGAGATCAAATTGACCTAAAATTTCTCATCGACATGGGTGTACCTATGCACGTATATGATGTATACCAATATTGATAGCATATTCCTGGTGAACTATTTTCGTATTTAGGATTCTCAAAATACCGAACTATTGAAAAACAAACGTGTCTGAAATTCAAGATGGCCGCGAATTTGCCTAAGAAACAAGAACATATCATGTTGCACGTCATATCTTTGTTGATAGTTAAGCCAATTTAATAGTCTTAAAGGTACATGCCCACGCAGTAGGCACAAAATGTTCTTTATAGGAATTAAATAAGTGTATAATTATGTCACTATTCCACCAGTTCTAAAAATTACGAGTGCCCGCTATACAAATATCAAAAGACTGAAAGTCCTGAAATCCTTCGCAGTACGTGCTCAACCATTTTTAGTTAATATTTCACACAAAAAATCATATATACTCCATTTAAAATCAATATATTCGTTGAATCAGTATACATTATCAATGCTGCAAAAACAATATTTATCGACACAGAGTATTTGGGCAGTGTATCAGAGCATTAACGGCCAAGAAAATGGATCTGAAGAAACTTGAGAAGGGCAATAAACCTAAAAAGTGCATGAACATTACACCTGAAGAAGAAGAGAAAATGTATTCATCTGGGTCTCTAGGTACAAGTACACCAAAAAGCCTTCAATTCACGATATTTTACTATTTCGGAAAAATGTTCGGTCTGCGTGGACGAGATGAAGCAAGATAATTGAAATTCGGTGATATAAGAGATGAAAATGCGAAAAAGTTTCTCGATTTCAATAAGAGAGCAAGCAAGACCAGGGATGGGGGGAATCTGTTGAATACACGAGAGACCACACCGAAGATATTTGCAACAGACAACACCAGGTATGTTTGCTGGCCTTGTAAGCGCAAAACTTTTTTGAGTCGTGAGATATTGTCGATAGAAAATTTAATAACTTGAAAACTATCACGGTTGTCATGACGATACTTGGAGAATCGATCAAATGTTCACGAGCGTAATGTTAATCGATCCTCAATATATCAGCATTCAAATATAAATATTTGTTTAGTTATACATTTTTTATTAATTCAAATATCTCAAGACACAATAAAGTTAGGTGCATACGAGCGGAGGTCCGATGTATTGTGATCACCACTACTTGTAGTCCATAAAAAGTATTTTGCTTTTCATACATTCAGTACAGAAAGTTTACTATATCATTGTTGTTAATAAGATAAATAGGTCTGAATTGGCATGGAAACATCAGCGAATAAAGCTTGTTGCGAACGGTAACTTGCAATCTACTCGTGGACGGTATGGGAGCAAATTGCAAGAGTTACCGCTCGCAAATATATCTGGGCCAGCATGTGAAAAAAAATATTGTTTCTTATCACTGTATTTTGTTGATATCGACTTAAATCCATAAATACATCTGAAGTTGAATTTGAGATATAATTCTGTGAATACAATGTACTGTGAAATTTGTTGGAAAAACAATTATATTTTTGTTTGAAATCAATATCGGCCGTCTGGCGTGACAATATATGAGAAACATAACATTTTTTATGGACCAATATTTCCATTTCAGAGACCGAGTCGCCCTGTCAAGATTTTTGAGATCTTCAGAAGTCGCCAACCTTCCGAGATGTTGGCTGCTGACAGTCCATTTTACCTGACAGCAGTACCAGAACAACGATTGAAAGGCACATAAAATGAGCCATGGTATGACATTTATTATGTGAATAATGCACTATGATTTTTTTTCCATTTTGTTTTAAATGTTATTTAAACATTATCATAGGACACTGAAAATCATTACGGACAAGCTGAAGATCAAATGAATGAAGTTTTATAGAAAGTGACATTAATATTTAGTTAGAAAAGTAAAGTTAGAAAAGTAAAATAGTTATAAATACGACAATGTTTTGATAATTATTATAATTGGTGAAAAATGAGATGTAATTCAGTGCGTCTCAATAGTGATCTTAAAATGATTCTACAGCCTGGTCGATATGCAAAGTTCTCAAAAGTATTTCTTACACATTTTCTCCCAAATATTTACTTTCAGGTATTACCCACGGCCCATGGGAGAGGCTACACTTGGCAGTCTGATGAAGAATGCTGCAGAGCAAGCTGGAATCTCGTCACTGTTGATAAATCACAGTATTAGAAAGTCAACAGTCACCACTTTATCGAAAGCACGAGTTCCCCCACAAAAAAATAATGAAAATTACAGGACATAAAAATATACAATCCATCACACACTATGACGCCGAACTGTCTATCGGAGAACATCGTCAGATATCAAATATATTACAGTCTGGTCAGAATATCGCCCCACCGAGCACCAGGGTTGGCCGGGAAATACCGGGGCCGGGAAATACCGGTATTTCCCGCCCCGGGAAATAAGCCCAGAAATGGGAAATACCGGGAAATACCGGGAAATAAGATTATGTGTCTTCCAAACACGTTTTTTGCACAGTACAACTGGGTCTCAATTAATCGCCCCACCGAGCACGGCCACTGTATCTGTCCCTAGTAGTGTGAATGTTCTGCCGCTACAGGAGATCGAAAATGTCACCTCGTCAGCGAACACTTTCTCTGCACAAAAATCCATTTCCTGCAACATTCTTGTCTGGCAATACATTCCACGGTTTCGGAAACTTTGGAGCTGTACCTCCGTCTGCGTGTAGACTCCCTGAGGCTTGTACCTCTATGTCAGAAAAGCGGACGTTAAACCCTATTCACTCACTCACTTTGGAGCTGTACCAAATCACATCTGAAATTTAAATGTGATAAATGTCAATAAAATCCAGTTGTACGAAAATCACCTTATGGTATGCTAGTTGCGAACAGTAACTCTTGCAATCTACTGCCGTACCGTCTGTAGTCTGAGTTACAATTCCAAACATAGGCTTCCTTTGCAGAATAGCGAATCAGATTTTATTCAAACTTCAGCCTATGACTATGAGTGGAATCGCTACTGGATACGGATGGTAGAATGCCAAGTTACTGTTCGCAACTAATTGTAGTGATCTGTATTGTACTGAATATCATGTAATTGGTGTAAAACACACGTAGAAATGAGATATGGAGGGTGATGGTGTTTTTTTTAGGGATAGTAAGCAGATTTTCAAGGAAAACACAAAATATTGTCTTAATGATCATTTATTGATGAATTTTGTTCTGTTGCCGTGATACTACCGTAGTACCGATACATGCGATAATTCAATTTTGTCTTCAGAACAAAATTAAATTCAGCAGTTGTTGAACGTGTCGAAATTATTAACAGTCGATCCGATGCTGATGGAGGTGCTTCATATTTTTGCCAGACGATTATATAAAAGTTTTGGGGTATTAACAATATTCATTGATATCGTCGGCAAATAAAACATGTGTTAAATAAACTTACGTGTTTAAGTATGGCTTTTTATCCAAATTTAACGCCTTTTTCCCGGTTTTGTTGTGTCTGTAGTGATGTCAGCCATCTTGGTTTTTCGTGTATTGTCAATACATTCCACGGTTTCGGAAACTTTGGAGCTGTACCAAATCACATCTGAAATTTAAATGTGATAAATGTCAATAAAATTCAGTTGTACGAAAATCACCTTATGGTATGCTAGTTGCGAACAGTAACTCTTGCAATCTACTGCCGTACCGTCTGTAGTCTGAGTTACAATTCCAAACATAGGCTTCCTTTGCAGAATAGCGAATCAGATTTTATTCAAACTTCAGCCTATGACTATGAGTGGAATCGCTACTGGATACGGATGGTAGAATGCCAAGTTACTGTTCGCAACTAATTGTAGTGATCTGTATTGTACTGAATATCATGTAATTGGTGTAAAACACACGTAGAAATGAGATATGGAGGGTGATGGTGTTTTTTTTAGGGATAGTAAGCAGATTTTCAAGGAAAACACAAAATATTGTCTTTATGATCATTTATTGATGAATTTTGTTCTGTTGCCGTGATACTACCGTAGTACCGATACATGCGATAATTCAATTTTGTCTTCAGAACAAAATTAAATTCAGCAGTTGTTGAACGTGTCGAAATTATTGACAGTCGATCCGATGCTGATGGAGGTGCTTCATATTTTTGCCAGACGATTATATGAAAGTTTTGGGGTATTAACAATATTCATTGATATCGTCGGCAAATAAAACATGTGTTAAATAAAACTTACGTGTTTAAGTATGGCTTTTTATCCAAATTTAACGCCTTTTTCCCGGTTTTGTTGTGTCTGTAGTGATGTCGGCCATCTTGGTTTTTCGTGTATTGTCAATACATTCCACGGTTTCGGAAACTTTGGAGCTGTACCAAATCACATCTGAAATTTAAATGTGATAAATGTCAATAAAATTCAGTTGTACGAAAATCACCTTATGGTATGCTAGTTGCGAACAGTAACTCTTGCAATCTACTGCCGTACCGACTGTAGTCCGAGTTACAATTCCAAACATAGGCTTCCTTTGCAGAATAGCGAATCAGATTTTATTCAAACTTCAGCCTATGAGTGGAATCGCTACTGGATACGGATGGTAGAATGCCAAGTTACTGTTCGCAACTAATTGTAGTGATCTGTATTGTACTGAATATCATGTAATTGGTGTAAAACACACGTAGAAATTAGATATGGAGGGTGATGGAGTTTTTTTAGGGATAGTAAGCAGATTTTCAAGGCAAACACAAAATATTGTCTTTATGATCATTTATTGATGAATTTTGTTCATTTTTGCTTCGTTGGCCAATGGAATTGAAAATGTTGCCGTGATACTACCGTAGTACCGATACATGCAATAATTCAATATTGTGTATTATGTTGTTATTTTGTCTTCAGAACAAAATTAAATTCAGCAGTTGTTGAACGTGTCGAAATTATTGACAGTCGATCCGATGCTGATGGAGGTGCTTCATATTTTTGCCAGACGATTATATGAAAGTTTTGGGGTATTAACAATATTCATTGATATCTTCGGCAAATAAAACATGTGTTAAATAAACTTACGTGTTTAAGTATGGCTTTTTATCCAAATTTAACGCCTTTTTCCCGGTTTTGTTGTGTCTGTAGTGATGTCAGCCATCTTGGTTTTTCGCCAGGTGCGCGAAATGACCTTGTCAATTTGCATAAACTGAAGCCATCACAGGATCACAGGCGCTCGGATTGTTCAACAAAAATAATAGAGAGTCGCATTTCATCACACTATCGGATTATTTAATGATTAGGATGCATATTTTGTTGAACGGGTATATAATAAATAGGTTATTGGATTTGTACGGAAATATATTTCGGCGTACTCGTTCGTTCGGCGCAACCTATAATTATTCAAACTCTAAGACAACGTTTCATTTGTGAAGTGTATCGTACTGCATATGGTGTGTAACGTCATTATAGATTAGTTGATGTTTTAAGTAAAATGGACACCGATTAATAATATCGATGGCTCAAGATGATTATTTAAAGCATGCGGTATGTAACTGTCAAAAAACAATGTTTCTGTTTTAAATCATCATCATTTCGCTGTCCAATGTTGGATTCTATCGAGCCATTGACCTATGACTATGTAAACGGTTCTATAATTTGTCTGCATAAAATGGCGGAAACTACTTTTCATGAGACACGAGGTTAATTGTATGATTGCGCGTGAAAAAAATATACTCAAATTAATACATGTCAGTTTATATTATATTAAATCAGATAAACATTTTGTAATATAAATGTCGTACAGAAAAATTAACAACACATGTATTACACTACACAATATATGTTAGCTCATTATCAGAACTATTTTTCATGGCGTATAACTACGTATAATTACATGTGGAGCGGTCGATCATTGCGCTAAAAATATAACCTTCCTAACAAAATATTTATTATGAAACACGACAGTTAATATTTTATAAAATCACAAACTGTTTTTAAAAATATAACTGTAGCTGAAAAATAATGTAACTGGCCAAAAATGTGAGTGAAACGTTCATAATGCACCGCTCGCTTTGGAACTCTCTCACGTGGCGTAGCTAGAATCATGAAGCATGAAGTACGTTCGTTGGTCGACAATTACTCATTTGCATAAAACATGTGTGGTCCTAAAAACCGTATAAGGACTATATCCAAGCAAATATGCTTGGATAATAATCATATATTAATTGTCAATTTACTGTTAGCGACGCGCGGCGGTAACAGACTATTTTGATAATGTGCGGGGACGACGACTTTCACATCACGGCTTGCGGTGCGCATGCGCAGTATACTACGCGCGCCAGTAGGCTTCCCAATATGTAAACAAGAATATCAACATGTCGAAACGTCCAGGACAGAAATTGTATGAAACGGCGTCGGCCAAAAAAAAAGGCGAAATGTCTGAGGGCCGCCGGACAGGCAGTACAGAGAGAGAGAGTGTTTAATATTGGCGAACAGATCACCAAATGGAAAGAGTTACGTGGAGATTTCAATTTGGACTCGAACAGAGATTTTTCTTCTCAACTTCCGATACTTCACTGCGCATGTCAAATATGTGATATGATTGACCGTGTCACGTGACGCGTGTTGGTAAAAATAGAACGAGGTCGGAAAATACCCTTTCTGATCCTTTCTGATCGCGGCATATAAAATTTAACACCAATTAACACGCGCCGTAATTAAAAATAACTCGTTAGTGGGTAGACAAATGGCTCATATAAGACAGAAAATGAAAAGTAGTAGTACAGTGTAACCTGCTGCGTGGGCATGTACCTTTAATGGTAATATATATATTTTTCGATAGAGAAATTGTTTACAAACTGTTTGATGCCATTTTATCAAAGGTACTGTTCGTAAATCCAAGATGGCCGCCAAAACAGTATGTTGTATTCAATTCGTTCTGATTTAGCCTATTGCTAACAATGAAGATATTTCCTATTAGCATGTCATTTTCATGGAATTTGTGACTAATATTATCCTTCATTTTGTATTATAGATTAAACTAGAGACTACAGTAGTCTAGGATTGTGACGACTAACCACCATACTCGATTATTAGCGATTCGTAACTCCATGGTTGTTCGGTGCACGAATACAATATTTGGTTTCGATTTCCATTCTCAGAATAGAAATCTATTTATCATTTTGGGTTTTCCAAAAATCTATTTTGAATTCAACGTTCATTCGGCAGATCTCGGCTACAGAACATGCTGGTTTAATTTTATCGCTCGACGGGTTCTCGGTAGTATTGTTTCGCCAGGTTACTGTTGCCCGTGATACGTAGGGTATCATATCGTGGAATGGGTGTATTGTCTCAGCCCTACCGTATACTATAACATATAATCTGTCATATTGTAGTGATCGCTTTTCACCCCTTGCCAATTTAACCCAGAGCGAGCACTCAGACGTTCAAGTAGTTAGAGTTACTTCCCCTGGTTGGGTGTCACTAGTGAAATTCAGATTTTCTGACTTCCGATTCACTTCCGGGTTGAGGTTGAGCGGTTTTTCAGTGATCATTCGTTTATTTGCGTGCTGTTATGCAGTTTACGACATCATGTTGTTTGTTTATAGAGGACATCTTGTTAAAGATCGACAAACCGCATCAAATATGCGGAACTGTCATGATCTGGGCCTGTTTTCTTAAGGTTTCTGTAAACTTGTTGTTGTTTGATGTTGTTGCTGTTAAATTCCTGCCCTTATGTTTCCCGATACGCCTTCCACTCTAGACTTATAATTAGTATAGTTGTCATCCACAAACACATACTGCAAACAATTTCAGGACGTTCAGTCCTTTGATTATTATTATACGCCCGTGTGAAAAAAACATAAGGTTCAACCATGTCCAGCCGTGTGTAAACGTTTGCCGTGGCACTAGGGAACGGTTTGAACTCCAAGGCCGTAGGCCGCGGGTTCAAACAGTTCCCGAGTGTCACGGCAAACGTTTACCATGGCTGGACATTGTCGAACGTTAAATATTGTTACATTCCGTCGGAAATACCATGCGCTTTGAGCTTATCTGGAGCGCTTGTACCCTTGTCGATGCAACAACTCTACAGCTTTAGCAAATTCTACTTGACAGACCGTAACTTAATTGGGTCTACATGTTTATCACGGCAAGACGAAGCAACCAATTGATTTTCAAAAATAATCAAAAATAATTCGTGGACTTAACACCCCTTGGCGGCCATTTCTATTCATTTGCTCACTCTGTCTCCTTGTCTACGCAATAACTCAAGCCTAATAATTAATTATTATTTTTATTACTTGTATTATTATTATTATTATTATTATTAATTGTGTTATTATTACAAATATGATTATTAATATTAAATTATTATTATTATTATCATAACAGTTGGTATAACCGTTCCAATGCGGAGACCCCAATGGCCAAGGACGTGGACGCCAAGACCAACATCAAACAGTTCTACGCTTTTGTCATCAATGCGGTATGTAGTAGTAGGGGTAGTTATATAGAGAATACCAGACTATTGTCTTTTGATATCTGTCTGTTTCACGAAACCTGCCCAAATTGTACGATCATATAAACAATGAAAAAATAATATTTATTTCGATAATATTAAATTGTATCAAAATTTAAAATGAGCCTTCTTTTTATTTCGTGAAATTTGGTCAAATATTGATTTGATTACGAAACATTTGTTCTATGTGCATTAACATGGGGGGAAAAGAGGTGGAGAACCTGGAGGAGGAGTTAAAAAACGAAACAAAATGGAAAGTACTTCTGAAACCTAGCTAGATAGCTTGGAAATGATCTAACTAAGAAAACAAAAGTTACTTTTTGAAAACCTGACCACTATTTCTGAAATTGTAAAAAAATCCCCATGTTAAATTCCCATAGACATAAATCAATATTTGACCAAATTTCACGAAATAAAAAGTATGATAATTCTTAACTTTTGCTATAACTTAAAATTACAGAAAAAAATATTGTTTTTACTTTGTTGATATATCCGTAAAATGTTGGCAGGTTTCTTCAAACAGACAGTAAGTTTATCAGGAAACGAGTAGGAGACTGATCATCTTGATATCAAAAGACAGTAGCCTGGTATTCTATCTATCAGGTAACGTTTTATGCTCGAAAATGACCACAGATGACGTCGTCAGCTATGGACAGAACGCGGATTTGTTTACGTTGCGTCATTACACTGACGTCATTCGGTAACGTGACGTCATCGGCCATGGAGTATCTCTCCCTTTTCGACTTGGAATTTCCCAAATTTGCATTGCAAGAAGTAAAACCGTGTAACCGTAATAGATAGGGAATTGAAACTTGGTGTGTGCCTTTCTTGGATGCGCAAAGTGAATTTCGATTTTTGATTCGACTCCATGCCATGGATTATCTACCCATTTGGACATATAATTGCACATGTTTGCGTTTTACGAAGTAAAACATTTTAACCGTAATAGGTAGGAACTTAAGACATGTTGTGTGCCTTCTTTAATGGTGTGTAGAATCCCAATTTTGTATTGTAAGAAGTAACACTTTTAACCGTAATAGCTAGGGACATGAAATTTGGTGTGTGCCTTCCTTGTGTAGATGCGCAAAGTGAATTTCGAATGATGATTCTACCCAGCGGTTATGGAGTATCTCCCCCTTTTCGACTTAACATTTGGTAAAAGTGGATATTTGAGATGGCACGCCATCGACTGTGCTCTAGTATAACTTAAACAATTCTGCTGGCTCCAAAAAAACGGGATTCGTACGAACCCATCGACATCCTCCCCACCACCCATGACGACACACTTGCCTTTAACTTTACAGATTGACCTCCGGTATACGACGATCACGGGCAGGGGCTACACCATCGACGTCCTGTTTGCTGGACTGCACATAGCCGACGTGAGGATCACGGAGCCCCGCAGGCGACATGGATTTTTATTATTAATTCGTTCCCACGAAATAGCAATTCGTTCCCACGAAATGACAATTCGTTCACTCAATTTAGCAATTCATTCCCACGAGAAAATAATTCGTTCCCTCGAATTAACAATTATCCAAAGAAATGACAATTCGTTCCCTCAATTTAACAATCCGTTCCCTCCAATTAGCTATTCGGTCCCAGAATATAACAATTCGTCCCCACGAATTAACAATTCGTTCCCGTGGGAACGAATTGTTATTTTATGGTAACGAATTGTTAAATTGTTAAAATCGTTGGAACGAATTGTTAATTCGTTGGAACAAATTGTTAAATATAGCGAGCGAATTAATAAAAACAAGAGTGCTAAGTCCCCTGCGGGGCTCCGTAGCATATAGCCGGCGTGAGGATTCCTTGTCTGACTGTGGTCATGGTCATCACCAGCATTTATGAAAAGGGGGTTCGACTTTCAGCTGTGAAGCAACTGAAATATATTTGCCCCTGTACCTCTTACAGATTTCGGTTGTTTCACAGCCCTGGAATGGTTTTGATTTCCAGAAGCAAATGCTGCATTCGGGTATGTGTGGACAAAAACAAGCTCCTGGGCAAAGGATGTTGATATTTAAGAAGCATATTGCAATACGTTTGGCGTCGCTTGAATGTGTTTTGTTAGTAGATCATTTGATAATTTGATTTGATAATATAATGTCTGCTGATTCATGCACTGAAAATGGCTATCGCGGATATACAAATCATGCTGAATGGGGGTTCGAACCCATCGAACCTACCCTGACGACGCCCTTTGTGTTAACCCTTTTAAGGACTGACTTCATAGAACATTTAGGTTCGTAGCAAGGACATTGTAGATTTTAGTATATACATATTTTATTCTAGAATAATGCACATCAACTTAATTATATAGGTTTGTCTGAAAAGGATTGGAACGAATGATAACGATCTTGTAAATAGTTGGTTAGCTAGTAGGGGTCACCATTACCACTTGGTGGGGGGGGGCAAATTGCCACTATATTTTCTTGAAAGGTATCTATTCCAGCATATCATTTCCGCATGATAGCAATTTATAAGTATTCGTTTAAAGTGTTTATGCCCCTAAAAGTGGACACCCCTAACAGCAACATTTCTGTATGTAAAAGGGCTGTTTTGCAAACGTTCACATTAAACTTTTGCATAATTGCATGTACACGCTGTAAAACGTACTGAAAAATAGCAGCCAAAATCCATGATGGCCGCCAATACGCCACTTCCTTACCCCACCACACTAAACCATATATAAAACAACATTTATATGACAAGTTATTGACTTATTCGTATTGGATTATATTTTATAAGTGAAATAAAAGCTCATTCTACTTTATTACTTGAGAAATTTTGTACATAGATTCCAAATGGCCGCCAACAATCACAATCACCGTTAATGTGCCACCTTGTCACTTATAGATCATCATTAAACATTTAAATGATAATTACGTACGATCAAACGTACACAGTAAATGGCCATGCCAACAGTAAAACATACTTTGATAAATGTTTTGTGCACCAAAACGAAATATTGCCGACAAATATCATATATCTCATCAATTTGCATTGTGTTATCTATTTGATGGCATTAATCATTTGAAACAAGTAAACAGTATTACATTGACACAGTAAACAAATGTAACACATAATTGGATAAATGCCTAGTTTACGCAATTCTAAGATGGTCACCATAAGTTTACATTGTACCTCGGCAATTTATTAGTATGGGCTATTTAATGCTGGATAAGACCGTTACCGTCAAGTTTACTTTTCTGTCGTGACACGGTTTATAATTTGGAAATTATTATAATATCCAGGTTCGCACATGTCTTGAAAAACCCTTGAATTTGACATCTGACTTGAAGAACCCTTGAAAATGACAAATTGCACTGAAAACCCCTTGTAAAACAATAATAACCCTTAACAAATATAACCAATTAATTTATCTAAATGACACCAGCCTTAAATACAATGGCCAAAACGGCTCCAGTCTTAAACAATATATCTTTGTATTGGCTCTGGCTAAATTTGGGTCATTGTAAAAAATATCCTTAAATTTGAAAGTAACTGTCTTGCAAAACCTTTCAATTTGCTAGTGAAAGTTTGTATGAACCCTGAACATACATAAGTAAGTACGGCCTTTGTATGAAACAGACATAGCCATTTTGTTACTTTGATTTCTGTATATTTGAATTCCGAAAGCAGTAATATTACGCAGGGATGGTGAACTATTTCAAATTATACAATAACATGCTCTTCAAAGTAATATTAAGCATTGTACTGTTACATGTTCATTATAAGCTGCCATTGAAACTCATTTTAATACTGCAA
This sequence comes from Conchocele bisecta, assembly GCA_029237695.1. NCBI lineage: Eukaryota > Metazoa > Mollusca > Bivalvia > Lucinida > Thyasiridae > Conchocele > Conchocele bisecta. Next base: position 56,025,545 of record CM055280.1, on the reverse strand, counting down.
TACCTATGTTATTTAATCAGTAGTCATGATCTTATTTACACCAGTCGATTATAATCATCCGATATATACGAGCGTATCTATGGAACATCAATATACGTCTTGTTATTTAATGTGTGTATCCGTCATTGACAGGCACCACTGCTACATATTTCATATAACAATAGGTTTCACACAGCCGACGTTCATTTAGATAAACCACACATACGATATATAAACACGGATATCTACAGCTCATGTTTCATACGTATTACTTACTTATTATAAACCTTATTTGATAACCGCCAATAAATAAATTAATTCATAAATCACTCACTAATTAAATCAATGAGAAAACAGCAGTGGCAATAAAATAAAATACAAAAAGCCACTCACGTACAGTCCAAGGAGGCACAAAACTGTACCATGCCAAATCATCAGTGAACACTATAGTTCGGAAAGACGGTTAAACCTGGTTAGAATGGCGTTACAACGCCCGCACGCTCTCCTTAACTTCTTATTATGGCGCACAGAGACAGTAACACATACAGCGACGAAATCAAACGGCCAATACGGCAACACCCTGACAGTGACACATCGCAACACTATAGTGTAAAATGCGACAAGCATATAACATGTCACACATACGTACAATGAAACAAAGCAAACGATACAAAAGAAGGGACAGTATGATCACATTGAGTAGCGTCGTGGAAGCTGTCGCGAGCTCTGCTGGACAACATATGTTTATAGTTCAAGCTCAAGTTCGTTTATTTCCATACTTTAGGCCACCCGCCCATAATACCACATAGCAATATGCATGTGAAATATGAGTGATAAACCGTAATATAACATGTACATGTACAAGTATATCGCAATACCAACAACAGTTGTGTAATATATTGTGAAAATACACGTAAAGCGCCGTGAGAAAAGGGGCTCCATTCGGATTTCGACCAGTGTAGAATAGATCATACCTCGCTTCCACACAGTATGATCGGAACTCACAAAATACAATTATAGTAATAGAAATACGAATAGTGTAGAATACATAATTGCATTTAGACTTGTAGAATGGATTTTCTTTTCTCAAACGCTAGAAAAATTAACTTTGCAATATTCTGTATATCAGATACATGTGAACTCGCCATCAATCCATTAAAGGAATCAACATTTCTATTTCTAAGAAGGTCGTTATCGAAAATACATATATGCATATGCAAATATTCATAAGCAGTACATGCAAAGAAGAAATGATATTCAGACTCAACAACCTGTATGCCATCTTGTCTGCAAATTTGGCAATATCGTATATGTCTATCAATACCTACATGACGGCCAGTTTCAATAAGTAAACAATTCGTCGAACATCTGAAGTTAGCTAAGATTTGTTTATACTGAAACGATAAATCGACCGATATATACTTTTCAGGCGTTAGCGCAGACCTAAAACCGCTATACGTGTCAGCTTCCTAGTTGTATTTATGAATTCATGCCATTTGTGTATATTGAACTCAGACACCCTTCGCTTAAAGACATTAAGGAAGTAGTCTATATCTCCAATGTCCAATGTAACCAAATCCAAATGAATATAATAATAATAATATTAGTAGCACAGGTCTTCCAACCGTTGTCGTCTAATCGTTTAATTGTTTTAGCATATTGTAACATTGACGTGGACATCTGTCACGTTCCATGCGCAATATAGATAACCAATAGTTGATGCATCGTGGCATGTATGTCGTACACAAAGAGAGACGGCCACATTCACCGTAACAAAATACAGTTGCGGTCTGCTGTCGTAAACCACAGCATCGTTTACAAAATTTAATGCGGACCTGTTCTATCCGATGATTGTATTGACCCCCCCCCCCCCCCCCGATTTCGGCACCGTAACAAAGTATTGGTTTAACCATTTAGTCAAATAATTGGAAAATATCAGCATTATATAATTGCCCACACGATCGCTGCTATCAAAATATACATGCAATCGCTGTTTGTGCCTGTTTAAATGCATATTCATGAGTCTTCGACCATATTAATTTAGTTGTCATATACATGTCATATAGATATTTATACGCGGATACAGTTTCAACTGGATTATTTTTATAATACAATTCCCCATAAGTACGTAAAATCTCTCCATTTCTAAAAACGATAATTTTAGTTGTATCCAAATTAATTTTCATGTTTATTTTATCGCAAAATTTAGAAATACAGTCGATCTGCCTTTGTAGTTGAATGGCGCTTTCACTGAAACTAGAGATACCGTCAGCATACATTAGTGCAAGAAGGTCGCATATATCTTCTGTGACATATATACCATGATCAAATGTACGTCTTAAATATTCAAATAGATCAACTATAAAAAAGACAAAATATAGAAGGGCTGCATATGTCCGACTGCTAGAATATGAATACGATAGTTTATATACATACTCTAGTGCACAAGTTTCCTACGATTGTCCGACTGTCAATATAAAAACTCCGTGCCAACATTTTGCTTACAATTTTGCGTAAGTGAACTAATGTTCTAACAGTCAGTCTAGCTCATAAGATATCTGGGGAATTAATCTGAAATAATTCAGTAATCAGTTGATAAGACATACTCGGTATTCAGGCTAGCATCAACGTATAAACAGTGTAAATCACTTGTATATAACCGGTGCAAAATCCAATACCGGTGATACGTGCACCGTTCGGATAAAGCGCTATTATCTCCAGCGGTGTATTCCACGGGAGCGATATTTCACACACGAATACCTATTCGATAGTCGTTACCAGGCTATTCGATTATCGTGCTCTAGTAGTGTGTAACCCGTGTTACAAATGATGGATGATAAAAAAAAACAGTCAGCTACAATTTATGACACCCTTGTCTTGTTCCAATGTTACAAGAGAAAAGTCAGATAATAGATTTCCAACACGTACACATGATTTTAAATAACTGTACATGGACTGCAAGACCGTAAGCATTTCCCCATTGATCGAGTTTCTCTGAATAGCATTCAACAGAATGTTATGATGTATTGAATCAAATGCCTTGGAAAATCTATAAATATGCAGTAAAATCGACCTCTTGATCTCGGTAAATATTTATAGACATAAGTGAAAAGATGTTATCTACAGTGGAATAATGTTTAGGGAAAGCCGCCTGAGATTCATCTAAAATGGAATTATCATTACACCATGCTTATTATTTAAGACACATATCAATATTTTACAGAAACCATTAATTAATGACATACCCCTATACTTCCCTGGGTCTAGCTTCGGACCAGCATTGTGAATCGGAGTTATAATGCTTTCTCCCCATGAATCAGGAATGTTTCCGGTGGAAAATATTCCATTAAACAGTTTCAGTAGATAAAAAAATAATTATGGTAAAATGATCGTCATTGTAATTTTGTAAACAATTATACCGACTCAATCAGGACCAGAAGCACGGTTCGAATGTACTTGAATTATGGCACGTAATATCTCGGATTCTGTGATGCTTTCATTTAGGTCATAATTTGCAACATTAACGTGTATTCGCTAATGTGTCGTCAGGGATAAAAACATCTAAGGCATGTGGTTTATTTTAAAAAAGTACCAAAATAGTCTACCCATTTAGAACTAGGTACATAATTTTCATCAGGCGTCGACTTGGAATTGGACTATATAATAAGGTTCCAGAACATTTTCGGACTATTCCTGGCATTTACTAAATTATTCCGTTGTGTTCGCTCATACATGGATTTACATTTGTTGCATAAGTTCTTAAACATGTTTCGTGCATGTTTATACAACTGCAAATCAGCTATGTCATTGTGCATGCCATGTAATTACCAGCACGTCATAGCAACAGTGTACTTCAAAGTAATATCAGTAGCGCTTAAACACGACATATATATTAAAATCCTACTCATAACTGCATTTGAAAGCATCCGCCCTCAGCACTAGTTGGCGCAAACACAAAAAATGTCCTGATAGTAAGTAAATGATAGCCAATTCGAACATAAGGTGAACATCACCGTTCGGTTTATAGAGTACACTTCAATGATAGAAATTGTCGTCGACTACATGTCTGGCAGTGATTAACTTAAAGTTAGTACAATGCATTATCTTTTAACATGGAGTGGTCTGTTAAAATAATTTCAGGACATTATCGCATAACATATTATAGTATGTTATGAAACAGATATCGTTCTATTTGAAATGTATGCACATTTTATTTGCTAAATGTTAATCGCAAGGATTTCAGGATGTTTTGAATTTGCATAACTACATGTATGTATACTCGGAGAGCACGTACAACTATTGTCTTGATATAATATAATACGAACTTATCTTAAAAAATGGATCTGTCCATGACATTTCCAACATTGGCGTGGTAAATGCTATGTCATGGAATAAAGGCGCGATAGAGTTATATGGCGTGATGCCAACGCAGGCGACACACACTTAAACGTATGGCAACCACGTACAAAGATCAAACACTGCGGTGTTAGACAATATAAGTGTTCAGACTCGCGAGATGTGTTCGATTTGGAATAATAAATGTACCATATAAGAAAATGTGGGACATGCAAACGTACACGACGTCCGATTTCCCAGGGCCTGTAAGATAATTCGTTAATAGTGCTAACGTTTTATTTACGTATTTGTCATGTAGCTAGAGTTTTCTATAAACAATCTGAAGTGTTTATCAATGGCATATACATGTACTTAAAAGTAATATATCATTGTCATCCTAATAGAATGCTGTTTATGAAATAATGAAACGTGAAAATGTCGTATTTATGTCACATTATCATTTGCCCATGCCTTGGCTCAAATATTAGTGGTATCTATAAACATACAGGAATTTGTGAAATTATGATATTTAACGAGTTTCGCATGAGTCACAACTGGCTGACACGTTCAATATGGTTGACACTGTAATAAACAAACACTCACTTTTAGTGTTAACGTAATAGCTAAGTGAATAATTTGTAAGTGCTTATTTCGTTGTTAGTCGTACATTTCTAGGTCTTAGAGTGTACATTGATGCCCGTTGAAAACTCTGTGCTTACAACTTCGTGCTCGCCTTTAGTATATTATTTATATTTTATATAATCCACAGGAACACATATTGATATTGCAGTGAGGTATATATTGATTAATAACCGTAGCTCTCGTTTTTAAACTACTAGCACAGCAATATGACGTGTACATCATGTCCTTGAAATTACAATAAAAAATGATACATTTGTATGCAAATGGGTGATAAATCATACTGATTTAATAGCATCGTGGATTAATCAAACATACATGTATTAAAACTTCTGTAAGAACATATATAGTAAATAGCAAGCATGTACATATACATGGGTTTCGGGTATGCATGGCTTTATTCAAAATTGAAGCATAAGCCACAGTGATTAATTGGCAAGCGAATCGCGGGTCAAATCACACACGTGTTTGAATTTGATACACCAATCTGCAGATAGTTTTTTTCTTCCTTTCGATAGCACACCATTTATTTCAGAAGAGACCACTTTAACACACAAACTCAAAATGGCAGACAAAACACCGATACATGGTGGAATACTAATTTCGGGAGCCATCTTGATTTTATATAAGTATCATCATTAAATATTCAAATGAAAGCTGGTTTTGATAACGCTATCAAACTAATTTATTTTGCCTAGTTCATCAATCTGTGATTGTCGTTAATTATTTGAAATATAATGTCTTATGACATGGATTAAAGTGTAGAAGTGTTGACATTTGGCAGCCATCTTGGATGTATATATGGAATGTAGGCTATCACAATATGTGTCACTTCCCGTCCAGATAATGGAACAAGGTGATGAAGTTTACATACTCTACAATGTATGGCAACGTAGCTATAGTTTGATTTTGATACCGGTGGGTTGGCTTGGTGGGCGGCCATCTTTGATATTGTTAGCAGTTTTTGACGAAACTGCAAATTGCGATGTCCAATGAATTATGACCATTGAGTATCATGTTTTCATACCGTTTTACAATGTGTAAATGCAAATTTGCTTTGATGCTACAAAACTTTTAAAATTCGCAGAAATGGTCTGGATGGGCAACTACGATATTTGGCGACCATATTGGCTTATTTTGTATACATTACCAATTGCTACGTATTTATAAACATGTTACCATCTTATATGTCACTCTTGGAACATAGTTCAACCATAAAAGGACTTCTATTTTGCCAATAGTTGATGTAGTTCGTACATATTTAGTGTGGTGGGGGAATGTACGTGGGTTTTAGCTTCCATCTTGGATGAATTTGCCACCCCCCCCCCCCCACCAGTGGTAATGATAACCTTGTTTTCATGGGTATGGCTCACCGTCTAAAAGTTTATCTCCTTAAACAAGACCAATATGGTCGCAAACTGAGAGAAATGACTCATAAAACTAAGGAATTGTTGTCAGTTTGAGACCACTTATGTCAAAATTGCAGATACAAGTAGAAAATATGTTTACAGATTTTCAAATATATATATACATAATACTGTTTCTAAGAATATCCTTAGAATGTATTTGTATTCAGAATGGAAACTACCTTCAACTGTACCAGACAGGAAGGGTAATTGAAAAGGTATGATATGAAAAATAGAGAAAAAAAACGATGGAAAAATAAATATGGATGTAAAATTAAAGTTCAACTATGCATTTGTCACCAGAGCGGCCAACGTCGTCCGAGTACACGTCTATGTGTGAATTATGAAGGCATATCGAACAGGGTAGGAAGTTCGTCACGATGCTATTACATAAATCGCTTACTGCGAATGATGAATGTTTAGACGGCATGGAACAGATTGACTTTATCTTCATACGATAATTCACTACTGCCGAAAAGTAGTATATCAATCGTACCATTTAATAATATCTGAAGATTGCAAATTTTGGAAATTACAACATTTATAATAAATAATGGTTTATACATTGACATGAGGTAATTGATAACACGCTGTAAATGATTATCCTTGCAACATGTTGTATCGAATGTATGTAAATACTAAGATCGCCGAGATGGCAACTCCATATGCCGTCTAGGATACAGTAGCAAGAGAATGTTCACAAATATGTTTATTTTGTGCACTAGTTTTATATATGTATGCATGTACATATTCAAATAAATAAAATAAAATAGTGTGTAGATCAACTAAATTAAAATGCATGTATATAAAATAATATATAATCAATGTGAAAATGATTGTGCTGTCATACCTTGGTGGTTTTTTTTAATTAAAGACGGTGTGGTATCGTCCGCCATTTGGTCAATTCTTCCGCTACCCCAAAACACCAATAGTCAACTAGTCAAATCGCAGGATATTTGGTCACTCTGGCGACCCGGGTTCGATTACGCAGATGTCCATGGCGTGTCTGAAATAGTTTGTGCAACACCCCGGGTTTATTTCAGACGATAGAAGCGTCGTCATGGACGGAGGACCGCAGAGTGACGGGTGTCACGCCCAACCAGGTATCGTCTCCCGACGGGCTGTCGGCGTTCCAGACCTGGGTGGCGGCTCAGACCGACCTGCCGGGATACGACCACGCCATGTTATACACCGGGTAAGATGGTTAATCCGCAGGCAACGTGTTTAAATCTCCGGTACGATGTTTAAATCGCCAAAAATGGTGCGTGCTTACTCCGTCGATAGGCTGCTTAATTCGTCGGTTATGTATTTAATTCGCGTGTAAGGTGTCTAATTCGACGGTAATGTGCTTGATTCATCGCTAAGATTTTAATTCGCCGGTAAGACGTTTAATTCGCCGGTAAGGTGTTTAATTCGCCTGTACATGCAAGATGTTTCATTCTGCAGTAAGATTTTTTATTCTCCGACAATGTGTTTAAGTCACCGGTTAGATGTTCAATTGGCAGATAGAGTGTTTAATTAGCCTGTAAAATGTTTTAATCGTCGGTAGGATGTTTAATTTGCCGGTAAGATGTTTAAATATCTGGTTACAGTAGCCCTTTTCTGCAGGTCAATTATACGTACTATACCAATACTATACGTATACTATACCAATACGATATGTTTTCTATACGATATGCATATAATATAAACGTACGGTATGTTTGTACCGTACATACCAACCAATATCGTATATATACCATTCACATCGTACGTTTATACGATTGTTACACATGTGTAATTCTGGTACGTTTGTATCGTACAAACATACCAGATTATGGTATATTCATACCATATCCGTACGGATATATCGTATATACGAACGGATATCGTATGTTTGTATAATATTCGTAGAGTACGTTTGTACTATACGATGATACGGTACAAACATACCAATATTATATGATCATACGATATGCTCATTAAATATATCATTACTATACGATTACGATATGTATACGATATTAGTATATACAAATAGGTAAGGAGCAGAAAAGTGCTACTGTAGATGTTTACTTCGCTGCTAAGGTGTTTAATTCGCCGATAATATGTTTAATACGCCGACAAGATGTTTATTTCTTCAGTTCGTTGTTAAATTCGCTGGTAAGATAATTAATTCTCCGGTAGGATGGCTAATTCGCCGGTATTGTGTTTAATTCGTCAGTAAGATGTTTCATTCGCCCGTAATGTGTTCAATTCGCTGGGAAGATGTTTATTTCGACGGTGTTTAGGTGTTTAATTCGCGGATGAGGTGTTGAATTTGCCGGTGATTTGTCGGTATCATTTTTAATTCGCTGGTAATGTGTTTACTTCGCCGGTAATATGCTTAATTCACCGGTAAGATGCTTAATTGTTTAATGTGTTAATGTTTAATATCATGCCTCATTTGCATATGAAAATAGCCTGATACAACCGCGAGTCACTATCAGTAAAAATATATTACTAAATGATTATATTTGTATAACGGGCACTCGTAATTTTTAGAACTGGTGGAATGATGACACTTACTTAATTCCTGTAAATGACAGTTTGTGACTACTGAGTGGGCATTTACCTTTAATTTTGAAACTATCTGAAAATGCAACCATGTAAATATCAGTTATAAAACCATGGCAATCGCGTTTACTGTTGTATGAAAAATATTTGGTCTGTTTAAAGTTTGCGATGATTCCACGCACTTTAAACAGACCAAATGTTGTTCATGTTTACTACATTAAACGCAACAGCCGATGAATTTATTCTTAAATATGTCTTACAGACTCGACCTAACCAAGAACGGGAGTACATCTGTAGCAGGTAAGTGAGATTTTATGGGATGGGCGGGTTTGTATTTATTCAGTATTTTATTGATATTAGTATGTTGTTTTATTGTAGTTAACACATTAATACTGAATAAATAGTAAAGGAGCGCTTTTACACTAGCATAGTTAACATATACCATGTATACTATCAATTTATTAATATAACTAGAGGATATTTCATCGTACATTTTGAAAAGCGGGAAATAATACACGAGTGTACGTAGGCTTCCGTGTAAGCAACGAGTGAGCGTAGCGCAGACTCCGAGCGTAGCGTAGCACAGACTACGACGCACGCTCGTGTATTATTTACACTGTTTAAACGTGTACGATGGAATAACCTATTTTTTTACACTTCCACGGTGGATATATAGCAAATACATGGTTATATAGTGCCGTCGAATATAAACTATATTCGGTTGAGCCTTAGACAGCTTTATTGTGGCGAGCTTTAGCGAGCCCCTATAAAGTTGTCGGGGCGAAACCGAATATATTTTATATTCGACGGCACTAATCATGTATTTAATTTATACCGCATACTAAACTTCATCGTTTGAACGTGGGTGACGTCATGTGTTGACGTCATTCCCTCGCCTTACGTCACAAATCTAGCGACGTCATTCAAAATAAAATGGCGGGGTCCACGCTAGGTAGATTCGGTATTGTATCTGATTAACTTTCCGATTTATTTACGATGAACTTCAATATTGTCTGGTTTTAGACAACACAGTTGTCATAATAAGCATTGCAATCATAATGGACATATCCATGTCGCTGGTTACGTCGCATATACTGTAAAAATGGACAAAATTCAACTGAACAGACAGCGATTTCGATTTTAAATCAATCAGAGGCCGCGATTAGGGGTGAAAGATGAACAATTAAAGGCAAAAACGGCACTTCATGTATATTAGGCTACTTCACGTATATTAGGTTACAGATATAAACAGCATTTATTCAACCCCCTTTATTATGCTACATGAAGCAATGGTTGCGGTATAAATTTAAATAATAATCTACTTATTGAATTTTCGACTACATGGTCTTTCTCAAAAGTGTTGGAAAACTTTACCAGAAATTATATGTGATACACGAGACGGAGATGTTTATTAACCAACGCAGGTTTGATTTCGCCATTATTTCCTTCCAGGTCTGGTGTCCTGTGTACATGTAGTGAGACGGCGATGTATATTAATGAAAACATGCTTCATTCTATCATAATTCCCGTGTAGGTATCGCGTACATAAAGTATATGTCCTGTGCAACTAGACGGCGGAATGTTTATTAATGAAAACAGGTTTGATTCCACGATTATTTCGTTGCACGTCTGGCGTACATATGTGTCCTGTGTACATGCAGTGAGACGGCGATGTATAGTAATGAAGATAGGCTTCATTCCATCATTAGTTCTTTCGAGATCTCGCGTACATGTGTACCCTGTGTAACGAGACGGCGATGTTTATTAATGAAGACATGTGTGGTGCCACTATTATTTAGTGTCAGGTCTGGCGTACATATGTGTCATATGTAACCAGACGTCGATGTTTATTAATGAAGATATATTTAATATACCAAATAAGAGCAGACCGTGGCCGAGGGGTAACACCGTCGCACTACCACGCTGGCGACTCGGGTTCCATTCAGGGTTCAGTACCTAGTCGTCAGTATTTCTGAGATACTTTGTACTCTACTAGTCCTTTCGGATGGGAACTTTAAACGGCGGCCCCGTGTATCAGATTCGATGGAGAGTGGGCACGTTAAAGAACAAGAGGGGACTATTCTAATAAGAGCTAGGCCCCCATGTGGCCGGTTTCCTCTGTATCCACCCCCTTCCTTTCACCCTTCTTGTGAGACGACATCGAGCCAGTGCTGTCGTTAAATCCAAGCATTTACATTTACAGTTTAATTCCACCACTATTTCTTCCATGTCTGGCGTACATATGTGTCCTGTGCAACGAGGTGGCGATCTTTATTAATGTAGGAAGGTTTGATTCCACCATTATTGCCTTTCAGGTCTGGCCTACATTTCTATCCTGGGTAACTAGACGACGATGTTTATTTATTAAGGCAGGTTTGATTCCACCATTATTGCCTTTCAGGTCTGGCGTATATTTGTATCCTGGGTAACTAGACGGCGATGTTTATTTATGAAGGCAGGTTTGATTCCACCATTATTGCTTTTCATGTCTGGCATACATTTGTATCCTGGGTAACTAGACGGCGATGTTTATTTATTAAGGCAGGTTTGATTCCGGCATTATAATTTCGTTTCAGGTATCGCGTACATATGTGCCCTGTTTAGAGACGGTGATGTCTGTTGATGAAGGCAGCTTCGATTCCATCATTATTTCCTTCCTCGTCTCTTGTACATATGTGCCCTGTGTAACGATCTTTTATTAATGAAGGCATGTTTGTCATTGCTCATTATTTCGTTTCAGGCTTGGCGTACGTAAGTGTCATGTGTGAGGAGAACGCAGTGTCCATTATTGAAGACAGCTTTGCCGCATTCATGGCCAGTGTCGGTGCTCATGAGCTCGGCCACAGGTAATAGGAGACACGCCCTGTGATTTTGTACCTTCGAACATCTGCGTAATTTCAAGAAATACGTTTATAAAATTTACAATATTTTCCGTAAAAAAATGGCGTCAAAAGTTGACAACATTTTCAGAGTTCCGTATGTACATTTTGTCAACTTTTGACTTTATTCATGCAAAATATTGTAAAGTTTGTAAACGTATTTCATAAAGGTATGCATATGTCTGGAGCAATGGCGCTTATTGGATTTGTGACCAATGACGATCCTGATCAAATATCACACTTATAATAGGTACTCCCTTGATGAACAATGGCGAAAGGTGCACATCCTGATCATTCGTAATCATTCCGCAATGGGTACGAAGCTGTGCCGTCAAAAAAGTATGGAAAGTCCGATTTCTGCATAGAGTGGTGTCTTTAAAGGTCAATATGAATAGAAAATATATATTTTGTAAACTGGTAGAAAATGACAATACCGACGACATGCAGAAAACCCCATAGTATAATCCGATCAAAAGTTATCAAAGTTTGAAAATACCAATAAAAAAATAAATTAAAAATATTGTTTTTACATTTTTAATTTTATTTCATCATAAGTTATCAAGTTCATGTAATAAAATAATGATAAAAAAATCACTTAGACTTAATATAAATAAATATAAAAATAATTGTTCTCTATGACCTCATAGTGGAACACGCATATTTCAGCGAATTAAATTTTTGTTTTTGGTGTCCGGTTTAGAGAGGTTTCACTGTACACTAACATGGTATGCCACAATTTCAGCCTGGGGTCGCAGCATGACAGCGACGGAAACGCCTGTCCGGAGAAAGGATACATTATGGCCGCGGTCAGTAGCACAACAACGGACGATCCCTCCTTTAACAAGGACCAGCACTGGACATTTTCTTCATGTACGATGGACTACTTCGATACTTTCTTAGATGGACTGAATGTTGCGTAAGTGTATTTAACCCATTTACACCCAAGTAACTGAAATGGAGTTTGATATGTTAATTTTGCAACCAATCCAGCCGTCACAAAATGGTTTTCATACTAGTCCATTTATGAAAAGGGGGTGTTTTGTTCTCAAATATATGAAACTTACTTTAACAAATTGCAGATCCTGATGAGACGGTTCGTTACGAGCCGGCACGTCTGTATCTGCACTGATTGCATAAACCGCTTTAGCCGGTTTTTACGGAGCCCCGCAGGGGACATGGATTTTGTTTATTAATTCGTTCCCACGAAATAACAATTGGTTCTCTCTATTTAACAATTCGTTTCCTTGAATTAACAATTCGTTCCCACGATATAACAATTCGTTCCCTCGAATTAAGAATTTGTCCCACGAAATGGCTTTCGTTCCCTCAATTTAAAAATTCGTTCCCTCGAATTAACAATTCGTTCCCACGATATAGCAATTGTGGGAACGAATTGTTATTTCGTATGAACGAATTGTTCAACTGAGGGAATGAATTGTTAATTCGTGGGAACGAATTGTTAAATTGAGGGAACGAATTGTTATTTCATGGGAATGAATGAATAAGCAAATAATTCTACGTCCCCTGCGGGGCTCCGTAAGTTTTTGGGTTCAAAGGGTTAACATGGTTAAGGAATGAAACAATGGGCGGTTGCGTTGGCATGGCCATCGTGTGGGAAGGTTCGATTGGTTCGTGCAAACACCCCTTTTTTGGAGTAAACGTTTATTTTTACATACATGAGGTTCGTGATAGCCACTTTCAGGGCATGAATGAGCAGACATTATATTATTCAAATGCCCTACTAACAAAGCACAGTCAAGCGGCGCTAAACGTATTGCAATATGGCAATTTTCATAAATACGCTTATTAAATTGGCTCAAACCTGTTTGCCCAGGAATTAGTTGTTGTCCAAACATACCCAAATTACAAATGCAGCATTTGGCTTCTAGAAATCAAAGCATGTTCCGGGAATGTGATGCAACCGAAATCTGTAAAGGGTCCAGGGGCATAGTTGTACTTAGTAGTAAGCATGGTAAGACTAAGAAGTACATAACTGCAAACTGATATAATGCAGACGCATTAACACCAACATCCAATCATGTTGTAAATTATGTATACATGACTTATATGAGTACATGTATTAAGTAATATAACCATAGGCTCTTACGTTTACTGGGGTTCACAATACATTTGGTATGTTTAAAGTGCGTGGAGTACAGACCAAATGTAGTGTAACCCCAGTAAACACAACAGCCCATGGTGTTATTACTTATATTTACACTGCATTTTCTTCTGAACTCCCTGGACCGCCCAATGCACATCATGAAGACGCGTTGCATATTAAAGAAAATATCAAATAATACTTACTTTGGAGTGGGCGAGCTTTCAAAGAAGATCTATTAATTAGGAGTTAGTATCTCATAATTAGGACTTACTATCTCCTAATTAGGACATTGTATCTCCTAATTATGACTTTGTATCTCCTAATTAGTAGATAAAACATTTTCTAGCATTAACACATATCGTAAGTCCTAATTAGGAGATACTAATTCCTACTTTGGAGATACTAAGTCATAATTAGAAGTTACTAAGTCCTAAGTAGGAGATACTATCTCATAATTTGGACTTATTATCTCCTAATTAGGACATACTATCTCCTAATTAGGGGATACTAATAGTATAGCAATGGTACCAGGACGCTACCATAGGACAGTCATAAAAATATTAGTGTGAATGATTTATTCAGAACATAAACAATAATACATAGAATTGTTCACATTTCAGCAATCGTATGCCATCAATATCACAAACATACGATCAGACGGCATTAGACGGCATTAGACAGCTACAGTAGCGCTTTCCTGCAGGTCAACTATACGTACTATACCAATAATATACGTATAATATACCAATACGATATGTTTTCTATACGATATGCATATAATATAAACGTACGGTATGTTTGTACCGTACATACCAACCAATATCGTATAGGTATACCATTCAAATCGTACGTTTATACGATTTTTAGCTCGACTATTCGAACAATAGTTAGAGCTTATGTAGTCACCCGGCGTCGGCGTCGGCGTCGGCGTCACGCGTTGGTTAAGGTTTTTATTCAAGCTTGTATATGGAATACTCCTGGCCCTACACCCACCATACTTGGACAACTTCATCTCCTAGTGATGTACATCAACAACCCCTTACCTATATTTGACCTTCACCTAAATTTAAACCTTGAATTACTTAGTTAATTCCCCTTGGTTAAGGTTTTTATTCAACCTTGGTTAAGGTTTTTAGTAAAGCTTGTAGATGGAATACTATTGTGCATACAGACACCATACTTGGACGACCTTTTCTCATAGGGATGTACATCGATAACCCCTGATCTATTTTTGACCTTGACCCACACTTCCTCTTGAATTACTTAGTTAAGCTTTTAGATGGAATACTCCTGGCCCTACGCCAACCATACTTGGACAACTTCATCTCCTACATCAACAACCCCTGACCTATATTTGACATGGACCTACATTTAACCTTGAATTACTTAGTTAATTCCCATTGGTTAAGGTTTTTAGTCAAGCTAGTAGATGGAATACTCCTGGCCCTACGCCAACCATACTTGGACAACTTCATCTCCTAGTGATGTACATCAATATCTGCTGACCTATATTTGACCTTGACCTACATTGAACCTTGAATTACTTAGTTAATTCCCCTTGGTTAAGGTTTTTAGTCAACCTTAGTTAAGGTTTTTAGTCAAGCTTGCACATGGAATACTATTGTGCATACAGACACCATACTTGGACAACCCTTTCTCATAGGGATGTACATCAATAACCCCTGATCTATAGTTGACCTTGACCTACATTTCCTCTTGAATTACTTAGTTAATTCCCTTTCGTTAAGGTTTTTAGTCAACCTTGGTTAAGGTTTTTAGTCAAGCTTGTACATGGAATACTATTGTGCATACAGACACCATCCTTGGACAACCTTTTCTCATAGGGATGTACATCAATAACCCCTGATCTATATTTGACCTTGACCGACATTTCCTTTTGAATTACTTAGTTAATTCCCCTTGGTTAAGGTTTTTAGTCAAGCTAGTAGATGGAATACTCCTGGCACTACACCAACCATACTTGAACAACTCCATCTCCTAGTGATGTACATCAACAAACCCTGACCTATATTCGATCTTGACCTACATTTAACCTTGAATTACTTAGTTAATTTCCCTTGGTTAAGGTTTTTAGTCAACTTTGATTAAGGTTTTTAGTCAAGCTTGTACATGGAATACTATTGTGCATACATACACAATACTTGGACAGCCTTTTGTCATAGGGATGTACATCAATAACCCCTGATCTATATTTGACCTTGACCTACATTTCATCTTGAATGACTTAGTTAATTCCCCTTGGTTAAGGTTCTTAGTCAACATTGGTTAAGGTTTTTAGTCAAGCTTGTAGATGGCATACAGAAACCATACTTGGATAACTTTTTATCATATGGATGTACATCAATAACCCTTGCCCTATATTTTACCTTCACCTACATTTAACCTTGAATTACTTACTTATTTCCCCTTGGTTAAGGTTTGTACTCAAACTTGGTTAAGGTTTATAGTCAGGCTTGTATATGGAATACTCATGGGCCTACAGCAAACATACTTGGAAAATTTCATCTCCTAGTGATGTACATCAATAACCCCTGACATATATCTGAAATTGACCTACATTTAACCTTGAATTACTTACTTAATTTCCCTTGGTTAAGGTTTTTATTCAACCTTGGTTAAGGTTTGTATGCAGGCCGCGGCCACCTTGTTTGTCAAGCTATGTGTACATCGACAACCCTCGTAGTCGAGCTATGCTGTTCTCTTACAGCTCTTGTTATACATGTGTATAATTCTGGTATGTTTGTATCGTACAAACATACCAGATTTGTGTACGGTATAAATGTACCAGAATACCGTAAATGTATACGATATATTAACGGTGTTGCCGTGTACTATTTGCCTCAATATTTGGTCCGCCCCTAATATTTGGTCCGCCTCGACAGTTTTTTTTCATAATATTCAGAAATGCGTAATATTACTAATCTATCTCTGTGTCTGATGTCTTTATTTGTTAATTCTTCGGCATAATACGGAGTAAATAGCATAGGGTGCTATTCCGGTATTATGCCAATTCTTCGTGTGTCAGTGTCTGTCATTCCATTCGTCGCTTCGAGAATGCAGTGCGCCAAAAGCCAAAGCGGAATTTATGAGTTGAACATGTTGAAGAACGGGCTCCGAAGAACGAATGTTTTCCGGAAGTTTTTCGTATTTTCAATACTTTCCAAAGATACAAAGGATTATAATTCGCATGATTGGTAAGTTATCACTGTTGTCTTATTAAACATTCATGCTAATCACCTGTATTATTAAACGTTCAATAGTTAAATGAGTTTCATAATATGAAAAATTACTAAACATGGTAAATTATGCCAATAATCGGTTCATTCCAATACTCGGGTTGGTCACAGTAGGACCCAAAAAACAAACTTCTCGTGAATATAAAACCAATGCCGTTGTTACCGGTTGGTGACTGATGACGTCAGGTGGTGTCCTGTCTGCCACCCACCCCCACCCAAACAACAAACTTCTCGTGGATATAAAACCAGTGCAGTCGATAGCGGTTGGTGACTGATGTCTTCATGTGGTGTCCTGCCTGCCCCCCCCCCCACCCCCAACCCACCGAACAAACAAACTTCTCGTGAATATAAAATCAGTTCCGTCTATACCGGTTGGTAACTGATCAATGTCTTCATGTGGTGTCCTGCCTGCCCCCCCCCCCCCCACCCCCACCCACCACCGAACAAACAAACTTCTCGTGAATAAAAAACCAGTGCCGCCGATACCGGTTGGTGACTGATGTCTTCAGGCAGTGGAATGCCTGGCGCACCCGCAAAACTAGAAACAAAATCCAATTAAATAATGAAAAACTTGTGATTGTTTACGGGATACGATTCGATGTGCCTAGCTAGAGTTTAATCTCTCACCCGGTGTATAAGCACTTTTTTGCCACACTTATGCATTTTAACCGCACGATGACCCCACTGTATATTCATACCATATCCGTACGGATATATCGTATATGCGAACGGATATCGTATGTTTGTATAATATTCGTATAGCCCGTTTGTATAATGTAAGCAAACTGTACTATACGATGATACGGTACAAACATACTAATATTATATGATCATACGATATGCTCATTAAATATACCAATACTATACGATTACGATATGTATACGATATTAGTATATACAAATAGGTAAGGACCAGAAAAGCGCTACTGTATGCTGCATTGTTTAATTGGTGGAATATGGAGCAGTGCAGATCCTGATCTGGGTCTACACTGGTCGCCAAACCCATACACCAAATTTCTCCAGTAACTGCCACATTTCAGCGCGTGTATGGCATCAGGATTAGCAACACACGATCCGGCGGAATTAGACAGCTATGCCAACGACCTTTCCCCATTTCTGTAATTCTATGACATCAAGATCAGAAACATACGATACGGCGGCATTAGACACCTATGCCAACGACATTTTCCCATTTCAGCAATTAAATGAGAGCAAGATCCGCGGCGTCATGAGACAGCTCTGTCAACGACATTTTTGCTATGTCAGTAATAATTATATTATATCCAGATCAGAAACATACGATCCGGCGGCATTAGACACTTATGCCAAAGACATTTGTCCCATTTCAGCAATAATATGAGAGCAAGATCTGCGGTTGTATGAGACACCTATGCTAACGGCATTGCTCCTATTTCAGTAATTGTATGACATCAAGATCTGAAACATACGATCCGGCGGCATTAGACAGCTATACCAACGACTTGGCCGGCCAAATCTACCCACCAGACGTCCAGTGCCAAGAATCAGTTGCTAGCGACTCTTTCCTGTCCAGGGTACTTGTAAATTTAACCCTTGCACCCCTAAGTAACTGGAATGGATTTTGACATGTTACTTTTGCAAATAATCCAACAAAGGGGGTATATTTGTTCTCAAAACTATGAAAATTACTTGCAAAAAGTGCAGATCCTAATGAGATGGCTCGTCACGAGCCGGTTCATCTGGATCTACACTCTTTCTCAATACCCTATACAGGTATCTAGTGTTGAAAGGGTTGAAGAAGATGTAAATCGTCCAAGTTTTAATTAAAATAAATAAGATTATATTACATTTTTCCTTTTATTGCATCCTAAATTATCAAGTTCATTGACTATTCAGAGCCACAGCATGAACCTGTTGGAAGAGCTGGGCGTTAAGGTACATGAGTTGTACAGTTGAACCTCGCTATACCGAACACGCCAATGGTACCCGTGGTATTCGGTATACTATATATACATTGAACAGATGTCTCTGGGTACAGATCTTTTCTGAGTGTTATCATACCCAGTCTGTGAAACAGGCACCATATCTCATATTTCAGTCGTTGTACAAGTCCGACTACTCTTCAATATGCAGCCTACTGCTCTGTTCCTGGGAAGGAAACGATGGCACGTATACGGCCAAGATGCCGCTCGATGGGACGACCTGTGGAAATGGAAAGGTATGATTCTAGTCTATTAACTATTTGGTGGGACAACCTGTGTAAACAGAAAGGTATGTTTCTAGTCGACCAACTACTGGGTGGGACAACCTGTGGAAATGGAAAGGTATCATTCTAGTCGACCAACTGCTGTGTGTGACAACCTGTGGAAATGGAAAGGTATGATACTAGTCGACCTACTGCAGGATGGGGCAACCGGTGGAAATGGAAAGGTATGATTGTAATCGACCAACTGGTGAACCGGACAACTTGCGGAAGAAAGCGGAAAGGATTCTTGTCAACCGATTGCTGGGTGGGACAACTGTGGAAACGGAAAGGTATTATTCTAGTCGACATACTGCTGGACGAGACAACCTGTATAAATAAACGGGAATGATTCTAGTCGACCGACTATTTGACGGGATAACTTGTATAAATGGGACTGTATGATTCTAGTTGACCTACTGCTGGACGATACAACCTGTGGAAATAAACGGGAATGATTGCAGTCGACCGACTGCTGGGTGGGACAACCTGTGAAAATGGAAAGGTATGATCATAGTAGACCGACTGATTGACGGGACAAACTGTGGAAATAAACCGGAATGATTCTAGTCGGCCGACTGTTGGGTGGGGAAATCTGTAGAAATGCAAAAGTGAGATTATAGCCGACCGATTGCCGGGTGGGACAACCTGTGGAATTGCAAGGAATGGTTATAGTCGACCGACTGCTGAATGGGAAAACCTGTTGAAATGGAAGAGTATGGCTTTAGTCGACCGACTGCTGGACTACCAGGAGAAATGGAATGAAATGACTCTAATCTGCCGACTGGTGGATGGGACAACCTATGGAAATTGAAATGTATGATTCTAGTAGACCAACTGCTGGGTGTGACAACCTATGGAAATGGAAAGGTATGATTCCAGTTGACCGACTGCAGGATGAGACAACCTGTGGTAATGGAAATGTATGATCCTTGTCGACCGACTGCTGGATGAGACATCCTGTGGTAATGGAAAGGTATGATTTATTTTAGTCGACCGACTGCAGGATGAGACATCCTGTGGTAATGTCAAGGTATGATTATAGTCGACCGTCTGCAGGATGAGACTGCCTGTGGTAATGTAAAGGTATGATTATAGTCGACCGACTGCAGGATGAGACAACCTGTGGTAATGGAAAGGTATGATTCGAGGCGCCGACTGCAGGATGGGACAACCTGTGGTAATTGAATGGTATGATTCTTGTCGACCGACTACAGGATGAGACAACCTATGGTAATTGAAAGGTATGGTTCTTGTCGACCGAATGCAGGATGAGACATCCTGTGGTAATGGAAAGGTATGATGCTAGGCTGCCGACTGCAGGATGAGACAACTTGTGGTAATGGAAAGGTACGGTTCTTGTCGACCGACACATGGATGGAAAATCCTTTTATAAAGTTACTCGCTGAAGGTAGGATTCTAGTCGACCGACTGCAGGATCGGAATACCTGTGGTAATGAAAAAGTTTGGTTCTAGTCGACCTACTGCTGGATGGGACAACCTGTGGTAATGAAAAAGTATGGTTCTAGTCAACTGACTGCAGGATGGGACAACCTGTGGTAATTTAAAAGTATGGTTCTAGTCGGCCGACTGAAGGATGGAGCAATCTGTGGTAATGAAAAGGTATGGTTCTAGTCGACCGACTGCATGATGGGACTGCCTGTGTTAATGGAAAATGATTGTTCTAGTCAACCGACTGCAGGATGGGACAACCTGTGGTAATGCAAAAAGTATGGTTCTATTCGACCGACTGCTGGACGGGACAAACAGTGAACATGGGAAGATATGATTCGTGTCGACCGACTACTTGATGAGAAAAGCTGTTAAAATTCCTTGTATGTGGCAACTCGCTATGTATTGACATAATTCACGCTAAATGATGACACATGTTCGAATTATACACCGACTAGATACTGTTCCTACGGAGCCCCACAGACTGTTCCTACGGAGCCCCGCAGAGGACACATATTTTGTGTATGTGAATATCTAGTCCACACGACACTTTGTTATCACTCGGCGCATATACGGCCAGGGTATAGAGTGTTTCTTGACATAATGACAACATTTTGAACTAGGATATATGTCCACAGAGTATACATTCAATTGGCAGGAACTACGGAGCCTCGGGAGACGTAGATTTTTTTGGTATTAATTAGTTCCCACGAAATAACAATTCGTTCCATCAATTTAACAATTCGTTCCCTCGAATTAACAATTCGTTCCCACGAAATGACAATTCGTTCCCTCAATTTAAAAATTCGTTCCCTCGAATTAAAAATTCGCTCTCACGATATAAAAATTCATTCCCACGAATTAACAATTCGTTCCCGTGGGAACTAATTGTTAGTTCGTGGGAACGAATTGCTAAATTGACGGAACGAATTGTTAATTCGTGATAAGGAGTTGCTAAAAATGATGGAACGAATTGTTATTTCGTGGGAAAGAATTAATAAAAAATAAAAGTCTACGTCCCCTGTGGGGGTCCGTAGTTCCTGACAATTGAATGTATACTTGGTGAACATATGTCCTAGTTCAAAATGTTGTCATTATATCAGGAAACACTCTATACCTTGGCCGTATATACGCTGAGTGATAACAACGTGTCGTGTGGACTATATATTCACATAGTTACGCTTGACAACTACATGTACTTTCTCCCGTTGAATTTATTTATAGAAATCCGGTCCAAATTGTGTATTTTAGAGCCTTATTGCTTGCAAAAAGGGAGAATGCAGAATGATATGATGTGAAAAGGGTCAATTATAATGATTTCGACTAGTGCTGATCAAGATCATCATAAATATCTGCGCAAACTGATCCAGGACTGACTTATTTCAGTGTGATCTGGGTCTGCTCTGTTCGCAAAAACTCTTTGTTTGTGCTAATCAGTAAGAAATAAACGCTGAAATAAAGCATAGAACCGGATTTCTATATTTGCAAAGGGAGATAACTATCTACGATCCCACATTACCTTATAACCGAAAGTCTATGTGTTATGTTCTCAAGATCAGGCTCGTCTCGGGAAACGTTAGGAATTCCTACGCGTTTATTAGCGTGATCTTCTCTATTTATTGATGTGACTTGAGAAATGAAGCGCAACCAGTGAAGCATAGTCTGGTGAGGATCGGCACTGTTCGCCATTCCATCAATGAAACACCCATCATGCTTGTAACAAGCAATACAGATCATTATCAGGCTTTCAAGAGTGTTTTATTTGACCAGGAGCTACACGCATATGCTCCATTTCTTCAGTGGCAGCCGCATTTATTTCAGATCTGTACTGGGGGAGAATGTGTTGTCTCGGCCCTGGCGCCCACGGGTCTAACAGGTGAGCGCCACCATTGTACAGTCGTCACCTTCATGGCCAGGGTTTGAGAGAGTGATAAATGTAAATGCAAATACTTGGATTTAACGACGGCACTGGCTCGATGACCTTGCCTGTCGTCTCCCAAGAAGGGGAGAAAGGAAGGAGGTCGATACAGAGGAAACCGGCCCCAGGGGGCCTAGCTCTTATTAGAATAGCACCTCTGGTTCTTTAACGTGCCCAGACTCTCCTTCAAATTTGATACATTTTTTGGCCGATTTTCACGAAATTAGTGCCTCTAATAAACGCCCAGTACCGACTTGAAACAAAATCGGAGCTAATTGTCCAATTAGACATTTTATATTTCCATTATTTCGAAAGCAACTTCCTTTAAAATCGTTGAAAAAACATAATTGCTACTTTCACTTTCAAAAGCGGAAGCGAAATCGACTGTTTCCGGTGTCACAGTAAATTCCTCATCAGCAGTAGCTATTTGCACGGACACAGGGAGATCAGAATTTAGACGGTTACGGAGACGCCATTTTCAAAGCATCTCAAATCCGACAGATCCGAAACGCTGACGAAACGTCCGTGGGCGTAAATCTGATCAACATGAATGATTGACGCTGTCTTGATATACATTACCATTAAATTTAACATCTCTACCGACTGTACTATAATGACCAGAGTGGGCCGAAACGTCTTAGCCCAAATGTTTATAAAATGACAGACAGTACAATCAAGTCTGGTGTTTGAGAGTAACGTCCCTTAGTTTGTTCAGATAGCAGAACATCGTATATTTTTTTTATCATTTTCCCGCTGAATAACACTTGCCTCTATTAAACGCCCACCCTGGACTTCGGAGCCAGTGGTGATTCTAATAGACGCCCGGGCGTCTATTAGAATCATTACGGTAGTGAAAATACTGTCATAAAGTTGAAAATTCACTTAGTTGAAAAAGTTGCAGCTCAAATAAGTGAATGTTTAAATTAAATAACAAAAAACATATAAAAAGTTGAATTTGTTCATATTTTTTTTATTATTTGTTCCCTATTTAGTAATGAAGAACATCAATAATCCATTTATAAAAGTAAGCTTTAGACACAAAGCTTATTTGTAGCTCTGGCGAACTGTTAGCACTCTGTTTGAATCTTGAAACTGCTGTCCAGTTACTATGACGTCATTCTCTGCACCTACATCGGTGTTATTTATTATTATTAGTAGTAAATGTACATGTATTATTATTATTAATATTATTATTATTACTCATGATTAAATAGTATTACTCATGATTAAATTGTTAATATTGTTATTATTCGTGTCTCTGTTATTGTGGTTTCCTTCATTATTCATTATTATTATACTGTTATTATTATTGTTATTGATTTTTTCTTATTTTTATTTAGAAACCTGCCTGTTCGGTGACCAACCACAGCCTGTTTGGATACAGGATAAACTGTGTAGCGCTTACACAGGCGTAGACTGCTACTACTACAATATATATTGCTGTGACACGTGCCAGACCATAGCCGACATGTACGATGGTTTAACCGGTAAGCTGTTGAGCCCTTAGAACATGTAGACTACGGGAAACGAAAATTGTCGTCTGATGTTGTATAATTTGTATTTATTTTAAATACTGCTACAACGACACTACATATTGTTGCGGCACGTGCCAGACCATAGACAACGTGTACGCTGGTTTAACCGGTATGATGTTGAACCCTTAGAACAAGTAGAACGCCGGAAATGAAAATTGTAGTCTGCTGTTGCAGGTTTGGCAGCACATTTAAAGAGCTACCAAATTAGGTTTTTGTTAATAACCAAAATGAAATTAAAAATATAAAAGTAGACGATAAAATTTAATTAAGACCTGTAAGAGTTAAATGAGATATAACCAGGTTCTGTTTTCGCGCAAATTTCAAAGTAATCCGATCAGCATGTATCGTTCTTTTACGGGTTTCATATTCCGGACAGCCAGTTTTTCCAGCCGTCACTGCATGACTAACTTTCCCTTATTTTGCTTACCATAGTTATTTCCCTTTGCGGTCACGAGAGTATATGACGTAACAGTAGTACTTCCGAAGTGTATTTATATTTACATCGTCAGGTTACACTTTATTTTTCCACGATAATACTTATATATAATGCTAAATCAGACGGGCAACAAACATGACAAAGTAGACACTTATCAGAGCTGCCATGTGCATAGATGGATCTGGTGCTATGCTGGTAAAACTGTCATAACGTCATTATTGTAGGTCATTGTCCACTTACAATGAAACAGTGCTGTGCATGGGGTCAATTAAAGAAAGCCAAATGCCCAGTGGAAAAAGTAGTCGCTCTAATTACCACGGTGATGGGGTACACTACAGGGCCAGTGACGGCTACATCACGAGGCCATATGTTGTTTGAAGATTGTGTCAACATCCGTTGTACTTATCAGAGCGATTAATTGCCCCGTAATGGTCCCTGCCACCGGGAAATGCGACTGAGAAGGTCTGAGAAAGTCAAACACAACACGTGGCTTATATGGCGTTTGCGACCAGTGTAGATCCAGTTCAACCTGTGCATCCGCATAGTCTGAACAGGATCTGCACTTTTCGCCATTCCTTCAATGAAACACACTGACAAGCAATCTAGTTCGTATTTAGACTACAGGAGTGTTATATTTGATTGGGACCTACACTGGTCACAAATCACACAACCCCCATTTCTCCAGTTACAGCCACATATAGGACCAAACTATGTTTAATCAACGTCACCCCAATTTGGCAAAACAACGATTTTCTCTTGGAAAACATCTTTAGTTTTATGTCCAAACATTATATATTTATTTGAAACAAGTCAGTAGGCAAATATATTATAAACAGTAAAGAATGTTAATGTCGATGTGAAAATTGAATATATACTTTTAATTCTGTTTATCTGTCAAAGAACAAAATATGTGATTTAGTTATATTTGAGTATTCGAAAACAGTAAAGTATTTACGGAAAAATAAGCGAGGGGACATTCAAGTTACACAATTTTAATCATGCAATATAACAATCATCCAACGTGTAAAAACAAACTCATCAATATTGGATTTTTGGAACTGTAGAAAGCATCCTGATGTGCACAGTGTATCTATTCATGTCAAACTGAACTCAACAAATCATCAGCTTGGAGTAGGTGTGGCCTCGCGGATTCAATATACACCTGCCGCATTATTTTTTGTATCCGATGGACAACCGTTTGAACGTAGCTTCACACGTCTGTCACTGACTAGGACATGTATAAAAATGGATTCAACCAATCAGCATATATTAGGTGTGGCTTCGTTGAATACACCTGTAACTACAAAAGCGTGTCACTGGTTATTTGAGCTCAAAATAAAGAAATCATTTCAATTCTAAATTGTCAAAACACACGTATGCTGAAGTCGCTATCTGCAAAGCATTGCAGAATCAATTTTCGAAAAATCGGAGATTATGTCAGCATTTTGTAAAAATAAAATAGAAATGTAACATTTAATTGCAAATGTTTTTCTTATTCTGGCTCGGCAGTATGTTTGACCATGAGTTACAAACGTGTTCCGCACAGGTAGTCATCGCAAACGATTGCAACCTAAGTATAAATAATCCAAGTATAACTAGGCGAAGAAAAAGATATCAAATAACGTATATATTAAACGACAAAAACGAAGAAATTATGCAGCAAATAAATGATATTCAAACGATATTATATAAGAAACCTGTATCCACCAATCAGGGACGCTGTACTACTGCTACGTCATAGCGATTATTTTTACAACGCCATCTCGCGCCAGTAGGTCGCAGCAACAGGAGAGATAAGCGATGACCAAATCATTGCCTGGCTCAGAATATATGTCAGATACGATGCGATATGTTTGTTTGTTTGCTTGTTTATTGGTGTTTAGCAGCTAAGGTCGTGTAAGGCCGGGACAACGGGATCGATCCCGTTTTAACTTGCTGCATTGGGGAATCTCAATCTCAATGTCCCGAAAAATACAAACGAACCGGAAATCGGTTATTAGTGTCGCTTTTGTTGTTTTTAGAGCATTCTGAAGAAATAAGTGATACATGTATTTGATAATGTGACCTTTAAAGAGCATTGGTCCATGTCATGCGTCTTATATGATCAAGCAAATAGTCAAACATATCCTCAAATGATATTTGGTAGTTTGACAGATATGTATAGTAATCCGGTTTAGGTGAGGTAATCACAGATCTCCAGTATCGATGTGGTAATGCAACGTCTCCAGTATGGATGCAGTAATGACAGGTCTCCAATATGGATGTGGTAATGCTAGGACTCCAGTATGGATGTGGTAATGCAAGGTCTCCAGTATGGATCAGGTAATGCTAGGTCTCCAGTATGGATGTGGTAATGCAAGGTCTCCAGTGTGGATCAGGTAATGCTAGGTCTCCAGTATGGATGTGGTAATGCAAGGTCTCCAGGTAATGAATAGTAATGGCTAGGTCCAGTATGGATGAAGGTAATGCTAGGTCTCCAGTATGATGTGGTAATGCAAGGTCTACCAGGTTTGGATCAAGGTAATGGCTAAGGTCTCCATTATGGATGTGGTAATCAAGGTCTCCAGTATGGATGGTAACAAGGTCTCCAGTATGATCGGTATGCTAGGTCTCCAGTATGGATGTGGTAATAGGCTAGTGTATGATGTGGTAATGCAGGTCTCCATATGGACAGGTAATGCTAGGTCTCCAGTATGGATGTGGTAATGCAAGGTCTCCAGTATGGATGTGGTCATGCTAGGTCTCCAGGATGTGGGAATATTAGGTATACATATATGTGGTAATGTTAGGGTCCTCCACATGGATGATAATGCAAGGTCTCCAGTATAGATGAGGTAATGCAGGTCCTCCAGTAGGTTGAGTCTGCCGGTCTCCACATGGATGAGTAATGCCAAGTCTCCAGTATGGATGAGGAATCTAGTTCTCCAGTAATGGTGAGGCAATGCTAGGTCTCCAGTATGGAAGGTAATGCAGGTCTCCAGTATGCATGAGGTAATCAGGTCCAGCATATAGGATGAGGTAAGCTAGGTCACCAAAGTACCATTAAAATGAGGTAATTGGCAAGGTCCAATATGGATGAGGTAATGGCCTAAGGTCTCCAGTATGGATGTGGGAATGTTAGGTCTCCATCATATATGTGGTAATTTTAGGTCTCCAGTATGGATGAGGTAATGCAAGGTCTCCAGTATGGATGAGGTAATGCTAGGTCTCCAGTATGGATGAGGTAATGCCAGGTCTCCAGAATGGATGAGGTAATGCCAGGTCTCCAGTATGGATGAGGTAATGCTAGTTCTCCAGTATGGATGAGGCAATGCTAGGTCTCCAGTATGGACGAGGTAATGCTAGGTCTCCAGTATGCATGATGTAATGCTAGGTCTCCAGTATAGATGAGGTAATGCTTGGTCTCCAGTATGGATGAGGTAATGCTAGGTCTCTAGTATGGATGAGGTAATGCTAGGTCTCCAGTATGGAGGTGGTAATGACAGGTCTCCAGTATGGATGAGGTAATGACAGGTCTCCAGTATGGATGAGGTAATGACAGGTATCCAGTATGGATGAGGTAAATGCCATGTCTCCAGTATGGATGCAGTAATGACAGGTCTCCAGCATGGATGTGGTAATGACAGTTCCCGAGTATAGATGTGGTAATGACAGTTTTACTTTATAGATGTGGTAATTACAGTTCTCCTGTATGTATGTGGTAATGACAGTTCTTCAGTATGTATTTGGTACTGACAGTTCTCCTGTATGGATGTGGTAAAGACAATTCTCCTGTATAGATGTGGTAATGACAGTTCTCCAGTATAGATGTGGTAATGACAGTTCTGCAGTATAAATGCGGCAATAACAGCTCTCTTGTATGGATGTGGTAATGACAGTTCTCGAGTATAGGTGTGGTAAAGACAGGTCTCCGGCATTGACCTGGTAACTACAGTTCTCCAAGTCTTGCGGTATGGATGTGGTAATGACAGCTCTCCTGTATGGATGTGGTAATGACAGTTCTCCAGCATAGATGTGGCAATGACATTTCTCCAGCATATATCTGACAATGCCAGTTCTCCTGTATGGATGTGATAATGCCAGTTCTCGAGTATAGATGTGGTAAAGACAGGTCTCCTGCATTGACCTGGTAACGACAGTTCTCCAGTATGAATGTAGTAATAACAGTTCTCCAGTATTGATGTAGTAATGACAGTCCTCCAGTATGGATGTGATTATGTCAGTTCTCCAGTACGGGTGTGGCAATGTCAAGTTTCCTGTATATATGTGGTAATGACAGTTCTCCTGTATGGATGTGGTAATGACAGTCCTCCTGTATGGGTGTGGTAATGACAGTTCTCCAGCATACATGTGGTTGTGACTGTTCAGTTCCAGTATGGATGTGGTAATGACAGTCATCTAGTATACAAGTGGTAATGACATTTCTCCTCCATGGATGTGGTAATGACACTTAGTCGGATTACATGTGGTAATGACAGCTCTCCAGTATGGATGTGGTCATGACACTTAGTCGGTTTACATGTGGTAATGACAGCTCTCCAGTATCGATGTGGTAATGACAGTTCTCTAGCATATATGTGGTAATGGCAGTCCTCAAGTATGGATGTACTAATGACAGTTCTCATGTATGGATGTGGTCATGACAGTTCTCCAGCATTGATGTGGTAATGACTGTTCTCCAGTATGGACGCGGTAACGGCAGTCCTCCTGTATATGTGTGGTAATGACAGTTCTCCAGTATGGATGTGGTAATGACAATTATCCAATATGGATGTGGCTATTTCAGTTCTCCAGTACGGGTATGGTAATGTCAGTTCTCCTGTAGATATGTGGTAATGACAGTTCTCCTGTATGGATGTGGTAATATCAGTCATCCAGTATGGATGTGGTAATGTCAGTTCTCCAGTACGGGTATGGAAATGTCAGTTCTCCTGTAGATATGTGGTAATGACAGTTATCCTGTATGAATGTGCTAATATCAGTCCTCCTGTATGGGTGTGGCAATGACTGTTCTCAAGTATGTATGTGGGAATGACTGTTCTCCAGTATGGAAGCAGTAATGACATTCCTCCAGTATAGGTGTGTTAATGACAGTTCTACAGTATGGACGTAGTACTGACAGTCCTCCAGTATGGATGTGGCAATGTCAGTTTTCATGTATATATGTGGTAATGACAGTCCTCCTGTATGTATGTGGTAATATCAGTCCTTCTGTATGGGTGTGTCAATGACAGTTCTCCAGTATGTATGTGGGAATAACAGTCCTCCGGTATGGATGTGGTAATGACTGTTATTCGGTGTGGATGTGGTAATGACAGTTCTCCAGTATGTATGTGGGAATGACAGTCCTCCGGTATGGATGTGGTAATGACAGTTCTCCGGTATGGATCTGGTAATGACAGTTCCCCTGTATGGATGTGGTAATGACAGTCCTCCTGTATGGGTGTGGTAATGACAGTTCTCCAGTATGTATGTAAGAATGACAGTCCTCCGGAATGGATGTGGTAATGACAGTTCTCCGGTGTGGATGTGGTAATGACAGCCCTCCTGTATGTGTGAGGTATTGAAAGTTCTCCATTATGTATGTGGGAATGACACTCCTCCAGTATGTATGTGGTAATGACAGCTGTCTGGTGTGGACGTGGTAATGACAGTTCTCCAGTATGGATGTGGTAATGACAATTCTAAAATATAGATGTGGTAATGACAGTTCTCCTGCATATATCTGGTAAAGACTGTTCTACAGTATGGATGTAGTAATGACAGGTTTCCAGTATGTATGTAGTAATGACAGTTCTCCAATATGGATGTAGTAATGACAGTTCTCCAGTATGGATGTGGTAATGTCAGTTCTTCAGTATGGATGTGGTAATGGCAGTTCTCCAGTATGGATGTGGTAATGGCAGTTCTCCTGTATGGATGTTATAATATCATTTTTCTGGCGTTGGTGTGATAATGTTAGTTCTCCTGTATGGATATGATAATTACTGTTCTCCTGTATATATGTGGTAATGGCAGTTCTCCTGTATGGATGTTATAATGACATTTTTCTGGCATTTTTGTGATAATGATAGTTCTCCTGTATGGATGTGATAATGACTGTTCTCCTGTATAGATGTGGTAATGATAGTTCTCCAGTATGGATGTGGTCCTGACAGTTCTCCAGCATAGATGTGGTAGTGACTGTCCTGTTCCAGTATGGATGTGGTAATGACAGTCATCTAGTATACATGTGGTAATGACATTTCTCCTCCATGGATGTGGTAATGACACTTAGTCGGATTACATGTGGTAATGACAGCTCTCCAGTGTGGATGTGGTCATGACACTTAGTCGGTTTACATGTGGTAATGACAGCTCTCCAGTATCGATGTGGTAATGACAGTTCTCTAGCATATATGTGGTAATGACAGTCCTCAAGTATGGATGTACTAATGACAGTTCTCATGTATGGATGTGGTCATGACAGTTCTCCAGCATTGATGTGGTAATGACTGTTCTCCAGTATGGACGCGGTAACAGTCCTCCTGTATAGATGTGGTAATGACAGTTCTCCAGTATGGATGTGGTAATGACAATTATCCAGTATGGATGTGGCTATTTCAGTTCTCCAGTACGTGTATGGTAATGTCAGTTCTCCTGTAGATATGTGGTAATGACAGTTCTCCTGTATGGATGTGGTAATATCAGTCCTCCAGTATGGATGTGGTAATGTCAGTTCTCCAGTACTGGTATGGAAATGTCAGTTCCCCTGTAGATATGTGGTAATGACAGTTATCCTGTATGAATGTGCTAATATCAGTCCTTCTGTATGTGTGTGGTAATGACTGTTCTCAAGTATGTATGTGGGAATGACTGTTCTCCAGTATGGAAGCAGTAATGACATTCCTCCAGTATATGTGTGTTAATGACAGTTCTACAGTATGGATGTAGTACTGACAGTCCTCCAGTATGGATGTGGCAATGTCAGTTTTCATGTATGGGTGTGGTAATGACAGTCCTCCTGTATGTATGTGGTAATATCAGTCCTTCTGTATTGGTGTGTCAATGACAGTTCTCCAGTATGTATGTGGGAATAACAGTCCTCCGGTATGGATGTGGTAATGACAGTTCTTCGGTGTGGATGTGGTAGTGACAGTTCTCCAGTATGTATGTGGGAATGACAGTCCTCCGGTATGGATGTGGTAATGACAGTTCTCCGGTATGGATCTGGTAATGACAGTTCCCCTGTAGGGGTGTGGTAATGACAGTCATCCTGTATGGGTGTGGTAATGACAGTTTTCCAGTATGTTTGTGGGAATGACACTCCTGCGGAATTTATGTGCTAATGACAGATGTCCGTGAATGTGGTAATGACAATTCTCCCGTATGGGTGAGGTAATGTCAATTATCCAGTATGTTTGTGGTAATGACAGTTTGTCCTGTATGGAGGTTGTAATGACTGTTCTCCGGTATTGATTTAATAATGAAAGTGTTCCTGTATGGATGTGGTAATGACAGTTCTCCTGTATAGATGTGGTAATAGCAGTTCTCCCGTATGGATGTGGTAATGACAGTTCTCCGGCATGGATGTGGTAATTACAGTTCTCCTGCAGGAATGTGGTAATCACAGTTCTCCGTTGTGGATGTGGTTATGACAGTTCTCCGTAGTGGATGTGGTAATGAATGTTCTCCTGCAATTATGTTGTAATAACAGTTCTCCAGTATGGATGTGGTAATGACAGTTCTCTTGCGTGGATGTGGTAATGACAGTTCTCCAGTATAGATGTGGTAATGACAGTTCTCCAGTATTGATTTTGTAATTACATTTTTTCTGGTATTAGTTGTTTAATGATCGTTCTCCTGCATAAATGTGATACTGACTGTTCTCCTGTATATATGTGGTAATGACAATACTCCTGTATGGATGTGGTAACGCCATTTCTCCAATATGTATGTGGGAATGACCGTCCTCCGGTATGGATGTGTTAATGACAGTTCTCCGGTGTGGATGTTATAATGTCAGTTCTCCTGTGTGGGTGTGGCAATGGCAGTTTTCCTGTATGTGTGTGGTAATGAAAATTTTCCAGTATTTATGTGGGAATGACACTCCGCCGGTATGTATGTGGTAATGACACCTCTCCAGTGTGTATGTGGTAATGACAGTTCTTCAGTATGGATGTTGTAATATCAATTCTCCAGTGTGTATAGATGTTGTAATGACATTTCTCCTACATGGATGTGGTAGTTACCGTTTTCCTGCAATGATGTGGTAATGACAGTTCTCCAGTATGAATGTAGTATTGGCAGTTCTCCAGTATGGATGTGGTAATGACAGATCTCCTGTATTGTTGTGGGAATGACACTTATCCAAATGTGATATTGACAGTTCTCCTGCATAGATCTAGTAATGACAGTTCTCCAGTATGAATGTAGTAACGTCAGTTCTCCAGTATGGATGTGGTTATGACAGTTCTCCAGCGTAGATGTGGTAATGACAGTTCTCAAGTATAGATGTGGAAATGACGTTAATCCTGTTTGTATGTGGTAATGACAGTTCTCCAGTATGGATGTGGTAATGACAGTTCTCCTGTAATGTGGTAATGACAATTCTCAAATATAGATGTGGTAATGACAGTTCTCCTGCATATATCTGGTAAAGACTGTTCTCCAGTATGATGTAGTAATGACAGGTTTCCAGTATGGATGTAGTAATGACAGTTCTCCAGTATCGATGTAGTAATGACAGTTTTCCAGTATGGATGTGGCAATGTCAGTTCTCCAGTATGGATGTGGTAATGGCAGTTCTCCAGTATAGATGTGGTAATGGCAGTTCTCCTGTATGGATGTTATAATGACATTTTTCTGGCATTGGTATGATAATGATAGTTCTTTTGTATGGATGTGGTAATGACAGTTCTCCAGTATGTATGTCGGAATGACAGTCCTCTTGTATGGATTTGGTACTGACAGTTCTCCGATGTGGATGTTATAATAACAGTTCTCCAGTATGGGTGTGGTAATGACAGTCCTCATGTATGTGTGTGTTAATGTCAATTTTCCAGTATGTATATATGTGGTAATGAACCGAAAAGGATGGGGTAATGACAGTCCTCCTGTATGGATGTGGTATTGACTGTTCTCCTTATCGGATGTGGTAATGACAGTTCTCCAGTATGGATGTGGTAATGACAGTTCTCCAGTGTGGATGTGGTAATGACAGTCCTCCAGTATGGATGTGGTAATGACAGTTCTCCTTTTCGGATGTGGTAATGACAGTTCCCCAGTATGGATGTGGCAATGACAGTTCTCCAGTGTGGATGTGGTAATAACGGTTCTCCTACATGGATGTGGTAATTACCGTTTTCCTGCAATGATGTGGTAATGACAGTTCTCCAGTATGGATGTTGTAATGACCGTGCTCCAGTATGGATGTGCTAATGTCAGTTATCCAGTATGCATGTGGTAATGACAGTTCTCCTGTATAGATGTGGTAATGACGTTAATCCAAATGTCGTATTGACAGTTCTCCTGCATGGATCTAGTAATGACAGTTCTCCAGTATGAATGTAGTAATGTCAGTTCTCCAGTATGGATGTGGTTATGACAGTTCGCCAGCATAGATGTGGTAATGACAGTTTTCAAGTATAGATGCGGTAATGACGTTAATCCTGTTTGTATGTGGTAATGACAGATCTCCAGTATGGATGTGGTAATGACAGTTCTCCTGTATGGATGTGGTAATGACAATTCTCAAATATAGATGTGGTAATGACAGTTCTCCTTCATATATCTGGTAAAGACAGTTCTCCAGTATGGATGTAGTAATGATAGGTTTCCAGTGTGGATGTTGTAATGACAGTACTCCGATATCGACAGTCCTCAAGTATGGATGTGGTAATGGCAGTTCTCCTGTATGGATGTTATAATTACATTTTTCTGGCATTGGTGTGATAATGATAGTTCTCCTGTATACATGTGGTAACGACAGTTCTCCTGTATGGATGTTGTCATGATAGTTCTCTAGCATAGATTTGGTAGTGAATTTTCAGTTCCAGTTTGGATGTGGTAATGACAGTCTTCTAGTATACATGTGGTAATTACATTTTTCCTCTATGGATGTGGTAATGACAGCTCTCCAGTATGGATGTGGTAATGACACTTAGTCGGTTTGCATGTGGTAATGACAGCTCTCCATTATCGATGTGGTAATGACAGTTCTCATGTATGGATGTGGTCATGACAGTCCTCCAGTATATATGTACTAATGACAGTCCTCCAGTATGGATGTGGTAAGGTCAGTTCTCCAGTACGGGTATGGTAATGTCAGTTCTCCTGTAGATATATGGTAATGACAGTTATCCTGTATGGATGAGGTAATATCAGTCCTCCTGTATGGGTAATGACAGTTCTCAAGTATGTTTGTGGGAATGACAGCTCTCCAGTATGTATGTGGTAATGACAGTTCTCTAGCATATATGTGGTAATGACAGTCATCAAGTATGGATGTACTAATGACAGTTCTCATGTATGGATGTGGTCATGACAGTTCTCCAGCATAGATGTGGCAATGACTGTTCTCCAGTATGGACGCAGTAATGACATTCCTCCAGCATAGGTGTACTAATATCAGTCCTCCTGTATGGGTGTGGTAATGACAGTTCTCAAGTATGTATGTGGGAATGACTGTTCTCCAGTATGGACGCAGTAATGACATTCCGCCAGCATAGGTGTGTTTATGACAGATCTGCAGTATGGATGTAGTAATGACAGTCCGCTTGTATGGATGTGGTAATGTCAGTTCTCCAATACGGATGTGGCAATGTCAGTTCTCCTGTATATATGTGGTAATGACAGTTCTCCTTTACGTATGTAGTAATATCATTCCTTCGGTAAGGGTGTGGTAATGACAGTTCTCCAGTATGTATGTGGGAATAATAGTCCTCCGGTATGGAGGTGGTAATGACAGTTCTCCGGTTTGGATGAGGTAATAACAGTTTTCAGTATGTATGTGGTAATGACAGTTCTCCAGTATGTATGTGGGAATGACAGTCCTCCGGTATGGATGTGGTAATGAAAGTTCTCCGGTATGTATCTGGCAATGACAGTTCTCCTATAGGGGTGTGGTAATGACAGTCATCCAGTTTGGGTGTGGTAATGACAGTTCGCCAGTATGTATGTGGGAATGACAGTCCTCCCGTATGGATGTGGTAATGAAAGTTCTCAGGTATGGATCCGGCAATGACAGTTCTCCTGTAGGGGTGTGGTAATGACAGTCCTCCTGTATGGGTGTGGTAATGACAGTTCGCTAGTAATTATTTGAGAATGACACTCCTGCGGTATGTATGTGGTAATGACAGCTGTCCGGTGAGGATGTGGTAATGACAATTATCCCGTATGGATGTGGTAATGTCAATTTTCCAGTATGTATGTGGAAATGACAGTTTGTCCTGTATGGATGTTGTAATGACTGTTCACCGGTATTGATTTGATAATGACAGTTTTCCTGTATGGATGTTGTAATGACAGATCTCATGTATATATGTGGTAATGGCAGTTCTTCCGTATGTATGCAGTAATGACAGTTCTCCGGCATGGATGTGGTAATGACAGTTCTCCTGCAGGAATGTGGTAATGACAGTTCATCGTTGTGGATGTGGTAATGAAAGTTCTCCTGCATGGATGTGGTAATGACAGTTCTCCTGCAATGATGTGGTAATCACAGTTCTCTGACATGACAGTTCTCCGTAGTGGATGTGGTAATGAAAGTTCTGTTGCAATTATGTTTTAATAACAGCTATCCTGTATATATGTGGTTATGACAGTTATCCTGTATGGATGTGGTCATGACAGTTCTCCAGTATATATGTGGTAGTGACTGTTCTCCTGTATGTATGTTGTAATGACATGTTTCTGGTATTAGTGTTATAATGATCGTTCTGCTGTATAAATGTGATAATGACTGTTCTCCTGTATATATGTGGTTATGACAGTCTTCCAGTATAGACGTGGTAATGACATTTCTCCTGCATGAATATGGTAATGACACTTAGTCGGTTTACATGTGGTAATTAATGTTCTCCAGTATGGATGTGGTAATGACAGTTCTCTAGCATATGTGTGGTAATGACAGTTCTCCAGTATGGATATGCTAATGACATTTCTCCGGTATGGATGTGGTCATGACATATCTCCAGCAAAGACGTGGTAATTAATGTTCTCCAGTATGGACGTGGCAATGCCATTCCTCCTGCATATGTGTGGTAATGACAGTTCTCCAGTATGGATATGCTAATGACATTTCTCCGGCATGGATGTGGTCATGACATATCTCCAGCAAAGACGTGGTAATTAATGTTCTCCAGTATGGACGTGGTAATGCCATTCCTCCTGCATAGGTGAGGGAATGACAGTCCTCCGGTATGGATGTGGTAATGACAATTCCCCGGTGTGGATGTGGTAATGACAGTTCTCCAGTATGGATGTTGTAATGACAGGTCTCCGGTATTGATGTGATAATAACAGTTCTCATGTATAAATGTGGTAATGACAGTTATCCTGTATGGATGTGGTAATGACAAGTATCCGGCATGGATATGATAATGACAGTTCTCCGTTGTGGATGTGGTAATGACAGTTCTCCGTAGCTGATGTGATAAAGAAAGTTATCCTGCATGGATGTGGTAATGACAGTCCTCCTTCAATGATGTGGTAATGATGGATGTTGTCCACCGTGGTTGTGGTAATAACAGTTCTCCTGTAATGAGGTTGTAATGACAGTTCTCCAGTATGGATGTGGTAATGAAAGTTCTCCAGTATGTATGTGGTAATGACAGTCCTCCGGTATGGATGTGGTAATGTCTTTTCTCAAGCATAATGTGTTAATGATAGTTCTCCTGTATGGATGTGGTAATGACAGTTCTCCTATATGGATGTGGTAATGACAGTTCTCATGCAATGATGTGGTAATGACACTTCTCCAGTAAGGATGTAGTATTCACATTTCTCCAGTATGGATGTGGTAATGGCCGTTCTCAAGTATGGATGTGGTAATGTCAGTTCTCCAGTATGGATGTAGTATTGACAGTTCTCATGTATATCCTGTATATATGTGGTTATGACAGTTATCCTGTATGGATGTCATGAATTGGTATGAATGACATTCTCCAGTATATGGTGTGACTGTTCTCCTGTATGTATGTTGTAATGACATGTTTCTGGTATTAGTGTTATAATGATCGTTCTGCTGTATAAATGTGATAATGACTGTTCTCCTGTATATATGTGGTTATGACAGTCTTCCAGTATGGATGTGGTAATGACATTTCTCCTGCATGAATATGGTAATGACACTTAGTCGGTTTACATGTGGTAATGGATGTTCTCCAGTATGGATGTGGTAATGACAGTTCTCTAGCATATGTGTGGTAATGACAGTTCTCCAGTATGGATATGCTAATGACATTTCTCCGGTATGGATGTGGTCATGACATATCTCCAGCAAAGACGTGGTAATTAATGTTCTCCAGTATGGACGTGGTAATGCCATGCCTCCTGCATAGGTGTGGTAATGACAGTTCTCCAGTAAGGATATGCTAATGACATTTCTCCGGTATGGATGTGGTCATGACATATCTCCAGCAAAGACGTGGTAATTAATGTTCTCCAGTATGGACGTGGTAATGCCATTCCTCCTGCATAGGTGTGGGAATGACAGTCCTCCGGTATGGATGTGGTAATGACAATTCTCCGGTGTGGATGTGGTAATGACAGTTCTCCAGTATGGATGTTGTTATGACAGGTCTCCGTTATTGATGTGATAATAACAGTTCTCATGTATAGATGTGGTAATGACAGTTATCCTGTATGGATGTGGTAATGACAATTATCCGGCATGGATATGATAATGACAGTTCTCCGTTGTGGATGTGGTAATGACAGTTCTCCGTAGTTGATGTAATAAAGAAAGTTATCCTGCATGGATTTGGTAATGACAGTCCTCCTTCAATGATGTGGTAATGATGGATGTTGTACACCGTGGTTGTGGTAATAACAGTTCTCCTGTAATGAGGTTGTAATGACAGTTCTCCAGTATGGATATGGTAATGACAGTTCTCCAGTATGTATGTGGTAATGACAGTCCTCCGGTATGGATGTGGTAATGTTTTTTCTCCAGCATATATTTGTTAATGATAGTTCTCCAGTATGGATGTGGTAATGACAGTTCTCCTATATGGATGTGGTAATTACTGTTCTCAGGTTTCGATGTGGTAATGACAGTTCTCCAGTGTGGATGGTGAAATAACAGTTCTCCTACATGGATGTAGTAATGACAGTTCTCATGCAATGATGTGGTAATGACACTTCTCCAGTAAGGATGTAGTATTCACAGTTCTCCAGTATGGATGTGGTAATGGCCGTTCTCAAGTATGGATGTGGTAATGTCAGTTCTCCAGTTTGGATGTAGTATTGACAGTTCTCATGTATAGATGTGGTAAATAAAGTTCTCCTGTAAGGATGTGGTAATGAAACTCCTCCTATATTCATGTGGTAATAACAGTTCTCTGGTAAGAATGTGGTAATGTCAGTTCTCCAGCATATATGTGTTAATGACAGTTCTCCAGTATTGATGTGGTAATGACAATTCTCCTGTATGGATGTGATAATGACAGTTCTCCGATGTTTATTTTGTATTGACAGTTCTCCAGTATGGATATGGTAATGCCAGTTCTCCAGTGTGGATGTGGTAATGACAATTATCCGGTATAGATGATGTGGTAATGACAGTTATTTGGCATAGCTGTGGTACTGACAGTTCTCCTGTATGGATGTGGTAATGTCAGTTCTCCAGTATGGAGGTGGTATTGACAGTTCTCGTTTATGGATGTTGTAATGACATTTTTATGGTATTGATGTGATAATGACAGTTTTCCTGTTTGGATGTGGTAATGACAGGTCTCCTGTATATATGTGGTAATGACAGTTCTCCAGTATAGATGTAGCAGTGAATGTTCTCCAGTATGGATGTGATAATGACAGTCTTCAAGTATAGATGTGGTAATGATATTTCTGCTGCATGGATGTGGTAATGACACTTAGCAGGTATACATGTCGTAATGACTGTTCTCCAGTATGGATCTGTTCATGACAGTTCTCTAGCATATATGTGGTACTGACAGTCCTTCAGTATGGATGTGGTAATGATATTTCTCCAGTATGGATGTGGTAATGACAGTTCTCCAGCGTGGATGAGGTAATAACTGTTCTCCTACATGGATGTGGTAATAATAGTTATCCTGCAATGATGTGGAAATGACAGTTCTCCAGTAAGGATGTAGTATTGACAGTTCTCCAGTATGGATTTGGTAATTACAGTTCTCCGGTACGGATGTTGTAATGACAGTTCTCCTGTATGGATGTGGTACTTAAAGTTATCCAGTATAGATGTGGTAATGACAGTTTTCCAGTATATATGTGGTAATGCCAGTTCTCCAGTATACATGTAGTAACGACAGTTCTCCAGTATTGATGTATTAATGACAGTTCTCCAGTCTGGATGTGGTAATGACAATTCTCCTGTATAGCTGTGGTAATGAGAGTTCTCCAGTTTGGATGAGGTGATAACAGTTCTACTACATGGATGTGGTAATAACAGTTCTCCTACAGTGAT
Source organism: Conchocele bisecta (assembly GCA_029237695.1). NCBI lineage: Eukaryota > Metazoa > Mollusca > Bivalvia > Lucinida > Thyasiridae > Conchocele > Conchocele bisecta. Next base: position 55,985,200 of record CM055280.1, on the reverse strand, counting down.
GTGGTGATGACAGTTCGCCAGTAAGGATGTAGTATGACAGTTCTCCAGTATGGATGTGGTAATTACAGTTCTCCAGTACGGATGTTGTAATGACAGTCCTCCAGTATGGATGTGGTAATGAAAGTTCTCCAGTATAGATGTGGTAATGCCTGTTCTCCAGTATATATGTGGTAATAACAGTTCTCCAGTATACATGTAGTAACGACAGTTCTCCAGTATGGATGTATTAATGTCAGTTCTCCAGTATGGATGTGGTAATGACAGTTCTCCAGAATGGATGTGCTAATGACAGTTCACCTGTATAGATGTAGTAATGACAGTTCTCCAGTATAGATGTGGTAATGACAGTTCGCAAGTAAGGATGTAGTAATTTCATTTCTCCAGTATGGATGTGGTAATGACAGTTCTCCTGTATGGATGTGGTAATGACAGTCCTCCAGTATGGATGTGGTAATGATAGTCCTTCAGTATGGATGTGGTAATGACAGTTATCCTGTATTGATGGGGGTAATTATTGTTCTTCAGTATGAATGTGCTAATGATAGTTCTACTGAATAGATGTAGTAGTGATAGTTCTCCAGTACAGATGTGGTAATGGCAGTTTTCCTGTATGTATGTGGTAATGACACTGCTCCAGTATGTATGTGGTAATGATAGTTCTACAGTATGGTTGTGGTAATGACAGTTCTCCTGTATGTATGGGGTAATGACAGTTCTCCAGTATGAATGTGGTAATGATGTGGTAATGACAGTTCTCCAATATGACATTTCTGCTTTATATATGTATATATGTGGTAATGACAGTTCTCCGGTATATATGTAGTAATGACAATCGTCCAGTATGGATATAGTAATGATAATTATCCAATATGGATGGGGTAATGACAGTCCTCTAGTACGGATGTGGTAATGACAGTTCCGTTCTCCAGTATAGATGTGGTAATGACAGTTTCTAGTATGGATGTGGTAATGACAGTCCTCCAGTATAGATGTGGTAATGCCAGTTCTCCAGTATAGATGTAGTAATGACAGTTCTCCATTATCGATGTGGTAATGACAGTCATCCAGTGTAGATGTGGTAATGACAGTTCTCCAGTATGGATGTGGTAATAACAGTTATTCTGTATGGATGGAGTAATGACAGTTCTCCTGTATGGATGTGGTAATGACAGTTCTCCGGTATATATGTGGTAATGACATTTCTCCAGTATATATGTGGTAATGACAGTTCTAATGTATGGATGCGGTAATGGCAGTTCTCTTGTATGGATCGGGTAACGACAGTTCTCCAGCATAGATATGGTAATGACAATTCTCAGGTATGAATGTGGTAATGATAGTTCTTCAGTATGGATGTGGTATTAAATGAGAATTATCCAGTATGGATGTGGTAATGACAATTCTCCAGTATGGATGTGGTAATAACGGTTCTCCGGTATAGATGTGGTAATGACAGTTCTTCAGTATAGATGTAGTAATGACAGTTCTCCGGTGTGGATGTGGTATTGAAAGTTCTCCAGTATGGATGAGGTAATGCCAGTGCTCCCGTATGGGTTTGGTAATGGCAGTTCTTCAGTATGTATGTGGGAGTCGACAGGTCTCTTGCGTTTGTGCTGGTGTCTGTTATCTGGTATGGCAATTCTCCAATGTGCAAACGGAAATGACTGTTTTACTGCATGCGTAGGTAATAATTCCCGTCATTTACTCTATTTTGCAGATTGCCCGTATGGTGATAAAACCGACTGTTCAAATGTCTCTCGTTCTGGCTGCTATAACAACGAGGATGTATGCTGCGGCAAGTGTCTACCAATCAAATCAAACGTTACTGGTGAGTTAAATCACTACTTCTACCACGTGATCATACATGTGTAACTCGCTATGCATTGACTGAATACATACCGACTGATAACGTGTTGTTGTATCATGCATTGACTACTGTCTGTTCCACGTTTTTCTAAAGACGATAGTTGGCTATTAAACACATTTATCTAAAATATTGTATTGCGAAAAGGAATCACAATTAGGAATTTAACGCTAGGAATTTAACGTGGGGGCTAAAAATATTATTTTTTGTATTAATTTTCGAATTTGTGATACACCATTTCCAAAAAAGACATCATCTCAGACATTGTCTGGAAAAATAAACATTCAATCACCACGTATTGATTGGCACTATCATACATTTTATATCAGACGTACATTTTCACACTGTTATCAGGGGCGTTAACCGTGTTTTCTTAAAATTTTAACTAACATTACTATTTATTTAGTCTCTGTATTTATTTTGTGGTGCGCACTGATCATTCTTTACAATCTGTCGAAAATATAATTTGTTCAGGTGAAGCATTTAATTAGTGTAAATAATTAAAATATAGCATGCCTCATTTGCATATGAAAATAACCTGATACCACCGACAGTCACTATCAGTAAAATAAATATTACAAAATAAATTATTACCATATCTGTATAGCGGGCGTCAGTGGACATGTACATTTAAATCCCATATATTTCGCAATAAAATCAATATTTTATGGAATTATGAATACTATTGCATGGATGCATTTTGCCCGGTTGCTTAAGGCCTAAGAACATTTTCGAAAACAATAGAGTTCGCCTGATATGACAAACATGGAATTGTACATATTGTTTTGATTCAACTAGGGATCATAGCTATTATCTGCTATTGAATTCATTTATAGAAATCCGGTCCAACTGGTATGGGGCAGGCTCTTATTGCTTGTAAAAAGGACGAATGTAGCACGATTTGTTGTGAAAAGGAACCATTATAGTCTTTTCGACTAGTGTTGATCCAGATCTTCATAGATATCTGCGCAATCTGATCCTGGACTGCAGTATTTTCCAGATTCATATTTTCACAGTTATTAATGTTATTGCAATAAGTTTAGACTCAGATCAGACTTCACAGATGTGCAGTCTGATTTGTGTCTACTCTGTTAGCAAAACACAGTTTTTATTCTTAGAAAGAAATGAACGCTAAAATAGAACTTAGGACCGGGTATCTATGAATAGATCTGCAAATGGAAATAAGTAGCCACGATCCCTCGTTGCAATTACAAATAGATATGGTAGGAAAAAATAGTCCGCAGACGATAACTTGCTACTTGTTTATCAACAACCGGTCGTAAACAAAATACAACAAAGGTGAGATAGGTAAATATACCCTTTCACGTATTCCTTTTCAATATTGATTTTGATACTCTTCATAAAACCATATCTAGTCGAGGTGTTAAGAGCCACAGACATAAATGACGACGCTCATGAGTTCGAATCTCATGTATTTTTATTAATACTTTTATTCATTTTGTATTTATATGTTTTATTGTATTTGCAGCCATTACAAAATACGTCTAGTTCTGTATGATACAGTTTTGTAAGTAGAACGTCGGCATCACTAAGACAAGATAGCTAATAACTAAAACCATATTGCTTTGTGTCCAACACAAACAGAGAATACGTTCTCGCCGATAAAAAAGAGAGCAAAGCGATATCGACAACACTTTGCGAGGTTCCAACTCTCGATCGTTTATATTGAACAAATATTCTGCCAAATGAACTCGATTACATTCTCCCGCACCGATACCACTGAGCCACACAACATATTTGTTTGTGAGAACTAAGCTAGTGATATACATGCACGTCCTTTATATATATAAGCACGTATCGTATCATGTTTTTATTATACACGAACACGAGGCTATGATAAGATACTTTATCTGGTTTACATATATTTGGACTCGTCGATTGACCTCCAGCAACTTATTATCGTCGTTCATTTGTAACTCACAACGTACCCCCTAGCATACTCGCTCCACTCTGTGGACCTCGAAACTAGGACACCCCCCCCCCCCCCGTTCCCCAAATGCTGGATCCGCCCCTGCTGCCGTCGTTTGACATCGCTCCCAGCCGTGTTCAAACGTACGGCGCATGCTGTTTGACCATGGCTGTTGCTCATCTCGGGGGCAAGACGTTACTAGAACGCGCCATTACGTCATCTGATCAGTTAACAACGGTCGCACTAAACCTTTGAAATTGGCGCGGCTGCATCACACGACGTATACTTCGGTCCCGGAATATGAATGTGTAAATCAGCTGTTTGAATGAAGTAGATTATCAAAGTACCAAAAGTACTGCATATGTATATATGCTTAAATTGAATGATATTTCCGAAGTAAATGTAACAATAATGTTCGTCCATGTCCAGGGCAAACGTTTACCCACGGCTGGACATTGTCGAACCTTATATTGTATGGGACACTGTACGCAGTTCTGTGAATATCGTCACGATTAAAAAGCAGTGTGCTTGGAAGTGTCGCTTTAAAAATGTTCACAACAGTCTATCAAAACTTGTTGTACTTGTACTTCCAAATAACCTTCCCAATAAACAGGGGCCCGATTCACTAAACTTCGTTAGACAAAAATGTTCGTAAGTGCAAAATTATGATCGTCTGCAAATTGCATATTAACAATGTTTTCTTGTAAAGAAATATTGGATTTACATTTATTGAACATAGGTTGCAACTCAATAAATGTAAATACATCAATTTCAATTTCAAGACGTTTCTAAATTTGCACTTTGGTATAAGTTTAGTGAAACGGGCTCCTGTTGTGTGTATGTGTAGCTTAGCTTTAACTGTCATAGTTTTCGTGATATGAAAGTACTCTCAAATTTTCTGGTACCCACGTACCAGTATTGTGGATGAGAAACATGGGACATGAGAATATGTAGAGAAAGTATTTGAAAAGTATCCTAAGAGGGGTATCCTGCCTGGAATGGGTTAGCCGGATAAACTTGTGGCACATCAGGGGCGGATCCAGGATTTATGTCTAGAGGGGGCGTGGATTTCAATTTTCATAAAACTCAGATTATTTTTTCTGCATTTTTTCTTATTTCTCATCAAAAGTATATGTTGTTACCTCTCAGTTGAACCGTCTCGTCGAGTGGTAACAAGATACAATTTGTGTGGAAAATAAGGAAATAATCAGATCTTTCTACAAAAAAATTGGTTAAAATCTAAACTCGGCTAATTTTAGAGGGGGCGTGCGCCGGACACGCCCCAGCCTGGATTCGCACCTGCACATGGCTTAATGTTGTCAAGGGAATTAAACGTGATAACACTTCATTTTTATAACGTGATATAAATATGCCACTAAGCTTCTCAAGACTAAGAATTTCGTAAGAGCAAACTTTAATTTCAGAATAACATTTACACTAACAGCCGATGTTGGACAATCTTTTGTGAGAAGCAAAGTAATACAAATTTTCGTACGAAAACTTTTATCACAGATGTATAGTAAAACGGGCACATGTGGTTCGTAAATTTAGAATCGTCTGGAAATTGCAATTGTTGGATTTACATTTATTGAACATAGGCTGCATAGTATGCAGCTTATGCTGAATAAATGTAAATCCAATAATTGTTTACAACAAAACATTGTTAATGTGAAACAGACTATCATAATTTTGTACTTCATCTACTATAAGTTTTGTGAAACGGCCCCCGGGTCCGGAAGTTTCTGCATGCGTATGTAAAAAGTGATTATTAACATACAGTTGCTAACAGTCAGTCCTCAGGACTCAATTCTAATGAAATTCCAAGACATATTCATGATATTTACATGGAGAAATACAAGAAAATATGATGAATTCTTGTCCGCTAGTTTTGAACTATTTATAGCACACAAGTTTCCCAGCATGCAAAGAGTTAAAGGCACTGGATCTTACATATATCTAGAAAATGATGAAACAGAATTAATAAAATAGCGAATTGTATATGTTGTATAGTACCTGTAAGAAACTGAGGATAGGCAAACATGAAAAATAAAACGTTAGTTAGTTTTAAAGTTTTTATTTCGATACATAGTCATATACAAACAATATATGAGTTACAAGCAGTATTTATAGTGTTTCGATCCTTGTTTACAATCAACTTCGAGTACATGTATTGTAAATAATTATAGAATATAACGTATTGTTCATACATGATAGTTAGGTCGGATTTATTTAAGAATGTTATGTAGATGAGAGAATAGAGACGCAATTGAGATATGGCGAGGAAGGTTTAGTTAATAATAATTGATCAACACAACACGATGCAATACTATTATGGTATATGCTGTTATAACGAACTGTAATATGTATATATGTATATGTATGATCAGCAGGTAATGACAGTTCTTCAGTATGGATGGTGTAATGATAGTTCTTCAGTATAGATGTGGTAATGACAATTCTCCTGTTTGAATGTGGTAACGACTGTTCTTCAGTATCGATGGCGTAATGACAGTTATTCAGTATAGATGTGGTAATGACAGTTCTCCTGTATGGATGTGGTAATGAAAGTTCTTCAGTATAGATGGCATAATGACAGTCCTTCAGTATAGATGTGGTAATGATAGTTCTCCTGTATCGATGAGGTAATGACAGTTTTCCAATATTGATTTGGTAATGAAAGTTCACCAGTATGGATGTGGTATTGACTTTTCTCCAGCATAGATGTGGTAATGACAGTTATCCAGCATAGATGTGGCAATGACAGTTCTACTGTATGGATGGGGTAATGACAGTTCTCCAATATGGATGTGGTAATGACTGTTCACCTGCATGGATGTGGTAATGACAGTTCTCCAGTATAGATATAGTAATAACATTTCTCCAGTATGAATGTGGTAACGACAGTTATCCTGTATGGATGTGGTAATGATAGTTCTCATGTATAGACGCAGTAATGACAGTTCTCCAGTATCGATGTGGTAATGACAGTTATCTGGTATGGATGTGGTAATGTCAGTTCTCCAGTATGGATCTGGTAATGGCATTTCTCCAGTATGGATGCCGTAATGACAGTCCTCCAATATATATGTGGTAATGACAGTTCACCAGTATGGATGTGGTAATGACAGTTCACCAGTATCGATGTGGTAAAGCCAGTTCTCCAGTATATATGTGGTAATGACAGCTCTCTTGTATGGATTGGGTAACGACAGTTCTCCTGTATGGATGTGGTAATGACAATTCCCCAATATAGATGTGGTAATGACAGTTCACCAGACTGAGTATAAATGTGGAAATGCCAGTTCTCCAGTATCGATGTCGTAATACCAGTTCTCCAGTATATATGTGGTAATGACAGTTCTCTTGTATGGATGGGGTAATGACAGTTCTCCGGTATGGATGTGGTAACGACCGTTCTCCTGTATGGATGTGGTAACGACAATTATCCTGTATGGATGTGGTAATGACAAACCTCCCGTATATATGTAGTAATAACATTTCTCCAGTATGGATGTGGTAACGACACCTCTCCTGTATGGATGTGGTAATAACAATTCTCCATTATAGATGTGGTAATGACAGTTCACAAGTATGGATATGGTAATGACAGTTCACCGGTATCGATGTGGTAATGCCAGTTCTCCAGTATAGATGCGGTATTGACAGTTCTCCTGTATGGAATGGGTAATGACAGTTCTCCAGTATGGATGTGGTAATGACTTTTCTCCTGTATGGATGTGGTAAAGACAGTTCTCCAGTTTGGATGTGGTAACGTCAGTTCTCCTGTATGGATGGGGTATGACAGTCCTCCAGTATGGGTGTGGTAATGACAATTCTCCAGGATGGATGTGGTAATTGCAATTCTCCAGGATGGATGTGATAATGACAGTTCTCATGTGTAGATGTAGTAATGACAGTTCTCCAGTATGAATGTGGTAATGACAGTTCTCCTGTATGGATGTGGTAATGACAGTTCTCCTATATAGATGTGGTAATGACAGTTATCTACTATGAATGTGATAATGACGGTTCTCCAGTATGGATGTGGTAATGACAGTTCTCCAATATGGACGTGGTAATGGCAGTTCTCCTATATAAATGTGGTAATGACAGTTACCTGGTATGGATGTGGTAATGGCAGTTCTCCAGTATGGATGTGATAATGACAGTTCTCATGTGTAGATGTAGTAATGACAGTTCTCCAGTATGAATGTGGTAATGACAGTTCTCCTGTATGGATGTGGTAATGACAGTTCTCCTATATAGATGTGGTAATGACAGTTATCTACTATGAATGTGATAATGACGGTTCTCCAGTATGGATGTGGTAATGACAGTTCTCCAATATGGACGTGGTAATGGCAGTTCTCCTATATAAATGTGGTAATGACAGTTATCTGGTATGGATGTGGTAATGACAGTTCTCCAGTATGGATGTGGTAATGACAGTTCTCCAGTATGGATGTGGTAATATCAGTTCTCCAGTACATATGTGATAATGACAGTTCACCAGTATGGATGTGGTAATGACAGTCATCCGGTGTGGATATGGCAAGGACAGTTCTCCAGTATATATGTGGCAATGCCAGTTCTCCAGTATGGATATGGTAATGGCATTCCTCCAGTATGTATGTGGAAATGACTGTTCTCCAGTATGGATGTGGTACTGACAGTTCTCCAGTATGGATGTGGTAATGACAGTAATCCGGTGTGGATGTGGCTATGACAGTTCTCCAGTATATATTATGTGGCAATGCCAGTTCGCCAGTATGGATGTGGTAATGACAGTTCTCCAATACATATGTGGTAATGACATTTATCCAGTATGGATGTGGTAATGACAGTTCTCCGGTATATGTGTGTTAATGACAGTTCTCCAGTATAGATGTGGTAATGACTGCTCTTCAGTATGGATGTGGTAATGACAGTGCTCCCGTTTGTATGTGGTAATCACATTTCGTCAGTATGGATGTGGTAATGACATTTCTTCAGTATGGATGTGGGAGTTGACACGTCTCCAGCGTTTGTGCTGGTGTCAGTTATCTGGTATGGCTATTCTCCAATGTGCAAACTGAAATGACAGTTTTACTGCATGTGTAGGTAATGATTCCCGTTGTTTACTCTATTTTGCAGATTGTTCGTATGGTGATAAAACCGACTGTTCAAATGTCTCTCGTTCTGGCTGCTATAACAACGAGGATGTATGCTGCGGCAAGTGTCTACCAATCAAATCAAACGTTACTGGTGAGTTAAATCACTACTTCTACCACGTGATCATACATGTGTAATTCGCTATGCTTTGACTGAATACACACTTATTAATAACGTGTTGTTGTATCATACATTGACTACTGTCTGTTCCACGTTTTTCTACAGACGATATTTGGCTATTAAGCACATGTATCTAAAATATGTTGAAATGTAAGTCATCCTCCTCCCAAAACAATTATGTCAAGAAATTCCTTCAAATGTTGATTTTATTGCGAAAACAAAACACAATTTTCCTATAGGAATTTAACATAGGGGCACACCATTACCCACGTATTGATTGGCACTATCATACATTTTATATCAGACGTAAATTTCCACACTATTATCAGGGCCGATAACCGTGTTTCCTTAAAATTTTAATGGACCCTGCAATTTATTATCTGTATTTATTTTGTGGTACCCAATGATCATACTTTACAATCTGTCGAAAATACTATTTGTAAAGGTGACGCATTTAATTAGTATAAATAATTAAAAAAATAGCATGCTTCATTTTCATATGAAAATAGTCTGATATCACCGCGAGTCAATATCAGTAAAATAAATATTACTAAATGATTATATATTTATAGCGGGCACTTGTAATTTTTAGAACTGGTGAAACAGTGACACAATTATACACTGATTTATTTCCTATAGATAGATAGATGATAGATAGATATTCTTTATTTATAGAGGGTGACTCGGTTGGTCGGAACCAATCTTCCCCGAGGCCCTCTTAAGAAGTGCATATACATGTACATACATAAATATACAATACATATTGAAATGATTACATGTTGTATGCATACGTGAATTTAACATGAAGAAATAATAATGATGAGCCATAACGAAAAGTGGTACATGTGTCCCGACAGTCCCATATCATACTGCGCATCGACGCAGCTTGAACTGGGTTTAACACGTTTATTTCTCAGTGATAGTTTCAGTTTTTGCTATAAGACGCTAAAATTCGTTCTCGTGCGCCTGATATAGGGTTACACGGTCGCTAAGCTCCACAAGACCAATTGTATCATGGCAAATCAAACACGCGGTCATTGTAAACTGTATACCATACATCGTAATTTCGTGATTAGTGACGCTGGCGGGGGGCACAATTAACAAGTTTATATTAATTGATAATACCGCTACTTCAGCCGCTATCGACCCTTCATCCAGTTAAGACAATTACGGGAAAATGTATTTAACGACGTGGAACGTCTTATGTCAATTGGAATACTATTCCAGATTAGCGCGCCTGAGTATGAAAAGCTGTTTTTAAAGAGATTACTTTTAGGTTTGGGAACTTCGTAATTCATATCTGTTTCAGACCTTAATACCATACTCGTATTTTGTAAGTGATTAGTGCGCATTTCAAATAATTCACATAAATATTGGGGGGCCATTTTATTAGTTATTTTGTACATAGTTTTCGCTTTTTGGAGAAATACGCTTTCGTCAAAGGTCAAAATGTTGAGTAATTCTAATGAGTTTTGCAAATCAATATATTCGTTTCCCAGAATGATTTTACATGCTCGCCGTTGAAGTTTGGTTATTATGTACATATTTCGATTTGACGATTTTTCCCCATACTATATTGCAATATGTGAAATGTGGCTGAATATAGGCCTTATAGAATAATATTCGATGCTCAGTAGATAAATAAGGTCTGATTTGATATAATAGCCAGAGATTTGATGAAATCTTTTTTGAGATACCGTTAAATTGGTCATTCCACTGGAGATTTTCATCTACATGTATACCCAAAATTTTATTACCGGTAGTGATATCGAGGCTTACATTGTCATATTTGAGTTCAATCATTTTGTCTCGCAAACATGTTCGTTTTTGTGAACTTGTTATTAACATGATTTTGGTTTTTCCTTTATTAAGCATCATGCCGTTAGCCTCACACCATAATTCTAAACTGTCAAGTGCTTGTTGTAAACGGTGTTTTAAGTCCCCTACAGTTGATTGCATGTCATAAATTGTTGTATCATCTGCATACAGATCGGTTCCTGTTACGTGTTGACGGAGAATAAGTGGCAAATCATTTATAAACAAAAGAAAAAGTGTCGGTCCAAGAATTGACCCCTGGGGTACTCCACAGTTGATAGGTAGAGATTCAGATGTTTCTCCATTTACAGAAACAAGTTGTTGCCTTTGTTCCAGGTATGATTTGAACCAACCCAGGCTTACGTTACTGCACTTGTATAGTCTAAGTTTATCCAGGAGAATTTTGTGATCAACAAGATCGAAGGCTTTACGAAAGTCGACTAAAATACACCCTACTAATTTACCCCGATTTATTGCTTGTAGAAAGTTTTCAAGAAGAACAATTAACGCTGATTCTGTCGAGTGACCTGTACGAAATCCACTCTGGGTTTGATGCAATAGTTTAAACGTTGTTAAATATTCCATAAAATGTTTCTGAACCCATTTTTCAATTAATTTTGAAAGCGTCGGCAAAATTGATATCGGACGATAATTATTCACTTCGTCTTTTGCACCGCTTTTGTACAGAGGATGTACTTTTGCTTGTTTCCATGCACTGGGGAAGATCGAACTAGTGAAACTCACATTTACTACATATGTAATACTTTTCGAGATAGCGGTGGCAGATAATTTTAACAATCGTGGCCCTATTAAATCTAGTCCAGTAGATTTTGATATATCTAATGATGTTAAATACCTTTTTACGAATATTTCATTAATCAAAGGAATGTTAAAATTATAATTTTGCGGTGTATGTTCGTTTACGAAATTTTTAATATATCATCAAAATTTGATTCTGGAATGGGACCTTTAAGATTAGATGCTATAGTGGAAAAATATTCGTTAAAAATATTCGCCATATGTGTATTTTCTGTGCATAGCTGACCAGTTAGACTGTTTATACCTAATAACTGTTCCGATTTACCATCATGTTTTGATGCACCAAATTCTTTGAATAATTTCCAGATAGTACGAGGGTCATCCTTGCCTTCTTCAATTTTAGATTTATACGAATCCGTTTTAGATTTTTCTATTAAAGCTGATACTTTATTTCGTAATAATTTGTATTGTTCATAATTACCGTTAATTTTTTTTACACTTATTTCTATCTTTTATGCAATCTAAAATTTCGGATGATAGCCAATCAGGTTGTATTTTAGTTTTAATCCTGTGTATCCGCAAAGGAGCGTGAGTGTTAACCACGTTAACAAACAAACAGTGTCGTCCATGCGTCAAGAATGTCATCAATATGATTAAAATAATGTACAGTTTCCCATTCAACGGCGTTTAAATCATTTACAAATGCTATTTCATCAAAATGCTTAAATGATCTATACTTGATTTCATGATGCGCGTGTTTTCTAGGTATGTAATTTAGCTTCCGATTACAGAAAATTGCACGGTGGTCACTGATATTTAATTCTTTAACACTAATTTGCGAAATATGTTCTTCATGGGTTACGTAGATGTGATCAATTAACGTGCGTGAGATATCTGTTACACGAGTAGCCTCACTAATTAACTGGCTAAGGCCCAACGCGTGAATGTAATTTGACCATTCTCTATTAGTGGTATCGCATAACAAGTTTTTATTTACATCTCCTAATAAAATTATTTCCTTTCCTACGTTCATTGTATTGTCCATTAATTGTTCCAAACCTGTCAGTCCATTCTACTTTGGAGTGCGGGGGTCTGTATAAACATCCTACTAAAAATGACTTGCTTTTTTCGGGAGTAATTTCCAGCCAGATACATGATATATTAAACATTTCTAAGTCATCCCTACGCTTTACAATTACACCATTACGAACATAGACCATTAACCCCCCACCTGCATTGTCAATATTGTCTTTACGAAACGGAGTTTGAAATCCGTCTATCTTAAATAAACCTGTAGTTTTGTGATATTTCAGTTTAGTCTCACTTAAGCCGAAAATATGCAGATTTTCATTTTCGTTTGATTTTAACATATATTTCAATTCTTCAAATTTGCTAAGATTCCGCGCACATATACCCTGTATATTTAAATAACCAATGTTAAACCCTTTCTTGCTTAAATTTAGATTAACTACATTTGTGGATTCATTTTCCTTGTTGTTTTGCATATACGATGGCGCGCGTAATGTATTTGTAGAAACATTATCACATATATTGTTACCGCATGTTTTGACATGTCGCGTAATTTCACAAACGTTCATATGCTGTGCTGAATTACCACCTGATTGACAATCATTGGTAATTGTAGCCGTGTCTAATTCATTTAGTTCGATATTGTCCAGGGCAGTGTAGCCTATATATACTTTATTGCAGGTGCACCTAATTTCATTACACACGGAGCACATTTCATGTAATTGAGCAAATCTATTATGTAATGTTATGTGTCCGCCTGCATTCCACGACATGGCATTAATGCCTAAATGCTACCTATTTGGACAGTCTGCAATTTTGTGACCAGCTAAACGACAATAGTAACACAAGCCGGCCCTCACATTGTTCCCATGTCCATTTTGTCGTGAACCACGGTTCGTGTTGTTTCGACTAACGTCTCGGTGATCACGAGTTCCTCTGGCTCGTCTGTCGTCAGACCCTCGTTGGTGGCGCACGAAAACACATGTTTCGTAGTCTGTAACCACGGCGATGTGGTTGTGTATTGCGTGCAGCAAACGCTTTATCCCGGGAAGTGTCAGATGGATTCGGTCGCGGTTGAAATATCGTTGTAGCAGCATTTCATTCTTATCATAAAAGAATCCGTTGGTGTCTGCAATACACTGCACATCCTTGTTCGACCAGTAGACGGCCAATCTGTCTATGCTGGTGTTTATGTGGTCAACGTTAATATCTCCTCTCGGGGCGACGCTGCATATGTATATATGACAGTCACTATTTGCCGCCTTAATTTTCGCCAGTAGTTGATCGTACCTCTCCTCGAACAGTTCTATGTCGGTGTCGTTTGCAGCATCATTACCGCCACAATATATCACTACATTGGAGAACGAATTCAAATCATACATGTCAATTTCCGCTGATACTGTCCGGATTGTCGCACCCCCAATTGCATGTTTGTGAATGCCCCCTTTAAGCCCTTTCTTGTTCACACCACTTAACAGGGAATCACCAATTAGCAGGGTTTTGTTTCCTGAGTGTGGTACTGTGGGGGGTCGCGCCTGGCTGGACGGGATCTGGTTGGCATTTCTAGATGGCACGTTTTCTGGCGAGAAGTTCAATGAACAAGGCGTAAGGTGGTGATTTGACCGACGTGTAATACGTATGGGAATGTCGAGACTGGGTGTGCCCTGACTTGCGTCCATCGGGGAAATCCTCTGATGTTGCTGTACAGGCTGGCGATTTGTAACGGTGTCTTTTACAACTGGCCTATTTTCCGTACAGCTACTGGGCATAATGTCCACTCTGCGGGCGGTATGTTCCCACCGTTCAACGACAGGTTGTGCTGCAACTTCGGAATATAACCGAGAAGGTGTTAATTTATCCATACAACTGATCAAAGTAGCTTTCAGTTGGGATAGCTCTTTGTCCATTCTGCCAATTGTTTCCACCAGTGACCGGAGCATCCGCCCATTTGATACGCTGTGATCCGTGGGATGGGTAATATCCTGACGCGCGAGGAACGGCGTGCTAGCGGCCGGTGGTGTGAGCCGTATTTGACCTAATTGGAGTATCCACTACCACCTCCTGTAACTGCTGGCTTTCTTCGAAGATGATGTGGGAACTGTCTGCGTTTTCTACAAAACGCTTGAATAGAGCAGTTGCAATTTTGTTAAATTGACACTCTCTCCACAGTTTGTGGCCTGCCCCTGTGACCGTTACAGTTCTCTGATGTGTGTCCATCACAATCTCACAACGCATGCCACTGACGTGCGTATGGCATTTAGTAATGCCCGACGTGTTTTCAGGATCTACACTGCTGGAGAAATCAGCTTTTAATTTTGACACAAAGTCGTAGAAAAACACGAGGGATACAAATGTTAGTTGTGTCCTGTGGTTGTCATGTGTTGTGCTATATAATACGTCCTCAAACTGGTCGGCTGGCGACGGGTCCACACACAAGTTTTCGATGTCTCCGGCATTACACGACATCAGTGTACTCGAGCAACTGGTGTAATTAAAGCTGACGTCTTGGTTGGCGGCGTCATGTATACTTTCCTCACATGTTTCAGTTATCACAGAATCATCCTGAAGATGTTGTACTTCCATGGTTGTTTTGTATAAGAAATACGGTAATCCGGTAGTTAGTTTTACATACACGTGGTCAGGATCACGCTTTTCAAAAAAAATCACTGTTTCTTAGTTTCTAACTTAAAGAAGAATATAATCCAACAAGTAAGAATTTCTTTTAATTTTCCCAGCAGAAAACACGTTAACGTTCTGACGGTATCAACATAATTTAAAAACGTTAATCCACGATTTAATCCGACAATTAAGATATAACAGAGAGATCCGTAAACACGTGTTATCAGTACGAGCGCTGGTGATTTTTATCCATATTGTTTTGATCCAACGAGGGAGCATAGCTATTATCTCCCGATGAATTTATTTATAGACATCCGGTCCAACTGGTATGGGGTAGGCTCTTATTGCTCGTAAAAAGGGCAAATATAGCACGATTTGTTGTGAAAAGGAACCATTATAATCTTTTCGACTTGTGTTGATCCAGATCTTCATATATATCTGCGCAGCTGATCCTGAAGAAATGAACGCTAAAATACAACTTAGCTCCGGATCTCTATGAATAGATATGCAAAGAGAAATAACTAGCCACGATCCCTCATTGCAATTACAAATATATATGTTTTATTGTATTTGCTGCCATTACAAAATACGTCTAGTTCTGTAAGATACAGTTTTATAAGTAGAACGTCAGCATCACTAAGACAAGATAGCTAATAACTAAAACCATATTGCTTTGTGTCCAACACAAACAGAGAATACGTTCTCGCCGATAAAAAAGAGAGCAAAGCGATATCGACAACACTTTGCGAGGTTCCAACTCTCGATCGTTTATATTGGACAACGATTCTGCCAAATAAACTCGATTACATTCTCCCTCACCGATACCACTGAGCCACACAACATATTTGTTTGTGAGAACTAAGCTAGTGATATACATGCACGTCCTTTATATATATAAACACGTATCATATCATGTTTTTATTATACACGAACACGAGGCTATGATAAGATAATTTATCTGGTTTACCTATTTTTGGACTCGTCGATTGACCTCCAGCAACTTATTATCGTCGTTCATTTATAACTCACAACGTACCCCCTAGCATACTCGCTCCACTATGTGGACCTCGAAACTAGGAACCCCCCGCCCCCCCCCCCCCCCTCCCCTCCCCAGTTCCTCAAATGCTGGATCCGCCCCTGTTGCCGTTGTTTGACATCGCTCCCAGCCGTGTTCAAACGTACGGCGCATGTTGTTTGACCAAGGCTGTTGCTCATCTCGGGGGCAAGACGTTACTAGAACGCGTCATTACTTCATCAGATCAGTTAACAACGGTCGCACTGAACCTTTGAAATTGGCGCGGCTGCATCACACGAATACTTCGGTCCCGGAATATGCATGTGTAAATCAGCTGTTTGAATGAAGTAGATTATGAAAGTACCAAATGTACTGCATATGTATATATGCTTAAATTGAATGATATTTCCGAAGTAAATGTAACAATAATTGTTCGTCCATGTCCAGGGCAAACTTTTACCCACTGGTGGACATTGTCGAACCTTATATTGTATGGGACACTGTACGCAGTTCTGTTAATAGAGTTACGATTAAAGTTCAGTGTGCTTGGAAGTGTCGCTTTAAAAATGTTTACAACAGTCTGTCAAAACTTGTAGTACTTGTACTTCCAAATAACGTTCCCAATAAACAGGGGCCCGATTCACTAAACTTCATTAGACAAAAATGTTCGTACATGTAAGTGCAAAATCGTCTGTAAATTGCACATTAACAATGTTTTCTTGTAAAAAAAATATTGGATTTACATTTATTGAACATAGGTTGCAACTCAATAAATGTAAATACATCATTTTCAATTTCCAAACGTTTCTAAATTTGCACTTAGGAACATTTTAGTCGTACGAAGTTTAGTGAAACGGACCCCTGTAGTGTGTATGTGTAGCTTAGCTTTAACTGTTCGTGATATGAAAGTACTCTCAAACTTGTGGATGAGAAACATGGAATATGAGAAGATGTGAAGAAAGTATTTTAAAAATTATATCCTAAGAGGGGTATCCCGCCTGGTTAGCCGGATAAATTGGTGGCACATCAGGGGCGGATCCAGAATTGATGTCTAGAGGGGGCGTGGATTTCAATTTTCATAAAATTCAGATTATTTGTTCTGCCTTTTTTCTTATTTATCATCAAAAGTATATGTCGTTGCCACTCAGTTGAACGGTCTCGACGAGACGGTTCAACTGAGTGATAACAACATACAATTTGTGTGAAAAATAAGGAAATAATCGATCTTTCCACGAACAAAAATTTGTCAAAATCTAAACTCGGCTAATTTTAGAGGGGCGTGCGCCGGACACGCCCCCCTCTGGATTCGCACCTGCACATGGCTTAATGTTGTCAAGGGAATTAAACGTGATAACACTTCATTTTTATAATGTGATATAAATGTGCCACTAAGCTTCTCAAGACTAAGAATTTCGTAAGAGCAAACTTTAATTTCAGAATAATATTTACACTGACAGCCGATGTTGGACAATCTTCGTACGAACATTTTTATCACAGATGTATAGTAAAACGGGCCCATGTGGTTCGTAAAATTTAGGATCGTCTGGAAATTGCAATTGTTGGATTTACATTTATTGAACATAGGCTGCATAGTATGCAGCTTATGCTGAATAAATGTAAATCCAATAATTGTTTACAACAAAACATTGTTAATGTGAAACAGACTATCATAATCTTGTACTTACGAACATTTTAGTTGTACGAAGTTTTGTGAAACGGCCCCCGGGTCCGGAAGTTTCTGCATGCATATGCAAAAAGTGATTATTAACATACAGTTGTTAACTGTCAGCCTGATACTGATACTCGCACATGGGCAATTACTATAACCCAATATCGATAATTCCCTGCCTGCCCTGACCAACCCTCAACTATCACTGTTCCGGCTGTGTCTCCATATATCACATGCACTCACACTCAGCCCTTTCCACGGTCTGACATACCGGCTTCGTGCTATAGGAGAATGAACTAGCTAGGATTAATTAACCGCCATATTGCCTCCTTCATTTCATGCACATAGTTCGACTGTATGATAGATATTAATAAATTCGGAAATAAACGGGCCGCCAACAGTCATTGGCCTGACCTCTTTTGGGCTCAAATGCCTTGGGTTTGGAAGGTCCTCGAGCCAATTCCTACCCTTAAATATAAGATAAAAAATACAGTTTTAAATTTGGAATGTAAATGCGACCGCTACCGACAACAGGTTAGGTAATAAGCACATTTCCACTGAATGATGTTGTACTTATGCAATAAATATAATCCAACATTTGTGTTGGTTTAATTCGAGCCAGGTTGTGTATGAAATTAGTAAACTCTTCTAATAAATATCCTATTAAAGGCACTGGATCTCACATATATCTAGAAAATTATGAAACAGAATTAATAAAATAGTCGAATTGTATATGTTGTATAGTACCTGTAAGAAATTGAGGATAGGCAAACATGTTTATAATACTGAAAAATAAAACGTTAGTTATTTTTAGAGTTTTTATTTCGATACATAGTCATTTACAAACAATACATGAGTTACAAGCAGTTTAACACATGTATGTATAGTGTTACGATCCTTCTTTACAATCAACTATGAGTACATGTATTGTAAATAATTATAGAATATAACGTATTGTTCATACATGGTTAGGTCGGATTTATTTAAGAATGTTATGTAGATGAGAGAATAGAGTCGAAATTGAGATATGGCGAGGAAGGTTTAGTGAATAATAATTGAGCAACACAACACGATGCAATATTATTATGGTATATGCTGTTATAGCGAACTGTAATATGTATATGTATGATCAACAGGTAATGACAGTTCTTCGGTATGGATGGTGTATTGACAGTTCTTCAGTATAGATGTGGTAATGACAGTTCTCCTGTTTGGATGTGGTAATGACAGTTATTCAGTATGGATGGCGTAATGACAGTTATTCAGTATAGATGTGGTAATGACAGTTCTCCTGTATGGATGTGGTAATGGCATTTCTCCTGTATGGATGGCGTAATGACAGTTCTTCGGTATATATGTGGTAATGATAGTTCTTCTGCATCGATGAGGTAATGACAGTTTTCCAATGTAGATGTGGTAATGAAAGTTCACAAATATGGATGTGGTGATGACTGTTCTCCAGCATAGATGTGGGAATGACAGTTTTTCTGTATGGATGTGGTAATGACAGTTCTCCAGTATGGATGTGGTAACGACTGTTCTCCAGCATAGATGTGGTAATCACAGTTATCCAGCATATATGTGGTAATGACAGTTCTCCTTTATGGATGGGGTAATGACAGTTTTCCAGTATGGATGTGGTAATGACTGTTCATCTGCATGGATGTGGTAATGACAGTTCTCCGGTATAGATGTAGTAATAACATTTCTCCAGTATGAATGTGGTAATGACAGTTATCCTGTATGAATGGGGTAATGACAGTTCTCCGGTATGCGTGTGGTAACGACAGTTCTCCAGTATGGATGTTGTAATGATAGTTCTCATGTATATACATAGTAATGACAGTTCTCCAGTATCGATGTGGTAATGACAGTTATCTGCTATGGATGTGGTAATGACAGTTCTCCAGTATGGATCTGGTAATGGCATTTCTCCAGTATTAATAGCATAATGGCAGTCCTCCAATATAGATGTGGTAATGACAGTTCATCAGTATGGATGTGGTAATGACAGTTCACCAGTATCGATGTGGTAATGCCAGTTCTCCAGTATATATGTGGTAATGACAGATCTCTTGTATAGATGTGATAATGACAGTTCTCCAGTATGGATGTGGTAATGACAATTCTCAAATATAGATGTGGTAATGACAGTTCACCAGTATGGATGTGGAAATGCCAGTTCTCCAGTATATATGTCGTAATGACAGTTCTCTTGTATGGATGGGGTAATGACAGTTCTGCAGTATGCATGTGGTAACGACAGTTCTCCTGTTTGGATGTGGTAATGACAAACCTCCGGTATATATGTAGTAATAACAGTTCACCAGTATGGATGTGGTAATGTCAGTTCACCGGTATCGATGTGGTAATGCCAGTTCTCCAGTATATATGTGGTAATGACAGTTCACCAGTATGGATGTGGTAATGACAGTTCACCGGTATCGATGTGGTAATGCCAGTCCTCCTGTATAGATGTGGTATTGACAGTTCTCCTGTATGGATGTGGTAATGACTGTTCTCCTGTATGGATGTGGTAAAGACAGTTCTCCAATATAGATGTAGTAATAACATTTCTCCAGTATGGATGTGGAAAAAAAGAGTTCTCCTGTATGGATGGGGTATGACAGTCCTCCAGTATGGGTGTGGTAATGACAATTCTCCAGTATGGATATGGAATTGACAGTTCTCCTGTATGGAATGGGTAATGACAGTTCTCCAGTATGGATGTTTTAATGCCAGTTCTCCAGTATAGATGTGGTATTGACAGTTCTCCTGTATGGAATAGGTAATGACAGTTCTCCAGTATGGATGTGGTAATGTCTGTTCTCCTGTATGGATGTGGCAATGACAGTTCTCCAGTATATATGTAGTAATAACATTTCTCCAGTATGGATGTGGTAATGACAGTTCTCCTGTATTGATGTGGTAATGACAGTTCTCCAGTATGGATGTGGTAATGACTGTTCTCCAGTATGGACGTGGTAATGGCAGTTCTCCAGTACATATGTAGTAATAACATTTCTCCAGTATGGATGTGGTAATGACTGTTCTCCAGTATGGACGTGGTAATAACGGTTCTCCAGTATGTATGTGGTAATGACTGTTCTCAAGTATGGACGTGGTAATGACTGTTCTCCATATGGAGTGGTAATGCGTCTCCAGTATGGATGTGGTAATGACTGTTCTCCAGTATGGACGTGGTAATGACAGTTCTCCAGTATGGATGTGGTAATGACTGTTCTCCAGTATGGATGTGGTAATGACAGTTCATCCTGGTAATGATGTGTAATGACAATGGTTCTCCAGTATGGATGTGGTAATGACTGTTCTCCTGTAATGGACGGTTGTAATGGAGGTGGTAGTTCCATATGGTGGTAATACTTCTCCAGTATGGATGTGGTAATGACTTTCTCCAGTATGGACGTGGTAATAGTTTCTCCAGTATGGATGTGGTAATGACTGTTCTCCAGTATGGCAGTCTCCATGATAGTGTTCTCCCCAAGTATGGAGTGGTCATACAGTTTCCTCCAGTATGGATTGTAGTAATGACTGTTCTCCAGTATGGACGTGGTAATGAGTTCTCCATACTATGTATAATACATTTCTCCAGTATGATGTGGTAATGACTGTTCTCCAGTATGGACGTGGTAATAAACGGTTCTCCAGTATGGATGGTAATGCTGTTCTCCATATGGACGTGGTAATGACGGTTCTCCAGTATGGATGTGGTAATGACTGTTCTCCAGTATGGACGCGGTAATGACGGTTCTCCAGTATGGATGTGGTAATGACTGTTCTCCAGTATGGACGTGGTAATGGCAGTTCTCCAGTATGGATGTGGTAATGACTGTTCTCCAGTATGGATGTGGTAATGACAGTTCTCCTGTATGGATGGCGTAATGACAGTTCTTCAGTATAGATGTGGTAATGACAGTTCTCCTGTATGGATGTGGTAATGACAGTTCTTCAGTATAGATGGCATAATGACAGTCCTTCAGTATAGATGTGGTAATGACAGTTCTCCAGTATGGACGTGGTAATGGCAGTTCTCCAGTACATATGTAGTAATAACATTTCTCCAGTATGAATGTGGTAATGACTGTTCTCCAGTATGGACGTGGTAATGACGGTTCTCCAGTATGGATGTGGTAATGACTGTTCTCCAGTATGGACGTGGTAATGACGGTTCTCCAGTATGGATGTGGTAATGACTGTTGTCCAGTATGGACGTGGTAATGGTAGTTCTCCTATATAAATGTGGTAATGACAGTTATCTGGTATGAATGTGGTACTGACAGTTCTCCAGTATGGATGTGATAATGATAGTTCTCCAGTACATAGTTGTTGTAATAACAGTTCACCAGTATGGGTGGGGTAATGACAGTCGTCCGGTGTGGATATGGCAAGGACAGTTCTTCAGTATATATGTGGCAATGCCAGTTCTCCAGTATGGATCTGGTAATGGCATTTCTCCAGTGTGGATAAGGAAATGACTGTTCTCCGGTATGGATGTGGTACTGACCGTTCTCCAGTAGAGATGTGATAATGACAATTCTCCAGTATGTATGTGGTAATGACAGTAATCCGGTGTGGATGTGGCAATGACAGTTCTCCAGTATGTATATGGCAATGCCAGTTCTCCAGTATGTATGTGGTAATGACAGTTCTCCATTTCATATGTGGTAATGACAGTTCTCCAGTATGGATGTGATAATGACAGTTCTCCAGTACATAGTTGTTGTAATAACAGTTCACCAGTATGGGTGGGGTAATGACAGTCGTCCGGTGTGGATATGGCAAGGACAGTTCTTCAGTATATATGTGGCAATGCCAGTTCTCCAGTATGGATCTGGTAATGGCATTTCTCCAGTGTGGATAAGGAAATGACTGTTCTCCGGTATGGATGTGGTACTGACCGTTCTCCAGTAGAGATGTGATAATGACAATTCTCCAGTATGTATGTGGTAATGACAGTAATCCGGTGTGGATGTGGCAATGACAGTTCTCCAGTATGTATATGGCAATGCCAGTTCTCCAGTATGTATGTGGTAATGACAGTTCTCCATTTCATATGTGGTAATGACAGTTCTCCAGTATGGATGTGATATTTAATTACAGTTCTCCAGTATGGATGTGGTAATGACAGTTCTCCGGTATGGGTGTGGTAATGATACTTCTTCAGTACAGATGGGGTAATGACAGTTCTTCAGTATGGATATGGTAATGACAGTGCTCCCGTTTGTATGTGGTAATGACATTTCTTCAGTATGGATGTGGGAG
>CM055280.1:55931774-55961446 GCA_029237695.1 Conchocele bisecta | reverse complement strand
ATGGATGTGGGAGTTGACACGTCTCCAGCGTTTGTGCTGGTGTCAGTTATCTGGTATGGCAAATCTCCAATGTGCAAACGGAAATGACAGTTTTACTGCATGCGTAGGTAATGATTCCCGTTATTTACTCTATTTTGCAGATTGCCCGTATGGTGATAAAGCCGACTGTTCAAATGTCTCTCGTTCTGGCTGCTATATCAACGAGGCTGTATGCTGCGGCAAGTGTCTACCAATCAAATCAAACGTTACTGGTGAGTTAAATCACTACTTCTACCACGTGATCATACATTTGCAACTCGCTATGCATTGACTGAATACACACTGACTGATAACGTGATGTTTTATCATACATTGACTACTGTCTGTTCTACGTTTTACTACAGACGATATTTGGCTATTAAACACATTTATCTAAAATATGTTGAAATGTAAGTCATCCTCCTCCCAAAACAATATGTCAAAATTTTTTATTTTATTTATTAATTTTCGAATTTATGGACAGATTTTCGAAATGTAACTTTCGTTTTCTTCGTTACATCATTTCCAAGCAGTTACACCATTTCCAAAAAGAATTCCCGGTTTCGGAGTCAATTTCCATTGTTTACTCCTCCCCAGCTCATCCACCTCTTTTTCTCCCTCTTTTTTACCTGCCCACTCGGTAGGTACTAACAGTTATTTATATTAGAGACATCTCCACAGACATTTTCTGGAAATATAAACATTCAATCACCATTACCCCACGTATTGATTGGCACTATCATACATTTTATATCAGACGTAAATTTCCACACTATTATCAGGGCCGATAAACGTGTTTCCTTAAAATATAAACGGACACTGCTATGTATTATCTGTATTTATGTTGTGGTATCATACTTTACAATCTGTCGAAAAAACAATTTTTTCAAGTGACACATTTAATTAGTATAAATAATTAAAAAAATAGCATGCTTCATTTTCATATGAAAATAGCCTGATACCACCGCGAGTCACTATCAGTAAAATAAATATTACTAAATGATTATATATTTATAGCGGGCACTTGTAATTTTTAGAACTGGTGAAATAGTGACACAATTATACACTGATTTATTTCCTATACAGAACAGTTTCTGCCTACTGAGTGGACATGTACATTTAAATCCCATAGGAATATTATATTTTCGCAATAAAATCAATATTTGATGGAATTATGAATACTATTGCATGGATGCACTTTGCCCGGTTGCTTTTGAGTCTTAAGGCATAAGAACATTTTCGAAAACAATAGAGTTCGCCTGATATGACAAACATGGAATTGCGCATATAGTTTTGATCCAACGAGGGATCATAGTTATTATCTCCTGTTGAATTAATTTATAGAAACCCGGTCCAACTGGTATGGGGTAGGCTCTTATTGCTTGTAAAAGGGGCAAATGTAGCACGATTTGTTGTGAAAAGGAACCATTGTAATATTTTCGACTAGTGTTGATCCAGATCTTCATAGATATCTGCATAATCTGATCCTGAAGAAATGAACGCTAAAATACAACTTAGCACCGGATCTCTATGAATAGATCTGCAAAGAGAAATAACTAGCCACGATACCTCATTGCAATTACAATTAGATATGGTAGAAAAACAATATAGTCCGAAGACGATAACGTGCTATTTGTTTATCAACAAATGGGTCGTAAACAAAAGACAACATAGGTGAGACAGGTAAATATACCCATTCACGTATTCCTTTTCAAAATTTATTGTGAGACTCTTCATAAAACCATATCTAGTCGAGGTGTTAAGAGCCACAGACATAAATGATGACGTTCATGAGTTCGAATCTAATGTTTTCATCCATGTGCATGTATTTTTATTAATACTTTTATTAGTTTTGTATTTATATGATTTATTGTATTTGCTGCCATTACAAAATACGTCTAATTCTGTATGATACTGTTGTATAATTAGAACGTCAGCATCACTAAGACAAGATAATAACTATAACCATATTGCTTTGTGTCCAACACTTGACATTCCTGCAGCAAATGGAGAAACTGAGGTTATGTTCTCGCTGAGCATGTCACATTCGCGTCATATAGAAATATTGATAAACATCCTTATTTCGCAAACTCTACTCACCACCAACCAGCCATACAAAAGAGAGCAAAGCGATATCGACAACACTTTGCGAGGTTCCAACTCTCGATCGTTTATATTGAACAAAAATTCTGCCAAATAAACTCGATTACATTCTCCCTCACCGATACCACTGAGCCACACAACATATTTGTTTGTGAGAACTAAGCTAGTGATATACATGCACGTCCTTTATATATATAAACACGTATCATATCATGTTTTTATTATACACGAACACGAGGCTATGGTATGATAATTTATCTGGTTGACCTATGTTTGGACTAGTCGATTGACCTCCAGCAACTTAGTATCGTCCGTTCATTTATAACTCACAACGTAACCACCTGGCATACTCGCTCCACTCTGTGGACCTCGAAACTGGGACACCCCCCGTTCCCCAAATGCTGGATCCGCCCCTGCTGCCGTTGTTTGACATCGCTCACAGCCGTGTTCAAACGTACGGCGCATGGTGTTTGACCATGGATGTTGCTCATCTCGGGGCCAAGACGTTACTAGAACGCGCCATTACGTCATCAGATCAGTTAACAACGGTCGCACTGAACCTTTGAAATTGGCGCGGCTGCATCACAATACGTAACGGTATACTGCGGTCCCGGAATATGCATGTGTAAATCAGCTGTTTGAATGGAGTAGATAATCAAAGTACCGAAAGTACTACATATATATATATGCTTAAATTGCATGATATTTCCGACGGAAATGTAACAATAATTGTTCGACGATGTCCGGGGCAAACATTTACCCACGGGTGGATATTGTCGAACCTTATATTGTATGGGACACTGTACGCAGTTATGTGAATAACGTTACGATTAAAGTTAACCCTTTCACCCCTATGTCACTGGGATGGATTTTGATATGTTAATTTTGCAACCTATCCAATCATCACACAATGATTTTCAGACTTGTCCATTGATGAAAAGAGGGTGTTTTTGTTCTCAAAAATATTAAAATTACTTTCAAAAAGTGCAGATCCTGATGAGACGGCTCGTTACGAGCCGGCTCATCTGGATCTGCTCTTTTTGCATAAACCGCTATACCGGTATTTCGGGTTCAAAGGGTTAAGTGTGCTTTGAAGTGTCGTTTTAAAAATGTTCACAACTGTCTGTTAAAACGTGTTGTACTTGTACTTTAAATAACGTTCCCAATAAACAGGGGCCCGTTTCCCTAAACTTCGTACGACAAAAATGTTCGTAAGTGCAAAATTATGATCGTCTGTAAATTGCACATTAACAATGTTTTCTTGTAAAAAAGATACAGGATTTACATTTATTGAACATAGGCTACAGCTCAATAAATGTAAATACATGAATTTAAATTTCAAGACGTTTCTAAATTTGCACTTACAAACATTTTAGTCGCACGTTTAGTGAAACGTGCCCCTGTTGTGTGTATGTGCAGCCTAACATATTGTTCGTGATATGAAAGTACTCCCAAACTTTCTGGTACCCACGTACCAGTATTGTGGATGGGAAATGTGGAGTAAATATTTTAAAATTATATCCTTAGAGGGGTATCCCGCCTGGAATGGGTTAGCTGGATAAATTGGTGGCACATCAGGGGCGGATCCAGAATTTATGTCAAGAGGGGGCGTGGATTTCAATTTTCATAAAATTCAGATTATTTTTTCTGCATTTTTTCTTATTTCTCATCAAAATTATATGTTGTTAGCACTCTATTGAACCGTCACGAAGAGACGGTTCAAATGAGTGGTAACAACATACAATGTGTGTGAAAAATAAGGAAATAATCAGATTTTTCCACGAAACAAAATTGGTTAAAATCTAAACTCGGCTAATGTTAACTTAATATTGTCAAGGGAATTAAAACTGATAACACGTCTGTATAATCTGAAATAAATGTGCCATTAAACTTCGCAAGACTAAGAATTTCGTAAGAGCAAACTTTAATTTCAGAATAACATGTATAACATTTATACTGACAGCCGATGTTGGAAAATCTTTAGTGAGAAGCAAAGTAAGTTCAATCACTTAAATGTAAGTTGGTTTATTACTGAAACTGCATGTGAAAATACAGTTTCTAAACTTATGAAGGTTTAAATTGTTAATGATGTGAGAGACTCAACTGCCGACACATGACAAACGAGATCTCCTGACGTAAAAGAAATGCACACAGCTGATGTGCATTAAGCTCCAAACCATCCGTACACTAAGTAGTTAATGGATACGATCACAGAATTGGTAGTCATAAATCGGCACTGTATCTGGTTGCCAAGCAACAGTAAATAATCTCTCAATTCACAACTCGGCACTGCACTAAACCAAGGTCATCATCAGCCAGCCCATGTCTCACATGCGCACGTCACCCCAAGTACACACTCTCTTCCCAACGGCCGCAGAGAAGATACTTCTGAGCAGGCAGCAAGCAATAATTCCAATATAATAAAGTCCCATATAGCACTTGTGTCTCTGACCATTGCTATCATGGCTATCAACAAACTGCCCAGCATATACTCACCCACTCCAACTCAGTGTTACATTATACACCAGTCACCCATTATTCAGAACTTTCACACCTCTGACCATAACTGATTATACCCCAAGCCTTCACTGATTATAATACCTGCATAAAGGTATCTGCTGGAGGGATTATTTCTTCAATACCTGATAAAATTCACATTATCGTGACATCCCCCTTTTCTCCTGAAAAAAATTAATACTCATTCATTTTTTTAGTTTCAGCTGACATCACTCAAATCCTAACTAATCGTGACATTGTCTATAGTTTCCTTTGCTTCCGGTGTTCTTATGTGGGTCAGGTCACTTTCTGTTTCATGAACATCATCTTCACTTACATGGTCACTATCATTCTCTCTCACATCAACACTTGCCTCTTCAAGTAGCCCTTGTCCCAACTGGTTTCCGTCCAATGAATCGCACTCCTTGTATAACTGTTCTCGTAGCTGTAACACATACTGGTACGGTTTTCTCACTTCCGAAAATTTCAAATGGACAAGTAATAAAATGGCCATTATTATCAAGCCAAACGGTAATTTCCTAAACTGTTTCTGTGTCCTACCGTGTTTAACTCTGCTGTCTTCGTAGTTCCTATATATCAGTCCATTTATGATCTCGAACCACTTCTTGGATTCCTTCATTGCAGCATTTTCAGCCTTGTCCCTGGTCCGTTTTAGAGTCTTATCATTTTTTCGCTCCACTTTAAACTCACTTTTGTCTATGTCAACTAAGTTGAGCAAATTGAGCTTGCAAACCCCTTCATTTTCCTTTATTTTCTGACCTCTTGTTTGTACTGCCTGACCTAATCCTATGTCTGTCTCACTTACCTGACAACTTTGTTCAATGCCAGTTTCTGGTTCTATTAAAAGGTAACATCTGCCTATTGTATTTATCACCGACATATCTGGATCATTTGGTTCTCTAGCACCCCTGATATTACCCAAAACTAAGTCAAATACTGGATCAGTCATACACATTACTTCAATATCACCTGTGTAGAACGGCGTTTCAACATATAGATTAGCCACTGGTGTGTCTCTGACTGTACCATCTATAAAAATACAGCGCTTTATC
Source organism: Conchocele bisecta (assembly GCA_029237695.1). Lineage (NCBI taxonomy): Eukaryota > Metazoa > Mollusca > Bivalvia > Lucinida > Thyasiridae > Conchocele > Conchocele bisecta. The sequence continues at coordinate 55,955,756 of CM055280.1, read as the reverse complement.
TTACCTGACATTTGACCTTTTTCCACCAAATCCATCCTTACAACTACTCCGCTGCAACCTGTATCCCGTAGTACGCTAATACACTTCCCATTCAACCTACCTTCCACAGTTGGCATGGTACTATAAATTGTCCTATTCATACAAAGTGCACTTATCAATGGCAGTTCATGTCCACATTTCAATCTAACCTTATTGTCTCTAGTACAATAGTCGTATTGTCCGTCCTCCTGTGTAATACAAGCATTCGCCGATTGTACATTATCCAGTGAAGTTCTAGCACCTGTACCACCACAGCACTTACAGGTACTATACTTGAATATATCGGGTTCATCTGGTTCGACTACTCTCATCATACCTGCAATACGTTTGATTCCCTGCAATTTCATATCATGCTGTCTTCTGAAACATTATTTAATGCTATGACCCGGCTTCTGACAATAATAACACTTACGTGTAGTGGCTCCAAATGGTTGTGTTGTTTTCCTGTCAACTGGGTTGGAGTTAATAAATGTTCTAGGTGGTGGTTTACTATTTGATAAGCTACCTGTATCTGAGTCTGAGAAACGTTTGTCTGTGCCCATCAATTTCTTACCAACAATCATGGGTTCCCACCCCCATAACTGACCTCCGTGAGCTTCCAAGAATTGCTCAGCTAGCTCTGACATCATTTCTATACAAGTGGGTTTCCGTTCTTTCAAAAACAGTGATAATTGCTTTGGGCATGCATTAACAAATTGCTCTTGCAATAATAAGTCTACGAGTCCCTCATATGTTTTCTCTGTGGCAGACAACTCTATCCACTTAACTAAATAATTTGCCAATCTTACGGCAAATTGAGGACCCGTCTCACCTTTGTCTGGACTACAACCTCGAAACTTCTGTCTAAAGCCCTCCTGAGTCATCTGAAACCGCTTCAATAAGGCATCTCTTACCTTTCCAAAGTCATCTGCATCTGCAGGTGACAATCGAGAGTACACATCAAGAGCCTGGCCTTTTAGCAAGGCACTTAAATGTATTACCCAATCTTTCTGCGGCCATTTACATGTCTTTGCATACCTTTCAAACCTGTGTAAATACACGTCCATGTCATCTTTCTGCTCTTCAAATGGGGGTAACCTCGGACCTGTAACTTTAACTGGTTCCACAGATTCCTTATTATAGCGTTCGGTTTTCACCCTTTCCAGTTCTATTTGTTTTTCCATCAACTGTACCCTGACCTTAGCTTCTCGTTCGAGTGCTCTTTCATCCCTATCTCGTTGGTCCTTTTCCCGCCTCTCTTCACGTTCTAATCTTTCGTTCTTCTCATTGTCACTTTCTACTCTCTCTCTCTCCTTTTCTTGCTCTCTCTCCACAAACTCAATAAGTTCTTTATTTTCTAACCCCAGTTCCTTCCCTACTTCAACTAACTTTGCAAAATCCATGATTTCCAAAAAATTTGGTCCAAGTGATTACATGATAATAGACAGGACTGGACATCTATGTGATCACTATATATTTAGATTGTACCAACTAATTACACATATAGGCGCAGACAACCCTTACGTTGTAAATAAATAAAAAAAACTACAGTCACACATATATATGTCATTGTGATCACTATACTATTTTCCTATTGTTATCACGACAAATTCACATTGTTTTTTTTTTTCTAATTGTCATTCACATATGATATGTTATTGTAATATAGTCACTGGAGGCCCGCGTCACTGCTACATGTAAGTCCACGTCACTGCTACAATCCACTCACACATAAAGTCCAATATAATTTGTAAAGTTTATATCCCGATGACAATACTATCCCACCGCTGCCACCATTTGTCACAAATCATCGGGATGGAATATCATCAGTTAGATGTATGGTTTACAATTTATTGCACAAACCAATAAGACACCACCATACACATGTTTATCGATCTCATCACATAGTACATGGCCTATTTCACCTACATATGCACACAAACTTATAGACCAGATGTATTTACTGTACCAATATTATTACACAATGTCAATGTATTCACAGGTTATAGAGCACGACAGTACAAACTCGTTTGCGCATTAAGCCACTAGCACAAAGCTTTTCCCGGCAATAAGCCCATTTATTCCAAGTCCATACATTGACTGGAATAAATATACCCAAACTTCAATGTCACTAAGACGTTAAGCACTAAGCAATGAAATGCACACAGCTGATATGCACTAAGCTCCAAACCATCCGTACACTAAGTAGTTAATGGATACGATCACAGAATTGGTAGTCATAAATCGGCACTGTATCTGGTTGCCAAGCAACAGTAAATAATCTCTCAATTCACAACTCGGCACTGCACTGAACCAAGGTCATAATCAGCCAGCCCATGTCTCGCATACGCACGTCACCCCAAGTACGCACTCTCTTCCCAACGGCTGCAGAGAAGATACTTCTGAGCAGGCAGCAAGCAATAATTCCAATATAATAAAGTCCCATATAGCACTTTTGTCTCTGACCATTGCTATCAACAAACTGCCCAGCATATACTCACCCACTCCAACTCAGTGTTACATTATACACCAGTCACCCATTGTTCAGAACTTTCACACCTCTGACCATAACTGATTATACCCCAAGCCTTCACTAATTATAATACCTGCATACAGGTATCTGCTGGAGGGATTATTTCTTCAATACCTGATAAAATCCACATTATCGTGACAGTGTCTCTCATGATGTTCAGATGATGTCGAAGATATTCAATGTTCCTTTTATTTTCTCTTTATTGACTTTGTAAATTTGATAGAATATATGTATAACATATGTGAACACTGCCTCATTACTGTATCCTATATGACACATGGTGTGGCCACTTTGGCCATACTTTCTGTATTCCAGCCATCAGCCAGTTTGACCTGTTCTGCTGTTTGACAAAGAAAGCAAAATGTGAAGGAGAACATATGTTATAATGTAGCTAATCACATGTGGAAAAGCCAGGAGAATGGATTCCTATCAATTATATTATACCAAATCATAAAATATTTTTAACAACATGAACCACCATTATAAATAGCCTAATGCACAGAAAATCGCACTTTTATCTGGCAAACCACACAACACACACCATATATACCCGCTACTGTATTATGTTATTAGCTATCAAATCCAGTGACATGTAAGCAGTTACCTGAATGTCCCTGGTGTCTACTCGCCTACTATGCGAGTAGATATGGCTTTACCTATGGGTAACGTGTACGTTAACAATAACCTTTGCATCAGATTGAAAGCTTTACACATCAACATTTATTCGAGATTGATGGGAGAAATGCTCAGATATCTTGTATTTTGTATACTTTGTTGTCATACTATTTATAGCACACCGTTGTCAAATATGTCTATGATGCATTGCATCAACTTTTATTTGGTTTACTGTCATATTATTTGGTGTATGTGTCGAACGCACGAAGTGGTGAAACTGTACGATGGCTTGTACATACAAAGATGGCGGAGATGGCAACTCAAAGTGCCATATAGTATACAGTATCAAGACAATATTCACATATCTTATATTCATATATCTCATCATTCTTCGGAAGCAATTATCATTGAAGCGAAGTGTATCTATCTATGACATAATACCTTAAATTAGTAATGTCATTTCATTTTATTGAGAGCATCTATTTGTTGGGAAATTAATTATTGAACACCCCTCGTAAATGACTTTTATAACTGACCACCCAATAATAGATGTATGCATTCATATGCTGCACGTTCATGTGCAGTTGTACGCACTGCACCAAGCGATGTGAGGCCCTTCCATTACAAATATATTCTATATGGCCGGGTGCTTATCAATTCGCCGATGTTTTGACAGAGAACTGATGAACGTAAACGTGATGGGCTATGTAAATACGTCTAAACCGGACACATTTAATTTTCAAAAACTCATGAACCGCTTCACCGATTTTGAAAATACTTGGCCACAATGCGAATCTAGGGATGGTGCTTTGTTGTACATGCTCATCCGACCGCCCAAGGTCAAGGTCACTAAGGACTTGTGTTCATCTTGTTTGTAACGCAAATGTGTAAGGCAAAAAATGTTAAAGGTGTTCTTTCTTTCTTTTTTTGTTATTAAGGCTGCCAGTACGACCGCCTAAGGTCAATGTCACCCAGGACTTTATCAAGGCTGACAGCAAGGGCTGCCATGTCTTGTTACAGTGGTACCTATCTAAACAGGACACCCTGTGGACCCCCCAGGGTGACCGTTTTAGAGAGGTTTCACTGTACTGATTACTTATTTTTATCGGGGAACGAGCTTTGTATTGACCCAATACGTACTGACTGATAACATACTACCGTATAAGGAATCGACCTGATACGAATATCCGGGTTACAACGAATTTAAAGGTGGCGTTCTATTGGACGAACGACGTCACATGACGTTACTGAACGACGTCAGACTAATCACGTACCGTCGATATCCAAACAAGTCCGCGTTCTTTTCAACGAAAACTGTTTTAAATGTGATCATTGACTAGCATAAAACGTTACCTGATAAATAAAATACTAGTCTAATGTCTGTCGATATCAGGATAATAAGGCTCGGCTCGGAAACAGCATAGCCTTGCCTGATAAACTGGATATCAAACTACACTAGCCTGGTATTCTCTGTGAATTAGTATGATGTATGCAAGCATGTTCCAATGCATTTTATACAGAATATTGTGTCCTTGCTTCGTGTACGTATACGTAAGACATCAAACACAAATAATAATGAGAAATGTGTCAATGCGGCATGCATACTCCGACTGGCAGTATGAATAATAAAACGTTAGTTACTTCAGTTAGTTTTCACATTTATAAACAGGTTTTGCAGCCGATCTTTACTAAATTATTATATTTAAATTCATTATACTACTGTCTGTTCCACGTTTTGCTGCTGACGAACATTTGGCCATTAAATACACTAAATTTTAAAAATATTTAATGTAAGTATTTTCACATCAATAACAAAAATGTTACCCTCACCAAATCTTTTTAATTGATAAAATTCCATCAAATATTGAATTTATTGCGAAAAAAATGGGGTTTCCTGTGGGAATTTAACATGGGGGAACATGGGTGACTTTTTGTTATTGATGAAAAAGTACTTACATTTAAATATGTTTTAGATTTAATGTGTTTAATAGCCAAAAGTTCGTCGGCAGAAAAACGTGGAACAGACAATAATATCAGGCCGTACACAGAGGCTGTGCGACGCGGGATTACGCACCCCTCCCCCTTAGCTCTTTAAAAACCAAAGGCCTGTATAGTAGTATTGACAAAAAGTGTAGATCCAGATGAGCCGGCTCGTGACGAGCCGTCTCATCAGGATCTGCACTTTTTGCAAGTAATTTTCATAATTTTAAGAACAAAAAAATCATGTTCATAAATGGACTAGTCTGAAAATCATTTTGTGATGATTGGATTGGTTGCAAAATTAATATATAAAAATCCATTCCAGTTACTTATGGGTGAAAGGGTTAACCTGCCGAGCTCTGTCCGTGGATGTGAAAAATAAAAAGTGTTGGCCATTCGCGCCGCCGATACCGCACGCCCCCCTAAATGAATTACTGCGTACGGGCCCGAGTGTCTATAACTGGAACTTCGTTCCAAGTGTGGTATTCGCGTTGTGGTGAATGTAACCCACGTTGAATTCTTAGTGCACGTAAAAGAATCATTTTACTACATGTAAATTAAAAAAAATGTTCTTACTCGTATAATACGTTCCGCTCATTTTAATTATTTGGTTTGCAAACTATTATATTTGTACCTGCAGGGTGCGAATATGGTGATCGTGTAACCGGGTGCGATGCTAATTTGTGTGACACATACCCCACAGAGTGTTGTGGTACATGTGCTCCAGACACTACGACAACAAATGCGGTTGCAACTACAAGCACTCCTACTGCATCTGTAACCACGCCTCCACCAACTACAACAACGCTCACTACAACCACGCCTACTACATATGTAGCCACGCCCCCACCAGCTACAACCACGCCCACTACACCCACTCCTACTACATCCGTAGCCACGCCTCCACGAACTACAACCACGCCTACTTCATCTGTAGCCACGCCTCCACCAACTACAAGCACGCCTACTACAACCACGCCTACTGTATATGTTGCCACGCATCCACCAACTACAACCACGCCTCCACCAACTACAACAACGCTTACTACAACCACGTCTACTACAACCAGGCCTACTACATCTGTAGCCACGCCTCCATCAACTACAACCACGCCAACTACAACCACGCCTGCTACAACTGTCGCCACACCTCCACCAACTACAACCACGCCTACTACAACCACGCCCACTACCACTGTCGCCACGTATCCACCAACTACAACCACGCCCACTACAACAACGCCTACTACAACCACGCCTACTACAACTGTCGCCACGCCTCCACCAACTACAACCACGTCTACTACAACCACGTCTACCACGTCTACTACAACCACAGTCCTACTACAAACCACGTCCCAACTAACCAACTTGTCGCCCACGCATCAACCAACTACAACCACCGCCCACTACCAACCAACCGCCCTACTACAACCCAAGCCTACTAATATGATGCCCACGTCTCAACCCAACTAACAACCAAGTCCTACTACAACCACGCCTACTTACAATCTGTAGCCACGCCTCCATCAACTACAACCACGCCAACTTACAACCACGCCTGCCTTCAACCTGTAAGCCATACCTAACCACAACTACAACCACGCTACTACATATGTAGCCACCGTTCTCCACCAACTACAACCAGTCCTATACAAACCAAGCCTAACTACATCTGTAGCCCCACGCCTCCATCAACTAACAATCCACCCGCCAACTACAACCACGCCTGCTACAACTGTCCGCCCATACCTCCACCAACTACAACCACGCCACTACATATGTAGCCAACGTCTCACCATAACTACAACCTCGTTTTACTACAAAAATACCAGCCTACTACATCTGTGCCACGCCTCCATCCAACTACAACCACGCCAACCTACAACCACGCCTTACTGTAATATGTTGCCCACCCCTCTCAAACTACAACCACGGGGCCCCACTACAAACCACTCCTAGCTAAACATCGGTAGCCACGACCTTCCACCAACTACAACAATGCCCACTAACCAACAACGTCCTCCAACCAACTACAACCCACGTCCTACTTACACCACGCCTAATACAATCTGTAGCCACGCCCTCATCAACCCTTACAACCAACGCCAACTACAACCACGCCAGGCTACAACTGCTCGCCACACATCCACCAACTAAACCACTCCTACTACATTGTAGCCACGCCTCCACCAAACTACAAACAATGTCCCACTACAACAGTCTCCACCATACTACAACCAGCGCCTACTGTTATAGTTGCACGCCTCCACCAACTACAAACCAACGCCCACTAACAAACCTTACTCCTACTACATCCGGCACCGCCCTCCAACCAACTACAACCACCGCCAACTACAACCAACGCTACCTGTATATGTAGCCACGCACCATCCACAACAACCACGCCCGAACTACAACCACGTCGCCACTACAACCCCCACGCCTACCTACAATAGTAGGCCACGCCTCCACCAACTACAACCACGCCATCTACAACCACGCCTACAAGCCTACTTTATGTTGCCACGCCCTCCAACAACCTACAACCACGCCCACTACAACCTCACTCTACTACAACCTCCGTAAGCCAACGCCTCCACCAACTACAACCACCGCCCACTACAACCACTCCTACTACCAATCCTGTAGCCACCTCCACCAACTACAACCAATGCCCACTACCAACCATGCCTACGTATGTTGCCACGCCCTCCAACCACTACAACCACCCCCGCCTACTACCATACCAACCACGCCCAAACAACCAACTGTTAAATGTTCCACGCCACCGCCTCCACAACAACCTACAACCACGCCTACTACAACCACGCCTACTACAACTGTCGCCACTCCCACTACAACTGTATCCACGCATCCACCAACTACAACCACGCCCACTGCAACAACGCAATCCACAGCAGGCAACCACCGACAAGAATTGGCGTTCGTTATAATAATGACTTTTGTTTCTTTCCGTCTATACTAAATACGACGCCTCAACTTCTCATATACAAATTGAGACATACGAGTACAATTATTTTCCTGGTGAGCATTTACATAATGATGCCACATACAGATCAGCAACCTTACATTATGAAATACAAATCATGTATGTGTGTTTTCAAGTGACTGTTATTCGGTATTTCTATATAAGACCGTTATAATTATCATGTAAGGTAATGATATGTTTGTTTTTACGGAGCCCTGCAGGGAACGTAGAATTCTTTTTTTTTATTAATTCGTTCCCACGAATTAACAATTCATTCCCTCAATTTAACAATTTGTCCCCACGAAATAACAATTCGTTCCCAAGGGAACGAATTGTTAATTTGATGGAACGAATTGTTATATCGTGGGAACGAATTGTTAATTAGAGGGAACGATTGTCTTTTCGTGGGAACGAATTGTTAATTCGAGGAAACGAATTGTTATATCGCGGCAATGAATTGTTAATTCGAGGGAACGAATTGTTAAATTGAGGAAGCGAATTGTTATTTAGTGGGAACGAATTAATAAAAAGAAATCCATGTCCCCTGCGGGGTTCCGTATGTTTTAGACTCGGCTCGAGTCTTACTAGGTACCTCCACTGAAGTTAGATTCTCGCCGATGAGATAGATAACAGGGAACTCATATGTAAACATGAACAAAATCTCCCTATCTACATATTAGTTAGCAACTACAGTGAAACCTCTCTAAACCGGACACCCTGGGAAGACCCCATGGCGTCCAGTTTAGAGAAGTTTCGCAGTAAATCAGGCATATGACCATTCTGAGAGACCAAGAAACCCATACAAATAAGATCACAAATGTTTTCTAGGTGTCCGGTTTAGAGAGGTTCCACTGTATTGCAATCTACTCCCGTACCGTCCGTATGCTACTTATTACTGTGGGATTAAACGATTGTATTTAAGAATGTTAGGACCAAGTCGATTAATTGTTTGGAGAATGTGAAGAGTATTTTTGAAAGGCACATGCCCACTCAGTAGGCACAAAATGTTTTTTATAGGAATTAAATAGGTGTACAATTGTGTCACTATTCCACCAGTTCTAAAAATTACAAATACTCGATATACAGATATATTCATCTAGTAATATTTATTTTACTGATAGTAACTCGCGGTGGTATCAGGCTATGTTAATATGCTAATGAGGTATGATACTGTTTAATTACTAATACTAATTAAATTCGTCACCTGAACAAAATAAACTTCAAAAAATAAATACAAAGAATAAAATTAATAGTAATGTCCGTTAACATAATGCATGAAGGATGAATATCGATCGTTGACTTAACCGTCGCTTGCTCCCAACCAACCACACATGGAGTGTTGAATTTGTGCACACGTATGATGGAGTGAAATATTAAAATAATCCTATAATAGTTACATGTATAACAGCATTGAGAAACTCTGGCAAACTTTTAATATTAACAACTAGAAAATGTGCCATAGAACACGGATGCCTCATATATCGCGTTGATAATAAACGAGGCAAGTGTGAAATTCTATTAGTACGGTTACAAAAGTTGTACAAGTTGCAAGGCAACATTCTAAGTCGAAAAGGGGGAGATAATACATCATAATGAAGCGACATGCCAAGTTTCAAGTATGTAGCTAGTACAGTTTCAAGGTACATGCCCGTTCAGTAGGCACAAAATGTTCTTTATATCAGAGAAATCATCTGATACATTTTCTGGAAAATATACATTCATTCATAACTATCTCAAAAATTGATTGGCAATATTATACATTTTATATCAGATGTAAATTTTCACACTGATATCAAGGACGATAACGTGTGTCCTTAAAATGTTAAAAGACATAAGTATTTATTCTCTGTATTTATTTTTTGATGTGCAATGATCATACTTTATAATCTGTACCTTTAAAACATTTACGAGTTAAAATGCAAAATTGGGAAAGAAAGTGGGAGATGAAGCAAAAATTGAAATAAGCTTTGCACATCTACTCATCATAAGGAAGCTAAATACAAAGTTTCAGGTCGGTAGCTAGTACGGTTTAAAAGTCTTACGAGCTACAATGCAAAATTGGGAAATTATAAGTAAACAAAAGTGGGAGATAATCCATGACACGGGTGTCGAAACAAAATTGAAGTAAGCTTTGCACATCTACTCATCATAAGGAAACTGCATTCCAAGTTTCAGGTCTGTAGCTATTACGATTTAAAAGTTTCACGAGTTACTAATGCAAACTTGCAAATTCTAACTCAGAAAGGGGGAGATAATGCATGAACCGGGGGTCGAATAAAAAATAGAAGTAAACTTTTGCACATATACTCATCATAAGGAAACTACATACCAAGTTTCAGGTCTGTAGCTAGTACAGTTTAAATGTGTTACGAGTTACAAAGCAGAATTGGGAAATTCTAAGTAAAAAAAATGGGAGATAATCCTTGACACGGGGGTCAAATCAAATATTGAAATAAGCTTTGCACATCTACTCATCATAAGGAAACTGCATACCAAGTTTCAGGTCTGTAGCTATTACGATTTAAAAGTTTTACGAGTTACAATGCAAATTTGGGAAATTCTGGTAAAAAAGTGGGAGATAATCCATGACCTGGGGGTCCAATAAAAAATCGACTCATCATAAGGAAGCTACATGTACATACTAAGTATAAAGTTTGTAGCTAGTATGGTTTAAAAGTTGTACGAGCTACAAGGTAGTTGACGGACGGACGTATGGAAGGACTGAACGGACAAGAGTAACACTAAATTCCCATAAAAAGCTCCTACACACAGATATTTTTCTGACACAGCGGAATTATGTTTTCTGGCCTAAATTCACACAACAAATATTTTATTTTCCAGCATAGTAACAAAATCATACCTTCTAAGTATTTTATGTAACTTGTATTGCTATTTGTCTCTCCACAACTGGTAAATGTTCCCAAACCAGTAGCCTATTTCATCAACACATTGCAAAGTATACTTTACTAGCAAAGTATACTTTGAGGGAGTAATCATTTATTTTTCCTGAAATGCATTATTTCATATAGAACTAACAAATGCATATATTTCATGATTAAAAGTATGCAGAATTATTATACTGAATTTATTACATTATCACAGCCAAATTGGCTGTGATAATGTAATACATTCAGTATAATAAACTGGTAAATGTTCCCAAACCAGGTGTCCCAGTATAGGCAATGCCTCTGTGGGTTGAAAATCTGCAGAAGACAGGAAAAATACAAAAGGGTTGTAAAATATGCAGGATACATGATACATGTATTTATCAACTTTAATTCATGCTAGACAAAATTAATTTGCAGATTTTTAGTAGGGACCATACCCATCACTGAAATAAATTGCCAAATTGTTATTTTATTTGTAAATGTATCTATTTTCAAAAGATTTACAAAGCAATTTGACACTATACAGTCAGTACGAAAAATGAAAATCCCCCCTCCCCACAAAATTTGGATGAGCAGATAAATCTCCTAACTAAATTGCTATGGTCTTACATACATGATATACATGGACACTAACACTGCGGTCAGTTTTGTGCAAACTTGCCACCTTATAAGGTTATATATATAAACATTGCAAAACTATGGTGGCATACACTTGCTGTTGAGATGCAGACGCGAAACTATGTCGACGTGTTGAGATAAAATATCACATTATGTCGGCATGTTGTGTAAAACTATCATATTATATCGACATGTTGTGTTCACTTATCACGTTCAAAAAATTCGCCATGTTGAGATAAATATCAGGTTATGTCGACTTGTTGAGATAAAATATCATATTATGTCGACAGTGTGTGTTAATTTATCACATTATGTCGACATATTGTGTTAACCTATCACGGTATGTTGACTAATTGTGATAACTCACATTATGATGACTTGTTGTGGCAACTTATCAGGTTTCGACATCTTGATGACAAATATATGCCACCATACAAAACACAATTTTCCAATATTATTACTACTTAGCAAAATTTATTAATGAGACTTATTTTTATTTCACGATATTTACCGGTAGTTAAATAATAATTGTATTACGAACACAATTTCTGCATGTTAAATCCTCATAGATACATCATAGTTTCATATAAGTGAAGATGTTTACAAGGAGATTAAAGGTACATGTACATGCCCACCCAGTAGGCACAAACTGTTCTTTATATCAGACATAATCCGAGACATTGTCTGGCAAAATAAACATTATTTCACCATTACCCCACGTATTGATTGCCATTATTATAAATTTTATATCAGATGTCAATTTCCACACTGATATCAGGGGCGATAGCTGCATTTCATTAAAATGTTAATGGACATTACTATTTCTCCGTATTTATTTGTTGATGTGCAATGATCATAATTTATAATCTGTCGAAAGTATTATATTTTCAGGTGGCGCATTTAACTAGAATAAATAATTAAAAAATATCATGCCTCATTTGCATATGAAAATAGCATGACACACCGCGAGTCACTATCAGAAAAATATATATTACTAAATGATTATATCTGTATAGCGGGTACTCATAATTTTTAGAACTGGTGCAATAGTGGCACAATTAACACGTTGTGCCTACTGAGTGGGCATGTACCTTTAAACATTCACAAGGATAACAGTGAAACATATTTTATTCTAAATTCGGAAATAATGAATAATTTTCAAAATTTAAGTTTTGTTTTCTTTATAGTTTGTATATCATTTCCATGTTAAATTCCCAGAGAAATAGTATTTTTGTATTAAATAGCATTATTTCGCCAAGCGAGCAAATTATCTTGAAATAATGCATAGGTGAGTGGGTCCTTACACCAATCAAACGAGTGAGCTTAGCGAACCATGTTTGATTATCTGTAGAACCCACGTATGTGTATTAATTCAAGATAATCAGCTTAGTACCTGGTAAGAAAACTAAATTGTTAATTCTGCAAATATCCGTCAATTTACACTATCAGCCTTTCCATACCGAGATCAAAATATCCCGATCCAGTGTCAGGCACCCTTATTGCAATCAGATTACCCAATCTTGTCTTAGTGATGGAAAGTGATGGAAAGTGATGGAACCAGGCGTGAATCCCAGTATTGTAGATTAAACCTTAATGTGTGACTGGGACTTGAGAAATATGGCTTACGGGTTTTACGACGAGCGTAGATCCAGATCAGCCCGTGCATCCGCACAGTCTGATCAGGATCTCCACTGCTCGCCAGTTTGCTGTTGCTTGCTTCTACAATCAACACAGATCCTTATCAGGAGCTACACTGGTCACAACACCCATGAGCCCCATTTGTCCACCCTCCCGGCCATAGGTTTAGCTGTTGCTAGGCCGTTAAGCACCAATAAATAAATCAATTAACACAACTGACTGCTCATTTATCATCCATCGCTACGGTCCGTGCATTAATTTAAAGCGTTGTAACGATTTCGCTAGCCAAATTATGAAACAATTTGCCGGCTTCTACCTCTTGGAAATAAGAGCATGTTATGTATATGCTGAATTAAATTCCGCATAGCAACCGTTTCGAACAAATAATTATTGGCAGTAATAACTTAAATGTATTACCTTTCTACTTGTGTATCGGTCAGGTGTCTGTCGTTGTGAATATCTGGGTAAAGGCTTGTAGTATTCTGCAATCGCGGAATTCCGAACTTGAACTATTTTCAGCTCCCGCTTGCTTGTTGACGAGCACTGGGAACCAGTACAACTTCAAGCCAAACGCAGGGAATCAGTCGCACAGTCGATCTTAACGAATACACCGTGATTTTACAATCTCTTTAGAGCATCTTTTATAAATGTAAATATTCTTTTAATTACTATTTTGCGTGTTTAGGAAATATAAGTCAATTTAAATATCTTGGCAACATTATAAGTGTGCAGAATAACGCGAGAAAGTCGGCACTATTTCGTGCGGATAGCCGGTTTTGACCTCAGTTTTGTAGCGAATTCCGTTAAAAAAATGCCCCTGTTTGGTTACGGAGTCATCGTTTGCCTCCATCTGTTGACCATTAAGCGAGAAAAGATGACGAAGTGGACAGAATGCTTTATGTGTTTAATAAATGTATGGCAGCAATGTATGGCGATTTTATGAATTCTGGATTAAGCTCCAGTGGTGGCGATTTTATATCTAATACTATTCGCCTACATGGTAGATCCAGGCAGCTCGAAAGCAGTCATCTCATAAGTGTTTACACTGTTGGCCACTCTTATCCTGTTTTGTACTGACAGGACAACTATTAGCCCAATGACGGAACAACTTTTACTCCCTATTTCACATTGCAGTGCAGTTTCGGTTTACGTAGATGTATGTACTTTTTCATGGTGCATGATCACGTGGTTACAACAACAACACCAATGGTCAAAAGTGTTGAAAGCGTGCCCATTCCAAAGTAAGTATTATTTGATATTTTCATTAATGGACAACGGATTTTGATGAAATATGGCGCAGCAAACGCGTCTTCATGGGCTGAATTTGGTGTTCCCGGGAGTTCGGAAACATACTTATGTATTTGTTGCGAAGAATCTATTTCCAAATACAGCGTCACAAGACGCGTTTGATGTTTCAGTACTTGTTGTTGTTGTTGTAACCACGTGATCAAACACCTTGTTTTTTATTGGTGGGGGATGGTGGGGAGGGGTGAATCCCAAATCAGAACTAATTATTCCCATCAAGATAGCTATATTCAGCCCTGACATTATAATATCCTTACCCTGTGCCAGGTCCTAACAACACACGAGTCGTTTAGACACGACCCCTAAGAGTAATACGATTAGCAAAACTATTACTACTCTTATAATGTGAATAGCCGGATTCAACACTCAGGTACAGACAAGCCAAAAATGAAAATAGTACCGGAGGGCCAAACTATGTAGATCAGGATTCCATTAAGAATGAAACCATCAATAATATTTACCCTTCACATGCGCCCAAGTAACCGCCAGCACACTAACTCGATTTAGATATAACATGTATTAAACTGGAGACACTACTAAAATGTTTATTTGCATTTAATTCCCGCAAGCATTTACACATCAAGCTATGAAGCCGTCATACAAATGCAGCAAGATAAACAATGTAAACAGGTCATTAAAGTATATATATAAACACAAAATCAAAAGATTACAGCGTTCTTAGCATATATATTTACATGTAAAAACATTTGTAACGTGAGCGAGATCAACGCACATTGCCAGTAAACAAGTAATACTTAAAGTACGGTTGTCAGCTTTAGCTCGCGGATTATCGATCGTGCATGCGTACAACTGTGCTCTAAGTAGTGTATCCCGCCCCATACCCGTGTCAATAAACAAGTAATACTACTTAGATTAATAACCCGGGAACAAAACTCTGGTATATGGGTGAATATGGGTGAAGTGGGATAAGATGAATTTGAGAATATGCGCACGCAGTGCCGGTAAGCGTGGGATCGCCAACCTATTTCAGATAAAACGCCTGCTTTCCGTCCGTCTGTCCATCATGTTTTCCATGTTTTTCATTGTTTTATTTGTCTCAACTTTTATCTGACACAGCCATATAATAATATATATTATTATATAATATATATATATTATATAATAATATTATTTTTCACACAGCCATATATATAGTATATATATATTATAAGTTATTGTGATTCTACACAGGCTATATGGTGTGATATTGCCCGTCTGGAGGTATGTTCACCCGAGGCGATAGCCGCAGATCCTGTATTTGGCCGTATAAACATATCTCTTCTTTTGATCTTTGCGTTTTTTCAGGAACAAAAATAATCCGAGATTCGATTTTCTACCGTCAGTCTTAATATAAAGGCGTAAATGAACATTTTGTTTTTTTATTAAACATGTTAAACGAAAACTAACTAAATATGGAGTAAGAAATCCATCGAAAACGACTTTATGACAGTTTTTTTTATATCGTGTAATTTAATTTATATTCCACTGCTCTATCGATCTGCTCTCCCTTTGGCGCCTCTAGAATAATGCGACTGGTTCCCAAACATTCGCTGTCATTTCTACGCCGCGGTTTCGTGCGTGTAACCCATAGTTTGTGACGTAAATATAGCCGTGTCACGAAGTCGAGCGTGTTGAGATTTGAAAAGCAAAGTTCGTTATTTTGGCTAACTTTTCGTTCATATTTTGATGAGCGAAGAATATTTATGGAAAAATAAACCACAATGACTGGTTTTGAGTGTACAATTTGTTACTTGTATTGATCAATTCGGGGTTTTATTGTGCTTAGTGAGGAATACAATTCGCAATCGCTAGACTCTTTCAAAATGTGTCTTCATTGGACGCTAGGCGCCGGAGGGGAATTGCAATTTCTCTATGTTCGACGGCCTTGGCAGGTCATATAATATATATGACCAGGCAAGCTAGCCAAGCAAAAGCCAAGAAACTTATCTGCGGTATGACAAATGTATATATTATATGACTGTGTCAGATAAGTTGAGACAAATAAAACAATGAAAAACATGGAAAACATGATGGACAGACGAAAAGCACGCGTCGATTTAGAGTTGATTTTTAAATTTCGTTTCGTCTTCCTGGACGGCAGCTTAGCAACAACATTTCAATGGCCGCTAACTGTAAAGCTGCTAAATGACGTTTTAAATTTATGTTAACGTGTCTAATCATTCGTGATTTACTACCATGGTAGCATTGCCAAGAAATATGAAACGTGATTACCGGTGTGATATAGCCTCGTTTCCTATGAAATCAGTAAACTCGTTTAATAAATATCATATTAAATCACCACTCATGTAAGATCCTCTATTCATTGTTTAAGTGCAATATAAATGGTACTCCTACTCAGAATGTATTCAATAGTAAACGTCATCAATCAAAGCGTCAATGCGTATTTACTTATGCAATAAACTCAGAGAAATTGACAATTATAGTCCTGGCGCTGGCCCATATCCCCGCTTACATAGAGGCAAAATGTTTGACAAATGAAATCTGCTACATACACCATTATCATAATATCTATCACAGGTGATAGTCTGAATTTTGTGGTGACAATGAATGGCGGCCATTTTTCAAAATATCCGCCATTTAAAATGCCCTTCCTCATAATTATATTGGTTAGCAATTCACATATGTGTTGATGCCTATACCCATGTTTATAGGGTCCAGGAACACATTAAGCACATTACTAATACTAGTTAATCATTTGGTAGATAGAGACATCTTAAAAATGAAAATGGCCGCCACGTTTTTGTCCATATTGCAGTATTCTATTCTCGCAATGGAATAATGTTAGTGTTTGTTTTACTCAGTTTATTAGACAAAAATATCAAATAAGAATACTGGTTGTAAAAGTGAGAAATTGTAATTTAAATTTAAAAATGGCCACCGATGCATGTTGTTTTTTTTCTATATATCAGCATTCGGTACCAGAAAACACAATATGAACATTTGTAACAATATTTGTTGGCGGCCAATATCAAATTTAAAAATGGCCAGTCACAAAACAATTTTTTTTATCCATATATATATCTCTATAAACTGAATTAAGATATATTTTTCGTTCATTTTTTATCTAAAATTACATGTATATCTCAGTAGGTATCAAAATATAATATAGATACTAATCACTTTATTGGTGCATGTCAAACCGCCTAGCTCTAAGATAATACCCACGTTGGTCTCCAGCACCTTAATAGTGGTGCCATGAAAATGACGCGACTACATGTCATCATCATCATCAGCGGCAACAATATCAACTACAACTGAGTGAGCGCATGCTATTGTGCAAGATTTTCAAGGTAAGTGCTTACTGTTTACCTATTTAAAGACAATAGTGACATCGAAGGACCATTCCTTTGCAGGAAGAGACACATATATCGCAGACAGGAATGTCGCAAGAAAATCCATTATCATGATATCATTCAAGCAAGTCCGCTGTTTGATGGTAACATTACCACTAAGTCAGATAAGTAACACTTAGAAGCGCAGCTGGAGAAAAAACCTAGATCAGACTGACTATCACTTCATGCAGACTTCTTATCTTGACACACATGTATTGGTAGATGTCATGTACAAAGTCAGACAGTTAACCAAGTACGTAGGCGTTTGAAACTTTTGGTGGGGCCATCACTCGGGTTGTTCAAGAGTTGTTCACAGACATGTTCGTCGACCATGACCCATTTGATGTTTTATAACTATAGTGAAATTTCCATACAAGTTTGTGAACGGATGCGCAGAGCATGTGAGGGTGGTAGCATCGACATGACGAAGATATCTCAGTCAGTCCCTATTCCTCAGCAAATGGAGAGGCTTTGGTCATCCAGTCATAACAAGCAGATGCTTTAATTTATTGGCTAGGGACATAGCCATCCGGGATATGAGTATGGGTGTGCTCAGTGGTGTGGTTGTGGAAGAGGAGATTACGTCTGCTGTGATAAAGCATGATGCCGGTTGTGTTGTTCTATGATTCAAGTACCAGAGATGAACAGCTGGCTTGGAGAGGCAGACTGTCGTATAATATCGCATGCGGCATGGTCTGTGGCGAAAGTTTGCTAGTGGGTCGTTGTAGCTTCCAATGATACCGATACCATAGTTCTTCTTTTTCTTCGTTATGTATCTCACTTGCTCCAAATTGGCGTATTGGAAGTATGGATACAGTTTGGCACTGGGCATGCAAAGCGAATGATTCCTCTACATATATTTCATGACAAACTAGGGCAAACGTTTTCCATGCTGTCATCAAAGCTCATATAATCACTTATGATGACAGTCTTAGCAACATGGGAACCAAACATGCAGCTCTGGTCTCCATTCCAGTTGGCTTCTTCTTCGAGCTTGGAGAGTCAGACTTGTCTGACGCAGACATGAAACTTGCAGTAAAGTATCTGGTCTGTGTATGAGTAGGCGCTCGCAGTAAGACTACCACTTGTACCTTTGACCGACTGCAACTTGAGATCCATATAAGTTCAGTTGCAGAGTTTTTCTGCGTTGCCACCAAGCACCTCAAACGTAACCAGGCGTCATATTAGAAGAGCCTTCTTCGTTATCCGGAATGCAGTTACTCTTCCCACTGCCAGTCATGTTGTTGATTCACTCGACTATGGCCGGGTGAACGAAGATGGCAGAATGTTGCCCCAAAAATGCATAAGCTCATCTCACCAGAAACATTGAACCAGTGTGGCTGCCATGGTAAATGCCAAACCAATAGGTGCGCATGCAAGAAACGCCATGTTCCGTGTGTTATCTTTGGAAGGTAAATGGTCTTAAATTTGAGAATACAAAATGAAAGCTGACTGATTAATATGTAATCTTTTGCCAGTGTTGGTAGGGATTACCAAGTAACCCATGTGTAAAACATATCGAACCTACCGTTCAATGTTAAACCAATGTAAAATGCACACTAAAACACCAAACATGACTTAATATAAGTACAGTATGATCAGTAGCCATTGCCCTGTCACTAGTATGTAAGCTGTATTTTGCTTACTGATCAATGTAAAGCATATGCAAAATATATCCTACTAACCAATTATGCCTTTATCTAATTAGTGTAGGTTAGGCTGGATGGCCACGTCAGGCCATGAATGTCACCCACATGTAAAGCAGTAGTTTACTATGAATATATGTAGGTATATGAATTATTAACTGTACATTTTAAAAGAGATACATCGACACTGGCTACAGGTATTGTAGGTAATTAAAGTATATTGAGAAACCAGGTATGCATATGATATTAATCTCATGGTCGGTTAGCCACACGTTCTGTCAATTTCATACCGGATCTCCGTCGTCCTCTGTTACCGTAAGTGGTAAGAAATATTGTGGTTGTAGTGTAAACATTGTATTGCATTTTAAATATTGTATGATCTCTCCCCTCCCAAAAATGATTGTGATACTACACTGTCTTGGAATGTATGCAATTTTAGCATCACTGGTGCACATTCGCATATATGCTGAACATAAAAGTTGTCAAAATCAACAAACTATTCACCTCAGTGTTATTAATCTACATTTGCTTATTCACCATGTATTATAAAAGGTTCATTACTTTAGTGAGTATCAGTGAGGTGATAATACAGCACAATATTATTCATAAATAAAAGTGTGCCTTGATTTCGACAGCATGTTTGAACACTGTAAAGCAAAACACCAAGTGGCCAAGTCACTTTAATGAGACATTGACCAACACGATTTGATATTATCGGCCATTTTCAAATTAAATATAGCTGTGCTATCCAAGTCATTACAGTTTCTTACTGATGTTCTAATTACAATCATTAACATGAAGACATAGGCACCAAAATGAAGCCTCCGTGTGTATAAATTAGCGTAATTTGGACAAAAACAGCATTTTGTTAGCGGCCATTTTGATTTTAAAGTTGGTTTCTCTACCACAGCATCTACTGTTGTCATTAAGGTGCTCCTATTGTACCGTGAATTTATAAATATAGGCATAGGCATCATATATATACTTTTATGTGACTCACTAACCAAGATAGGAGTAAAAGAATTTTTTGATGGCGGCCATTTTGAAAAATAACGCCATGCATTGTCACCGCAAAATCAAGACTATCACAAATGATTTCAGTTGTCAGAAAGTTTGTCTCTCTGATTGTAAGCGGGGGTATAGGCCAGAGCCTGGACTATTAAGTACATGTCTATTTGCTATTTGTATGATACATTACTGCTTTAATAAAGTTGAAGTAGGCTTCACAAAATGTTTACCATTACATCCAAGTTATCTTCAAGTATTTAAGTATTACAATATCGAATATATTTTAGCGGGTGAAAAATTTGGTCTTTTTTTAAATTGCCATACATTTATAATTAATTATACGTATACGGTATTTTGTCCAGCATTTACTTTCATAGTAAATATCAGCAAATGCATAGTCAATGTATCAATATAGGAAATATGCATTACAATCTGACGATATATAGAGAATAGTAGGTTAGTGCCGTGAATGGGAAAACATATCTGGCAAGGCTGAAAAATTTCTTTATTTCTCATCAGAAGTATATGTAGTGACCACCATTTGAACCGTCTCTCCGAGACGGTTCAAATGAGTGGTCACAACATATACCTTGGTTCAGAAATAAGGAAAATAGATAGAGAATAATAGGTTAATGCCGAGAAGGGGAAAAAATATCTGGCAAGGCTCAAGAAACGGGATGGGCGATGCTATGCCGAGCACATCCCGTTTCCGTGCCGCGCCAGATATTTTTTCCCATTCACGGCACTAATCTACTATTCTATTTATCCCGTCAACACCTACAAATGGCTGTAAAATGCAAAAATTGTATTGACTGGATATCAAAAATGTTTCAAGGCACCGTGTTTCACGGCACATACGCACTGTGTTGACGGGATAAAACACATAAGTAATAAGTAAAGTGCGTGGGACTCCTCGCAAACTTTAAACAAACCAAATGCTGTTCAAAATACAGTAAACGCAACTGCCCATGGTTTTATTACTTATATTTACATTACATTTTCGGATTATTTAAAAAATGTAAGTAACCAAATACGGCGTTAGAATTAGGAATATTAATGCTTTACGTAATTTTGTCGCATTCATAGAACAGCGACGTTGCCGGACTTTGACGAATCAACAACGTGGCGCGACGTCACGTGGGGCTATTGTCATGTACTGGGATATACACGCAATACGTTGAATGGGCGTTGAATGCTATTTCATGATAAATCTAGCAGATGATGCTATGTAATTTCCACATCACAATGTATTCGCTTTATAACACAACAATGTGGGATATAGCTAGTTGTCTCCCGTTAAATTTATTTATAGAAATCCGGTCCAAATTACGTAGTTTAGGACCGCATTGCTTGCTTGTACAAAGGGTGACTGCATCATGATTTGTTACGATCTATTATTGCTTCAGAAATGGCAAAGATATTGCGAAAAGTGTAAGTCGAATCCAGATGAGATATAATGACAAAACAAACATTTATCATGATAACAGTAGTATATTCTGTATTACTATACATGTTAGTGAACATTGCACATCTATGGTGGGAATAACATTTTGTTTATTATAATAAGTGTCGCTTATGAATATGAAGCGGATCTTCATGACAGATAGACACACGGACAGTGTCTCTGACATCCACGTGGCTATGGGTGATGAACGCCAGGGTGTCCGGCTTAGAGATGTGTGACAGTAAATCAGACATTTGATCATTCTGACCCATAGTTGTGTGTGTGCTATGTGATCCCGAACAGACATTATCATCTGAGATAAATGACCAAGCAACTCATCAAAAATAAGATCACAGGCGTTTTTGTGTTGTCCGGTTTAGAGAGGTTCCACTGTACATATATATGCCATGTTTCCACAATCGCAAAGTACGTCTCTTTCTCTCGTTGGTACTGTTCGGGACATTCAATTTAAGGCCAACTGTGTATTTGTATTTATAATTAATTAGGTATTTTCCCTCTGCAAATTAAATTGCCTTGTGTCCATTTGATATGTGGAACAATCTGGCTTGTATTGCGTCTACATCCCAATACAATACATTAGACACATGTGACGTCGCGCCATGCTGTTGATTGGTTAAAGTATGTTTGACGTCCATAAATTCCACGAGGTTGTCAATAACTGCACGCTATAGACCGGTAACGTCGCTGTTCCATGAATTGCGTCAATCAATATTATTCTTAATTTTAAGGCCATATTTGGTTATTTACATTTTTGAAACTATCAGAAAGTGCAGTGTAAATATAAGAAATAAAATCATGGGCTGTTGCGTTTATTGGGCTTTACAATAGATATGGTCTGTTTAAAGTTTGCGAGGAGTCCTTCGGACTCCACGCACTTTAAACAGACCAAATATATTCTACACCCCAGAAAACGCAACAACCCATGGTTTTATTTCTTAAGTACATAAAATGCACCATTCAACGTTCTGGTTTTCATGTTTTTCCAAGGAACGCGCTGCCGTACCAACACGGACTAAACAGTTAAATACAAATATAATATCAATGAATCATCCTTATCTGATCAAACTATGACTATTGTGCACACAATACCAGGCGCTAAGACAGATTTATTATTAAGCATTAAGGAAGTCTGCAAGTATGTGGATAGAAAGATTGATATATATGTGTGTCTCGGGCTGATAAGTATGGTCGATTGGTGAGCCGCCAGCTAGTTAAACAATGACATCGCTATCCTAAGATAATCCCCTCGCTGGCAGACTTGATAATACAGTTTTCTTACAACCACGGTGAGCATACGTCTTCAGTGACATTGACCTTGGGCGGTCGGACGTGGGTCGCATACAAAACCAACGCACCTAGACACACATTGTGGCCAAATATTATCAAAATCGGTGCAGCGGTTCATCTGTTATTAAGAAACCGAAAGATGTTACATATACTAAAGTACATACGCACGTACGTACGTACATATGCTAACGCAATATCCCCTCTTGTCTATCGGTGAGGGGGTAAATAGAGAATACTAGGTTAGTGCCGTGAATGGAAAAAATATCTGGCAAGGCTTAGGAAACGGGATGGGCGAGGCTCTGCCGAGCACTTCCCGTTTCCGTGCCGCGCCAGATATGTTTTTCCCATTCACGGCACTAACATACTATTCTATTTATACCGTCAACACCTACAAATGGCTTTAAAATGCATTAATAACCCCAGTCACCGCACATATTCATACGCAGTGATTAGGTCGTATTGACAGAATATCAAAAATGTTTCACGGCACCGTGTTTCACGGCCCATACGCACTGTGTTGACGGGATAAAAAACGGTACCAAATGCCCACCTGCCCGATGCCTGGCATATAGGACAGTTTGTTTGTGTATTGGTGTGTCACGGCCTATCAACGGCTAAGGTCATGTAAGGCCGGGG
>CM055280.1:55835235-55931274 GCA_029237695.1 Conchocele bisecta | reverse complement strand
TCATGTAAGGCCGGGGACAGGGGCCCGTTTACACTAAACTTCGTACGCACTAAAATGTTCGTAAGTGCAAATTTAGGATCGTCTGGAAATTTCAATTGATTGATTTACATTTATTTAAATGTAAATCCAATAATTGTTTACAAGAAAACATTGTTAATTTGAAATTTACAGACTATCATAATTTTGCACTTACAAAAATGTTAGTTGTACGAAGCTTAGTGAAACGGCCTCCAGGAATGAGATATGTTAGCTAGTTATTTCTCTTATTACTAGATACTATCCCTCGTTGTGAAGTTCATACAGTTCATACAGTGTTAGAGACCGAATATAAGCATTTGCTAATATAAACTGTTCAGTTTCTTATGCCCTTTTCGTAGTGTCTTCTCTTAATTGATATGATCATATGTTTATTCATAAGTACATGTATTTCATCTCATTGATCTGTTGGATGAGAATTTAAAACCGATGCTTCGTCTCTATATGTAACTGTTGCTATGTAGGGTTGTCTCTCAATAACAATATAGCGAAGTTTGAACGTCAACGCCCTGCAGTTTTGTTCTATATGTTAGTGCGCGAAATGTAAAATGTATATTATTACGCACATTTTACTGTGTAGCGTGTTGTAGCGATATAGTGTAACCTGTTGCATATAAAGCGGAAAACGTGCGGCTAGTGTAGAACGTGATACACATGCGAAGTAAAATATAAATAACTATGGTTTTTCATCGTTCTATTGAACTCAAATGTGGCTGTGACTGGAGAAATGGGACTTATGGGTTTTTGCGACAAATGTAGATCATAATCAGCCTGTGCATCCGCACAGACTGATCAGGATCTGCATTGTTCAACATTATATCACACAAGCACCCGGCATGCTTCTAACAAGCAATGTAGATCGCCCCATTTCTACAGTCACAGCCGCATATGACCTTAGCTGTTACTGGGACGTTAAACCCATTCAGGCACTTTTACGTTTTCCCTCGCCCCTCTAAACCTTAATTCTAAATCCACCCCTCTTGCTTTATCGAGTGTCCATAAGAGCCTTGTGTAATATTTATTGCACGGGATAGTAATGGTGTGCTTTATTTGCTTTCAATTTGCCGCATGTTGTGGGTTGGTACGCTTGATCTTTCATCATTTACCACGAATCAAGGCACTTGTACTATTGATACAAAATCACTTGGCTTGTCTCATATGTGGCTGTGACTGGAGAAATAGGGATTATAAAAATATAGCATTTATGGCCAGCGCAGCTCCTGACCACATAGCACACTTCTAGGGCCGTTTCACTAAACTTCATACGACTAAAATGTTCGTTTCATACGATTAAAATGTTCGTAAGTGCAAAAGTATGATAGTCTGTAGATTTCACATTAACAATGTTTTAATCAATTATTGGATTTACATTTATTGAGCATAGGCTGCATATACAGTCTATGCTCAATAAATGTAAATCTGTTAATTGAAATTTCCAGACGATCCTAAATTTGCACTTTTTAGTCGTACGAAGTTTAGTGAAACGGGTCCCTGTAGCCTGACAACGATCTTTATTGTGTGTTAGAAGGATGAAGGATGTTTCACAGATTGAATGGCGGACATTGCAGATCTTGATCAGGCTGTGCGGATGCACAGGCCGATCCAGATATACACTGGTCGCAAAACCCATAAGTCACATGTCTCCTGTCACAGCCACATATGAGTTCAAGAAAACGATGAAAACCATAGTAATGTTATTTATATTTTACTTCGCATGTGTATCACGTTCTACACAAGCTGCACGTTTTCCGCTGTATAGGCAACAGGTTGCACTATATCGCTAAAACACTCTACACAGTGAAAATGTGCGTAATAGCATTTACACTTGGCGCACTAAAACATAGAAAAAACCCTGCAGGGCGTTGACGTTCATACTTCGCTATATTGTTATTGAGGGACAACTCTACAGTATGACACCGAAATATTACCATAAACTAACATACTAAAGTGTGTATTCGCAAAATTATTAGGTCACTCTCCACGAAGTAGAAAGTGACCAAAGAACGCTTCAAATACACATTTGGAAATACTACACCGTCATAACTCTTTGTAATGCAGAGTAATGAAATGTAATAGAGTTCTGTACTCAGAACTAGCTCTACACCTATCTGAGAAGACCCACAAGCGCCTATCGTGTCTGTACATCAATGTGTTAACTCATTTTTTATTGAAAAAATGTATTTTGCAAAAAGCCATAGTTATTTGTATTTTACTTTAAAACTAGTTCAGGTCATTTTGTTTGTATTCCACATAACATAACATTACGCGAACGACTGGGCATAGATGCACGTTTTCGGCATTATAGGCAATATGTTGCACGACATCGCTACACCACAGTCAATGGTATAAATGAGCGCAATAACGTTTCCATTTCGCGCACTAAAATGTAAAAATAATCTTCAGGGCGTTGACGTTCAATGCGATTATTTAAAAAAGAGCCAATTTTGTATTATCTCTATTTATTTATTCGATGGGAAATTATCATACTTAGCTATTATCTGCCTCAATTGCATATCAAAATACTGTTTTTTATAGGAATTCAATAAGTGTATAATTGTGTCACTATTCCACCGGTTCTAAATATTACGAGTGCCCGCTATACAGATATAATCCTTTAGTAATATTTACTTTACTGATAGTGACTAATTAAATGCTTGAAATGAAAAAAATACATTTTCGACATATTATAATGTATGATCATTGCACATCAAAAATTAAATACAGAGAATAAGTAGTAATGGCCGTTAACATTTAAGAAGGAAACACTGTTACCGCCCCTGATATCAGTGTGGAAATTTACGTCTGATATAAAATGTTTACTAATGCCAATCAATACATAATGGTGAATGAATGTTTATTTTGCCAGAAAATGTCTCAGATGATATTTATGATATAAAGACGATGTTGTGCCTACTGAGTGGGCATGTACCTTTAAGCTATTATATGCAGCGTGTCACGTACGCGGAAGATATCGCTTAGTCCTGTGTCATCGGCTGACAAAGGGGACCTTATGGGGTTCACGACCACCCTCCAAATCAGTACATGTAGGTGCAAAAACAATCGTATTTAATCAGGATCTGCAATGTTCGCCATTACATCAATGAAACACACAGCCTGCTTCTAACAAGCAATGTAATATACATCGTTATCAGTCTATTTGACTTTGAGCTACACTGGTCTTAAATGCCATAAACCCCATTTCGCCAGTCACAGCCTCATATATACTAAGGAATTGGGAAGGGCTGTAACTAATGTTGTTAAAACGTGTACCCCTAACAGTTGCTCACATTAAACTACTTAAGTTTGTATAATGACATAACTTGTATAGTATCAAACACGGCGATATACGATATGCTTAAACGAGGCCGGTACATGCAACAGTACGTGCCTTTCTTCATCAAGTAAGCGGTGTGAGGTCGCCTTTTCTCCGCCGAATGCTCCATATTAGTGGGATCGATAAGTGCAAAAGTAGTGCACTTCTGCAGTAAAGCATAATTCTTTGTTTTCGAGTTTGCTGAAAATAATAACAAATGCGAATATCGAAAAATTAATATGCATCCTTCCGATGATTGACCCACAATGCCACATTTAGATCACAGTTCGACATTATCGATCGTACGTGCGGACGAACGTGAACTAACTGTGTTATCACATTCTGAAATTGGCCATTTTGAACAATAAGAACACATATTATCGCGGCATTAATATTGTCTGTGAACACATCCTCTAAAATTCCATCAACATCGCCCATCAGTATACATAGTATTCTAAATTCCAAGTGTGCACTTACGAAAAATGTTCGTAAGAAGTATTATGATATGAATTATATTCTCATATAGACGTGCATCTCAAATACTATGTCACGTGATCAAATAAAAAATGGACGCTAAAATTTAAGCTTTGCAGATTTGGGTGTGTTATTTGAATTTATGCAGTGAAATTGAATAATAATGTGATTCAAATTATGTGGAATACTGTGTGAGTGTGTGATATACAAAATGGATATATGATGAGCAAGAAAAAACGTAAAACGAGAGGTAGCAGTGGAAGTGATTCTGGTGACAGTTTGAGCGGCAAACATAAACAATTTAAATCGAGGGGCGCCAGCGGGGACGATTGTGGAACCGTAGTGGTGAATGATTTATTAAATCAAACAAATACGGTACTATATGAAACAGATAGTTATGAAACCGGTGATATTACTGTTTTTCACGATCCTGATGAGCCGGCGCTAGCGGTGGACGAAAATAGTGACGCTGCACGAAAGACCCCGAGTATTATCCCTACGCATTCAAACATGGCTACCGGCGGTCCCTCACCCAAATGTAAACAAAAAAGTGACATGCCGTCTGATAAACTAGATACGTTGATATGTGCTGTGCGTGAGTTAAAGACAAGTCAGGATAGTATGAGGAACATGTTCGAGTCTAAACTTGATCGATTGCGCACTGATTTGATGCAGAATATTGATACAAAAGTGCGTTCATTACGAGATGAGCTGGCATTGGATATCGCGAAAGAAACCCGTCGTATTGATCAGATATTGACAACAGTTCAGTCTATGCAGACACGCATGGATGGCCTAGAGCAATCCAGTGTAAACATGCCAACAATGAAATGATATCGGATCAGATGACCAACCCAGAACGAGGCGCCGTCCCCATAGTAACTGGGGAAACCCCCTAGATGACCCGGAACTGACGATTACAGCCAGTGGTATCCCTATCATGGACGCGGAAGATGCGGACAGTCTCATCAGGAAAGCAGAGGACATTATCCGTTGTATGGGTGATGACGTATCACAAAACGTACGAGTCACGGCAGCCACTCGACTGACAACACGATTTGACAATAGGCCAGGCATTGTGAAATTTAGTTTAAACAGCGTTGATGAAAAGGTTCTTGTACTGAGAAATAAGATGTCGTTGAAAGAGTCCGATAACTACAAGACAGTGTACATTCGAAGCAGCAAATCGCATGTTGAACGATTGATTGAACTAAATGCCCGCGCCATCCTCCGTAACCTACCTGGTGGTCAGTCACTACGCGTGGACGCCAACGGACGTATTAAACAACGCGATCAACGGCATCGAGATCCCCGCCAGCAGCAGCAGCAGCAGCAGCAGCAGCGCGATCATCAACAACGCGACCAATAGGAAATACACCGACCCATTGACGATGTCAACATTCAAATTGCCCATATTAACGTGTGTGGATGGACCACTGATAACAATGCATTACGAATTAGTCTAGTTAAATCATTGGATGTAGATATCATCTCTATTTGTGAGACACATTTAGCTGGTCAAGACGTGATTAGTGTCCCAGAGTACACATGGTTCGGATTTAATAGGCCTGAGATTCACAGAAATGCTCCGAAAGCGTCAGGTGGAGTTGGTTTACTAGTGAAAAACTGCATTCAGGATAGTTATGAACCACGTATCGTTGACAAATCACTTGATGGCGTTTTGGGTGTCAAGTTTTCACATAAATCGGGTGATTATCAGTTCATTGTGTTCGCATGTTATCTGCCCCCAGAGAACTCCGCCAGAGGTCGTGACGCTCAAACGTTTTTCGCTCACATTTTGGCACAAATATATATACATAATGAATGTGACGGTATTTTCATCGCAGCAGACTTTAATGCGCGAATAGGTTCCCTTTCCGATACTCTGGTTGACCTAGACGCAATCCCGCTGAGAGTATCCATGGACAAAATGATCAACCAACACGGGCATGAGCTACTGGATTTGTTGAATGACTCGAAGTTTTGTGTATTAAATGGCCGGTTTTCTCCTGGTGATGACAATTTTACGTCGATTTCCCGCAAAGGCAGATCTGTAGTGGACTACATATGTGTTCCTCATGACGTGTTCAGTAAATGTGCACGATTTAAAGTATTACCTGTCCAGTCCATTGTTGACCAATATGATCTACACGGACTACTTGGCGAGCGATCACGACTTCCCGACCACTCAGTGTTAGTGACCGAGTTTACCGTTTCTCAGGCCGGGAATGCCACGCACGAACCGTTATCGGACCAAGAGACCAGACGCCCACGGTATAATTTTAACAGCATACCGGCGGATTTCATGGACAGTGATTTAACCAAAATGGCATTAGTAGACATTGTATCGCAAATCGAAAGGAGCCGAGAAACACAAGGGGAAATCGATGCCATATACGAACAATTACAAGAGACGATAATCACGGAAATGAACAATAAAATCCCGAAAATAAACTGTACTAACAGGACAAATAAACGTCAAAAGAATAGAAAACCCTACTGGAATGAAACCTTGACCAAACTATGGAACGACATGCGTACCAAAGAAAACACGTTCTTGGCATGCTCCAATAACAGACGTGTGAAGACGGCACTACGGCACGAATACATACAAGCCAGAAACAGATTTGACAGAACATTAAAACAGACGGAAAGAACATATAGACAAATGACGGCCGATAAAATAGAGTCAATGTCGACTAACAATCCTAATGAATTCTGGGATAAAATACGTAAACTCGGACCTAGAAGTGACAAAGGTATACCAATTGAAATTGTGGACAATTCGGGACACAGTGTGCGAAATGAAAGTGATGTATTCGAAAAATGGCGTCAAGATTTCGAGAACTTATATAACGGTGCGGATCATACCGATTTTGACGACGTACATTATACTCAAGCGAAAATACACAAACATTTACTTGAGGACAGGAATAGTGACCCACTGTATACCACGAATGCAATGCTAAATTGTAACATTCACCTGGATGAAATACGCAATATAATACTGCACGCAAAATCACGTTCAGCCTGCGGCTACGATCATACAGTGTGCTCAAATTCCCACAGGTGATTGTAACATTACACCAATTATTCCAGTTAATATTTGACACGAGTATAATCCCCTCAACATGGAGAAAGGCCATAATTTATCCGATCCTCAAAGACAGCGCCAGTGACCCACGTATTCCAATGAATTATAGAGGAATTAGTCTATTGTCATGTGTGAGCAAACTGTATAGTGCATTTATTAACAAACGATTGACACAATATTTAGAGGGAAATGGGATGTTGGCGGATGAGCAAAATGGGTTTAGAAAGAACAGATCGTGTGAAGATCATGTATATACACTCAGCAGTGTTGTGCGAAACAATCCTTCAGTATTTGCTGCATATATAGATCTCCGTAAATGTTTTGACTTCATAGACCGAGACATGATGCTGTACAAACTGCTCCTGAACAACATTGATGGGAAAATATACGACTCGATCGAAAGCATATATAGACATTCTACATCGTGTGTACGGATAAATGACAAACTAACGAAATGGTTTGACTGCAAGACCGGTGTCAAGCAAGGTGACAACCTGTCTCCAACACTGTTCTCCATATTTGCAAATGACCTTGTCAAAGAGATAAATGACCTTGACCTTGGATGCCAACTGGATGACAATACATTGTCTATCTTACTATACGCGGACGATATTGTACTACTTGCGAAGTCAGAAACGGATCTCCAACTCATGCTGAACAAGCTCCACGACTGGTGCAAACGATGGAGAGTGCTCATAAACACTAACAAATCCAAATGCATGCATTTTCGAAAAGGACGCGCTCCCCAAACCAACCACATTTTTAGAATAGGACAAAATATCCTGGAAACAGTCGATACATACAAATATCTGGGTGTAACATTCCACTACAAGTGTAATTTTACATTTAACGCAGAGACGTTATCGAAAGGCGCCGGCAGAGCTCTTGGGAAAATTATCTCGAAAATACATTCTATTAAAGAGTTCGGCCTTAAATCATTTGAAAAGGTATACGAATCGTGTGTGA
The DNA here is from genome assembly GCA_029237695.1 of Conchocele bisecta. Classification (NCBI taxonomy): domain Eukaryota; kingdom Metazoa; phylum Mollusca; class Bivalvia; order Lucinida; family Thyasiridae; genus Conchocele; species Conchocele bisecta. The sequence goes on along the minus strand of CM055280.1, from coordinate 55,923,391 downwards.
TACCCATTCTGGATTACTCATCAGGTGTATGGGGCTACAAATCTTACCAATCAATAGACAACGTTCAAAATAGAGCCATACGTTATTACATGGGAGTCCACCGATTCGCACCAATTTTAGCAATTACCGGAGACATTGGTTGGCTCCCAAGTAACTACCGTCGATGGCTATCCATAATCCGTTACTGGAACAGATTGAATAAATTTGATGACAATAGAATAACAAAACGCGCATTCACAAGAGATTATATACTTTGTGAAAACAATTGGTGCAGTGAATTGCGCGAAGTGTTTACCAAATTGAATTTGACAAACTACTATGACAACAAAATGGTGGTAAATCTTACTGTTGCAAAGACACATATCACAAACTATTACTCGAATATTTGGCAACAAAGCGTGACTAACGTCCCTAAACTAAGAACATATATTACATACAAAACATGCTTCGAACAAGAACAGTACCTGCAGCTCTCCATGAAGAAATATGAACAGTCATTACTGGCACAATTCCGGTGCGGTATACTCCCGCTAAGAATCGAAACAGGACGATATATAGGTGAAACCTCCGACCAGCGGCTATGCAGATTTTGTGATTTGCAGGCAGTAGAGAGTGAAACTCACTTCATTCTACACTGTTAACTGTATACAGACATAAGAACAAACCTTTTTAATTACCTAAATACAGCAGTTAACTTCACAACTCTAAGTGATACAGATAAACTTCGCTTTCTTATTCAGAACTGTGCTAGACAAATAAGCAAATATATTGTGAAAGCATATCTGAGACGCCGAAACATCATTTACAACTAAATCCTACAATCTGTGATCACAATAACCATCTTAAATCAATAATATCAAACCGAAAATGAGGCTATCATACAACAGGGCAACCAGTGTAGACCCGGATCAGCCAGCGTGCCAGTGCGGATTGGTCAGGGTATATATTGTAGGCCAACATATCGCATCGCATTGGTCTGGTGTGTATGTGTTATATTTATTGAGCAGTTTATTTCCTCATCAGACTGCGGTGATCCGTATGCTGATGAGCATATACACTGTTCACAAATAAACCCTTAATTTGACAATATAAGTACATGTACACTATCACAAGTGAAAGTCGTCAAATGCCACGTGATTGACTCGGATGACACACATTTACTCACCAGTTATTATTCCACAATACCTCACTCAGCGACTGACGTATACACCTATTTCATTCCTTTGTGACCAGAGTAAATCCAGATTATGCTGATTAGTAACACGGCATGATTGAACTTTGCTCTGTTCAATAATACTAGCCAATTGACAGTTTAGCTTCGAATCGAACTGCGTATACACGCATATCGATTAAAAACTACACTGGTCATCGACAAGCCAAATTGTATAATTCGGTCGCATGTATTTGCTGGAAATCCCGAGCCTGCTAATCCACCTGCTCACGCATTTGTACAGAATACGGTCGCATTAAGACATCAAAGCTGTCAGTATTGATGAGTAAAATGCTCGGTAAGCTGTTGTGACCGTGGGTCGGGGGCTGAGCGTTGGTCCGGTCATTGTCCGGCAAATGCATGCAACCAGAAACTCATGTTCTGCAAACACCAGACACTATTTGAATCAAGTGAAACATTTATGTTGCAACAAGGTGACATATAGGTCCAATGGGCCGGGTGTAATTAGTATGATTATCAATGTTATATCTATTCGTGTACGTTTACACATGTCACTATAATAAACAAATTACTTACTTACTTACTTACTATGAGTGTCCACCCATGTGTACAGATCATTATATGGGAACACATACTCGAACGATTTGCAAGCATCGGCTGTCAATGCATGTTATTACACATATAAGTTTCGACCATGTCAAACCGTGCAGTGCATTCAGTACTTTCATAATCTGCTCCATCCAAACAACTGATTTACACATACATATTTCGGGGCCGCAGTACACGACGTGTGATGCAGCCGCATCAATTTCAAAATGTCAGTGCGATCGTTATCAACTAGTTCGGGCTTGGCTTGGCCCCAGAATGAGCATTATCTACAGCCATGGTCAAACTGCACGCGCTGTATGTTTGAACACGTGGCGGTGTCGAACAACGACAGTCATGTAACAATATTTATTTTCTACTTACGAACTTCTTAGTCGTACGGCGTTTAGTGAAACGGACCCCATGCATTTATTGGCTCTTATCTACCCCACTATAAACACGGACATGTATGACATGTAATCCGTAGGTTATATAATGCTTAATGTATCTGTTGACGCGCATTCAGTGTAATATTGGCTAACTGTTAAACATCGACAGGAGGTCCAGTCGATAACGTATAGTCTATGTGTTCACTCATTCACTTAACAGTTTATGATTATTTAAACGCGCGATATTATTATTATTCTCGTATGACTGATCTTTTTTCCTGTTACTGCAACAGTAACAGAAACATATTTTAGCAACATATTAGTATCATCGAACAGTATTATATTAAATGATTAAATAATTAACGTTTCCATTAAGTACACGTACATGCAGTTTACATTGTTACATAATTATCAGCAACGCGCGTTGACAAATACATAACGGAGCGGTTACTTAAGGTTTCTCCGAAACACGGGAATTATTAAGTAGAAACATCATTCTAAATAATGCCATAGAACATACTTTGGTTCTCAGACACAGGTTATGTGGAATGTGACGCGGGAGGGCGTATTTTTTAAATATATTTTTTTTGTTTGAGATGTTCGTCTAAAATTGTTTTCAATTTGTTATATGCATATATGTTCTATACAATTACTATTACCTCGTTAGACGTGGAAAATCACCAGACTTTCGTCCGACATGATTGGATTTAAACGTAATGTTTGCATAGTAATGTTTTTATTGATCATGTGACGAATTTACAGTATCATACTGAGACAGATAATGATTTTATTTAAAGAATACAACCACGGGCTGTTTCGTTTACTGGGGTGCACACTAAATTTGGTCTGATTGACAAATGTTAACGGAGCGGTCACTCCGAAACACTGGAATTACTGATTAAATAGAAACATCATTCTAAATAAGGCCATAAAAAGACTTTGGTTCTCAGACACGGATTATGCAGAATGTGACGCGGGAGGGCGGATTTTGTAAATAAATGTTTTTTGTTTGAGATGTTCGTCTAAGATTGTTTTCAAATTTCTAGATGCATATATGTTCTATTCAGTTATTATAACCTCGTTAGACGTGGAAAATCACCAGATTGTCATCCGACACGATTGGATTTAAACATATTTGTGTGCATAGTGTTGTTTGTATTGATCCTGTGGCGAAATTTACAGTATCATACTGACACAGAGAATGGTTGTATTTCTCCATAACGACAAAATGCTTGACTCGCAGGGACTTTTCTAACGCGGCGATATCTGAGAACCAAAACACTTTTTTAATCGCCGAAACATTCACACTGAATCGTTCGACTGCTTTGGGACATACCTCAAATTTTACATACATACAGACAATCTTCATTTCTCGGCAACTATAGCTTAATTGTGTATTAACAATATGTGTGTTTATTAACGTCTCATCAATGTACATATCACAAGATATTACTCCATAAAACAGTAAAACAGTACATTGTCATTCTGAATAAGAATTATAAGAGACTAGTCACATACATGTGACAAAATATATATGAGCCACTCATCTACTTGTCACTAATATTTGGAACATGTAACTATTTGTAAAAATGCAATAAACTAATGGAGTTGCCCTTGTCACTGCGCTTATCCTGGTTAAAACAATCAGTGACAACGGCAACTGGTGTTGCGTTTATTGCTTGTTGGCGTCTCTTCTGTATATTAATCGTTAATCCTGACTGCTGTGGGATTAATCCACTGTCTAAGAAAGTATTAAAACCATTTGATTAAACCACATACAGAGATATATTTACGAAGGCAGTATGTTGTGAAATGTTCGTAAAATTAACCGTTTTCGTGCTGAAGAGACGCAATTTTGTATTGCTTCACAGAAGTATATGTTGTTACTACTCCTTCGAATGAGTGGTAACAATACATATTTTCATTGAGAAATAAGAAAACAGAAAAATAAAATGTTTGTAATTTTAGATATCTGATAATTCGTATCCGGCATGAAATTGATTAACTAGAATATATGTAAATTCAGCGATTAAACATTTCTCGCAAATTACAACTCATAATTGTTTATTATTGCATAAAATGGGCGCTCGTAGTGCATTAACACAGTTTAATAAATGCATAATACACTAGTGTATTACATTTGTAAATTAGCTCGTTACGGAAAACACATTTGATGACCAGTACAGCTTCAATGTATGATGGTGTGCTTATGCAGTACACATAATCTAACACGTTTGATGATTTAATATGATATTTATTAAACGTGTTGACTAAATCAGTAATCTCGTTTAATATATATCATGTTAAATCATCATTCATGAAAGATCCTCTATTTACAATATATCTTAATTAGAATAGTCTAGCATCATCAACTATGAATGGACTTATCGGGTTAATGCTATCTTTGTTCGTGCTTGGAACACGAATTTCGCCGTGTTTTCCTCTGGCGAGATTTATGGAAAACACCAACCCCGAGTATACAGGTACAGTGTAACCCAGGGTCACGTGGTATCGTAAACATGTGACGCAATGTATTACGTCTATTGCCAGAGAAGTAATTCAGCAGAAAAATCGAAACTTGTTGTGTTTGAGCGAGCCTGAAACTAAGCATATATATGGCATTTTTCCAAACTCATGTCTATCTTCATAAGACTGTAAATGTAGTTTATTGAAATGTGTGGGTGGGGATAACGTTTTTTCAAATGAGCCAATTATTGGGTCCTACTGTCTGTTTCACGAAACCTGCCCAAATTGTACGGCCATATAAACAATGCAAAAACAATGTTTTTTTCCATAATGTTAAAGAGCCTTCTTTTTATTTCGTGAAATTTGATCAAATATTGATTTTATTACGAAGAATGAGTTCTCTATGGGAATTTAACATGGGGAAAAAAGAGGTGGAGAACCTGGATGAGGAGTCGAAAAACGGAAAATTTTGGAAATTGATTCTGAAACCTAGCTAGATAGCTGGAAAATGATCTAACTAAGAAAACAAAAGTTACATTTTGAAAATCGGTCCACTATTTCTGAAATTATTAAAATGTCCACATGTTATATCCCAATAGACATCTTCACTCTGTCGAAGATGTCTGTGGGGATTTAACATGTTGAAATTGTTTTTTTCGTGATGCAATCAATATTGGACTAAATTTCACGAAATAAAAATAAGGCTCATTCTTAAATATTGCTAAAATTTAATATTATCGAAACAAATATTGGTTTTGTATTGTTTATATGGCCGTAAAATTTGGGCAGCTTTCGTGAAACAGACATTAGGTCAGAGTCTTCCACCTGTAAGTATGAGCAGGTTGTGTTCAGATCATGTGACAATATGTCCCATAAGATCCATGCTAAAAAGCAAACAAGCGGAGAATGGCCAAATATGTGATAAATGATTAAGTTAAATGTGGCCGTGACTGGTGAAATGGGGATTATGGACTTCGCGGCCAGTGTAGATCCGGATCAGCCCGTGTAGATGTATTGAATAGCCACATGTTCGTCGAACGCAAACCGTGGAACAATCAAGTTTCGGAGTCACAGAGCTGCAGATAAGGAATTAGAAATTGAGTATTTGAGTATTTTCACTCCATCATATCTCAAGCAATTGGGTATTTTAATATTTTAATTGGTTAAAATAAAATCACACAACTGTTTACACATCAACAGACAGCAATTATTTAATACTTTGCTTCGAAATGAAAACATGTCTTGTCATTTCATTAGAATTGTCTTCTTGGAGACAATTCTAATGACATACCAAGATATGTTTTCATGGAAAATAAAAAATATGCTATATTAGTGGTCTGGTTATTGTTTTCTGTAGCATGATAAAGGTACCACAAATTTGTTATTGCTTTTTGATATTAGCTATTTCTGATTATTTCAATTGGGATTTTGGCAATATTAATTGGGTATTCAAACAAATCTGGAGCGCTGGAGTCAATTTCCAACAAAAAGCGTTGATCGACCCTGCTCGTCACCATTCAGCTTCTTTATGCCCCATATTTAAGTTCCCATGGCAAAATTGCTTTCTTCGCAATAAAATCAATATATGACGGACTTTTTCAAATAAAAGAAAAACGGGAGGGTGACATTTGTTACTGATTAAAATGTTTAATAGATTTAATGAGTATACACAACCACCTGCGTTAATTTTGCCCATATATCAACGTTTCTGAGCATATATTGGCAATCTCAACTCGCAGTCAAGCAGTTTTATTGGCTGAGCATGAGCTGTAGCATAGCCCATGCTCAGCCAATCAAGATGAATGATTTCAAGCCCAATATTCATGTATTTTTAAATAAAAAGACACATATTGGCAACAGTAACGTCGGCGGTAGAGCAATAGCAAAATCCGACAAAACTATCTGGAACAAATACATGTACAGTAAACCTCTCTCAACCGGACACCCTGGGAGGTCGCCAGGGTGTCCGGTTTAGCGAGGTGTCACTGTAAATCAGGCATTTGATCATTCCGAGCCATAGTTGTGTGCTATGCGATCACAAACAAACATTATCACCTGAGATCAATGACCAAGAAACCCATCAAAATCATGATCGCATGTGTTTCTTGCTGTCCGGTTTAGAGATGTTCCAATATAGTAGTAAATTGTGACACGCCATATGATTTTGTACCTTCGTTCATCTACGTAATTTCATGAAATACGTTTACAAAATTTACAATATTTTCCGCGTCGAAAGTTGACAAAATGTCAGAGTAATTGCGGAATATAATTACTTGTACATGTATTTTGTCAACTTTTAACTTTATTTATGAAAACTATTGTAATTTGTTGTCAACGTATTTAATGAAATTACGCATATGTCCGAACGTACAAAATCACACGGCGTGTCTCAATTGTAAGTATAAGCGGGTCAAAAATCATATTTGTACGGTTATTATCTTTTTTAATGGTCAATAACAGTTTTTCAATCCTAAGGTAAGTGTTGGTGAATTTGTGGCCAGGTATTGTCAACAGGTGGACGACTCGGACCTGCGACATAAAAAATGCCGATTGAAATTATTATAAAGATCCCATTGCCTCACCCACCCATTGTCTTACGATTCGTTACGTAACGTATACTACAACTGGTGGGGTTCAATCGGGAGTTCAACGAGTTGGGAGAATCGGCATTTGTTGCATCACAGGTCCGAGTCTAACTATTCCACCTGTGGTATTGTCTATTTCCAGTCTGGACGATAGACACGTCAATCACTGTCAATGAGACGTTTCCATCGCGGCATGAACGCGCCGCTGATACGGATGAGCTGCCCAATGAAATGGACATCGAACTTCCGTTGGGCACGGATAAAGACACGGTCCGACTACATTTACAAAGGAACAAACTGATCAATGACGCCGTGACGGTGACAGTGGAGCGACACGAAAAGATAATCTATCAACGTCTTCCACACGAGAAAGTACGCTTACTAACTCCTAATTAGGAAATATTAAGTCCTAATCAGGAGATAGTAACTCCTAATTAAGAGTTAGTATTATGAGATAGTAAGTCCTAATTAGGAGATAAATGTATTTTAGCATTGGCACCATTGACGCTCCCATTGTTATGGTTTAGCCACATTAAATCACCAGATATTCATGCGCGGTGTAGTATAGTATCAAACGAGTTTCCATATGATAATAGTTTTATGAAACTCGTCAGCAATCGCCAGATCTGTTTCATCAATCTCATATCCAAGGGAAACTCGTTCAGGATCCTCTATTTATGGAAGGTGTACGTTAAATTACTACACCAGTCTCGGGGGTAGAGGGAACAGTCAACGCCTTTAATCACGAGCCCAACACTGATACATATTCAAGGTGCATTATCGCGTGGTTACAACAACAACAACGTCGCCCACTCCAAAGTAAGTGTTATTTGATATTGTCACGAGCGTCTTCATGAGCTGCATTTGGTGGTCTAGGGAGTTTGGCACAGACTTATGTCGTTTTTGCGAAGAATCGATTTCCGTGTCGGAAACATGGAAATCGATTCTTCGCAAAAACGATAGAAGTTTGGGCGAAAATAAAGAGACCACCAAATGCAGCTTAACAAGACGCGTTTGATGCGCCATATTACATCAAAATCCGTTACGTAATAAGAACACTATAAAAAAATACGTACTTTGAATCGGTACTTGTTGTTGTTGTTAGTACCACGTGATCATGCACCTTGATATTCACAACATTGTATATTTTTAGCTCGCCTGCACGAAGTGCAGAAGAGCTTATGACATACCCCCGGCGTCGTCGGCGTCGGCGTCGGCGTCGGCATCGGCGTCGGCGTCGTCCACAATCTTAACGTTGGGGTAAATGTCTTATAGCTTCTGTTTCCTTTCATGGAACACCTTGTTAATTCATACATGCATTCCTCAGATGACCCTCTATCATGCTGTAGCAAATCCATGACCCACCACCCAACCCTTACCCCAAGGTCAAGGTCACAAATTTGGCACATTCATAAACTTAACATTGGGGTAAATTTCTTATAAGATCTGTTTCCTTTCGAGGAACGCCTTGATATTGCACACATGCATTCGTCAGATGACCCTCTATCATGCTCTAGCAAATCCATGACGCACCACCCAACACTTACCTCAGGGTCAAGGTCATAAACTTAGCACATTCACAAACTTAACGTTGGGGTAAATGTCTTATAACTTATGTTTCCTTTCATGTAACACCCTGTTATTTCATACATGTATGACCCATTGCCTATCCGTTACCCCAAGGTCAAGGTCACAAACTTAGCACATTCATAAACTTAACGTTGGGGTAAATGTCTTATAACATCTGTTTTCTTTCATGGAACGCCTTGATATTTCATTCATGCATTCCTCAGATGAGCCCCTATCATGCTGTAGCAAATCTACGACTCACCACCCAACCCTTACACCAAGGAGGTCAAGGTCACAAACCTAGCACATTCATAAACTTAACGTTGGGGTAAATGTTGTTTATGTATAACTTCTGTTCATGTACAGGGAATACCTTCATATTTTATGCATGCATTCATCTGATGATACTCTATCGTGCTATAGTAAATCCATGACCCCCCCCCCCCCTTTCCCCCAAGGTCAAAGTCACAAACATAGCACATTCATAAACATAACGTTGGGGTAAATGTCTTATTACATATGTTTACTTTCATGGAACGCCTTGATATTTCATACATGCATTCATCTGATGATACTCTATCGTGCTATATCAAATCCATGACCCACCGCCCACCCCTTACATCAGGGTCAAGGTCACAAACTTAGCATATTCATAAACTTAATGTTGGTGTAAATGTCTTATAACATCTGTTTCCATTCATGGAACGTCTTGATATTTCATACATGCATTCCTCAGATGACTCTATATCATGCTGTAGCAAATACACAATCCGCCACCCAACCCTTACCCAAAGGTCAAGGTCACAAATTTAGCGCATTCATAAACTTAACGTTGGGGTAAATATCTTATAACATCTGTTTTCTTTCTTGAAATGCCTTTCTATTTCATACATGCATTCCTCAGATGACCCTCTATCGTGCTGTAGCAAATCCACAACCCACCACCCAACCCTTACCCCAAGGTCAAGGTCACAAACTTAGCATGTTCATAAACTTAGCGTTGGGGTAAATGTTGTGTAACTTCTGTTTCTTTACAGGGAACGCATTGATATTTCATACATGCATTCATCTGATGATACTTTATCACGCTATAGCAAATCCATGACCCACCCCCCCCCCCCCCTTTCCCCCAAGGTCAAAGTCACAAACATAGCACATTCATAAACTTAACGTTGGGGTAAATGTCTTATAACATATGTTTCCTTTCATGGAACACCTTGACATTTCATACATGCATTCATCTGATGATACTCTATCGTGCTATATCAAATACATGACCCACCAACCACCCCTTACCCCAGGGTCAAGGTCACAAACTTAGCACATTCATAAACTTAACGTTGGTGTAAATGTCTTATAACATCTGTTTCCTTTCATGGAACGCCTTGATATTTCATACATGCATTCCTCAGATGACCCTCTATCATGCTGTTGCAAATCCACAACCCACCACCTAACCCTTACCCAAAGGTCAAGGTCACAAACTTAGCATGTTCATAAACTTAACGTTGCGGTAAATGTTGTGTAACTTCTGTTTCGTTACAGGGAACTCTTTGATATTTCATACATGCTTTCATCTGATGATCCTCTATTGTGCTACAGCAAATCCATGACCCCACTCACCCCTTTCCCCAAGATCAACATCATAAACTTAACGTTGGAGTAAATGTCTTTTTATAACTTCTGTTTCTTTACAGGGAACGCCTTGATATTTCATACATGCATTCATCTGATGATACTCTATCGTGCTATAGGAAATCCATCACTCACCCCCCCCCCCGACCCATTTCCCCAAGGTCAATATCACAAACTTAGCACATTCATAAACTTAACGTTGGTGTAAATGTCTTATAACATCTGTTTCCTTTCATGGAACGCCTTGATATTTGATACATGCATTCCTCAGTTGACCCTCTATCATTCTGTAGCAAATCCACAACCCACCACCCAACCCTTACCCCAGGGTTAAGGTCACAAACTCAGCATGTTCATCAACTTAACGTTGGGGTAAATGTTGTGTAACTTCTGTTTCGTTACAGGGAACGCTTTGAAATTTCATACTTGCATTCATCTGATGATCGTCTATTGTACTGCAGCAAATCCATGACTCACCCACCCCGACTCCTTTTCCCAAAGTCAAGGTCACAAACTTAGCACATTCATACATGCATTCCTGACGTTAATAGCTATCATGCTGTAGAAAAGCATCAACTTCGTGCGTTCATAAACTTAACTTTGTGTTAAATTGTGTTTTACTTCTGTTTTCAGGGAGCACAATGATATTTCATACATGCATTCATCTTAATATGCTATATTACGCTATAGCAAACCCACGACCCACCTTGCACCACTGACCCCAATGTCAAGGTCCACCGCACGCCTCTAAACCCAAGGTCAAGTTATATAATATTCATGTTTGTTATGCAACTGTGCCAAGTTTGAGTGAAGGCTGCCAACAGGCGAGCTTCGTTGTCTTCTGACAACTATTGATATTGTTGTGTTTCACTTTTTGTGCAGTTCCAATCAATAATCATGCCAAACACAACAGGGGCAAGTTTCATTAAACTTCGTACGACTAAAATGTTCGTAAGTACAACATTATGATAGTCTGTAAATTTCCCATTAACAATGTTTTCTTGTAAACAATTATTGGATTTACATTCATTGAGCATGCAACCTAAGTAGTATATAGGGAGTTAAAATGATACCACCAGCCTACATACCACCCCTACGCTCCATCTAAGGTCACACACCCCTTGAATTTGTGTATGAACTGAATAAACAAAAAATGCGGATCACCTATAGAATACAGAGCCAAGTTAGACAACTGTGTACTTTCTAAAGCGGGTCGTCCTTGTCAGAGTTGTCTCTCTTATACCATACAGTCGTTTGGTCAGATTAATTAATTAATTATTTAAAAAAGTATATTTGCTAACATATAGGAAGTATGAAAATATTTAATTAATAATTTAAAACTGAACACCCCTATTATTATATAGGGGTATAATAATTAATTAATCATTTAAAACTGAACACCCCCTATTATTATATAGAAAATATTATAATTAAATAATTAATTAATTAATTAATTAATAATTAAAAAAAAAAGTATATTTGCTAACATATAGGAAGCATGAAAATATTAATTAAATAATTAATTATTTAATTAATATTTAAAAAAAAAATATTTGCTAACATATAGGAAGTTTAAAAATATGCCTGCAAGAAATTTCTTCGGATGAAGAAAAATGAGAAAAGTTATGGATGAGAAAAATATTCCGCCTCAACTGATTAGCGGTGTAGAAAAGCTTCATATAATTAGAGATCAACTGCGAAAACAAGCGGACCATCTCAACATACCATACAGTAAACGCCTAAGAGTTCCTGGGTTGACAAAACTAATAAAATTTCAAGCTAAATAAACGAAATCTAGTAGTTATTCAAACATTGAGTTAAACCACGGTTTAAACCAAGGTTTAAAACAAGATTTGAAAATGTTGACACAAGTTGAAAAACTCAGAGAAGAAGCCTCATCGCTAGGGTTGACATACAGTAAACGCCTAAGAGTTCCAGGGTTGACAAAACTCTTGAACGAGGCTAAAAACACAGCTTTCACGACTAGGTTTACAAGGGCTACAAGCGAGGTGCCTTCAATACTATAGATAATGCTGATAAATTTGGGCATAGACTTGCGGAAGAGAGTGTTATGAGTCGGCGTGCCAACGCTATCGCGCAGAGAAAGACCCCACATAAAGTGGTGTCGAAATTGAACCGAAAGATCGTGAACGCAATAGCCGACGAAGGTGAGAAGATATTAGGCAGCCACGACGAAAGTAAGGAACGGGTGGAGAAAGGTAGGAGAAACATAGAGCTTTCTTTTCGTAAGGGTATAGACGGGACAATATCTGAAAGGATAGTTGACAAGTTGGCTCCGATGCTGACGAGCAACTTCTATCTGAGATACTCTTTTTCTTACAAGCTAACACATATAGAGGAGAAAGACAGTCGTGGTAGAGCGAAAACTATAATATTTCACAAAAACATCGGAGGTAGTTATTACGAGGAGGTATGTACATGGGTGAAGAGACAAGAAGAAACTCGTATGAACCTGGATAAGATAGACAGACCAAACACGAAATGGATGTTTGTCCGGTGGGTAGACGTATTCGGAAAACTAGTTTTAGGTGATAGTAGGGAAGACACAGGGTTAGCCTCAACAGTAGCACCCGGAGGACCTCTTCCGGATTGGTTGAGGAACAAGAAGGGTATGTACGCGTTAGATAAATACAACTACGATTTGTGTCTTTTCAGATGTCTAGCTATTCATTTGGAAGATGTTCGAGCGGACAGGTGTTGTGATAAGGCACGAAGCATGGCTAACGAGTATTTCGCGAAAAACAAGAAAACCACGAGAGGACCGGTTCCTTTTGAGGACATGAAGAAAGTGGAAGAATGTTTCAGTGTATGAATAGAAGTGTACGAGCCAACGGAAGAAGGAGTGTGGTATTTGAGAAAGACACCAGCACACTACGAGGAGGTAGGAGAGAAGAAGATGACGATAGGATTGTTAAAAAACGACGCGTTCCTCGTGACAAACATAAAGAATCTAACAAATATCTACTGTTGCTACGACTGCAGACAGAGATTCACCAACGCCAGCAACATGAAGAGGCACGCAGCAACATGCATTAGGGGAGAGACAGTAGTCGTGTGCAAAGGTAAGATGATAGACAGACCAATGTCCACGTTTGAAAAAGCCTTCTACCCAAGATCGCACGCCAGCAAAATGTCGATAGACTGAATAAAATCTTTAGAAATCAATCACATACACACCGCCATGTGCGGATACGGATGAGAAAGGTGGGTTGCAGAGGCTCTGGTCGACGGATACTGCAGGGAGACAAATACCGTGTACCAATTTCACGGCTGACACTGGCACGAATGTCCACTCCACACAAGGCGCAAGAGTAAAAAGTATCAAAAACTCTCGATAGGGACGCGGCAATAAGCTCAGCCAGATACACTCTCGTGGTTATTTGGGAGTGCGACTATAATTCACGAAATCATCCACAAGTAGAACAGACGGCCCCGGATACAGTGTTGTACCCGCACCAAATAGTGTACGACTTTGAGGCTTACCTAGACATCAACGGAGGGGAGGTAAAAACTCGAGACCTAGAGTACGAGGTTGCCCACGTTCCAATAAGTGTTTCAGTAGGCGACAGTCTCTCAGGAACGACAACACACATTTGCGAGAGAGGTCCTGAAGTTTGGGTATCAAAGTTCTTGAGGGAGTTGAAAAGCAGAGGTAAAAAGATCAAAAACGATGTGCACCGCAAGTACATGCCGACTGATATGGAAAAACTGCCGGAAACACAACGCGAAACTATAAAGAGGTGGATAGAACAGGTTCCTGTCGTAGGATTCAACTCCAGTAGATACGACATAAACCTGATAAAGAAATTTCTCGTTGGAAAACTGGCTGACACAACCGATAAAGTTATGGTAGGTAAAAAGGCAAACACGACGATATTTCTGTTCACTCCGGAATTCAGGTTTCTAGACATTGCTCTGTACATGGGACCCGGAACTAGTTACAACAAGTGGATCAAGGCATACGACTGCTCGATGCATAAGTCTTTCTTTCCCTACGAGTGGTTCGACTCCCCGGAAAAGTTTGACTACGATGGTTTACCACCCATCGAACACTGGTATTCCAATCTGCGAGGCGGATACCTTATTACAGAGAGTGAGCTAGAAGTGTGCAACGCGATCTACAAAGAGAAAAACATGAAAACTTTCGCGGACTGGCTTTGATACTACAACGACCTGGACGTCGCACCGTTCTTGGAAGCGGTGAGAAAAAAATGTGTAACTTTTACAAATACAGAGGAGTGGATATTGTTAAAGACGCAGTAACGCTACCCGGTGTGGCTCTGCAATATTTGTTGCGAGGAACCATCAAGGAGGATGTGAAAAGCTACAGAACAAAGGAAAACGCCGCCGCATACGCAAAATGTCCACCACTGTACGCACCCGAAAAGGTTACGATATGCTGCAGGGAGCTCTTGTCGGAGGACCGTCTATAGTGTTTTCAAGATACGCGGAAGCCGGAGTATCTCACATCCGCACGGACAAAAATAAGAAATGCGGATCGGTGCTCGGCTACGACGCTAACGCACTGTACCTGTCGACTCTGAAGAAAGTGATGCCTTGCGGTAAAGAGATCATCCGACACGTTGGAGAACCTACAAACCAGATGGTCGTGGACAGATTCTCGCATAGAATTTTGAAGTCCGAGTGGTTCGGATTTGCCGAGGTGGATATCGAGGTGCCAAAAAATTTACGAAAACTTTCCGGAGATGTCGCCGCTGTTCACAAACAGGGTTGCTAAAGAAGAAGAGGTTCCAGAGCACATGTTGGATTACCTAGAGAATACATGTAGAAACAGGGGAGACGGAAAGAAACTAGTGGGAACTCTATCTACAGAGAAGACGTTGCTGTACGCGCCGCTACTGAAGTGGTATCTGCGACACGGATTAGAGATAACAGCTGTGTACAGAACTTTAGATTACCAAAAGGAAAACCGTTCGAATGGTTCGTAGACAAAGTAACCGCAGCACGAAGAACAGGAGTTGTCGGCAGTAGCAAGGCCGTTGTGGGCGAGATATTCAAGTTCTAAACACAACGTATACAAACAACGATAGCTGCGTTGACAAAGCATTGAGATCCGCATTCTTCGAAGATATCGAGGAGATTGGAGACGCTTACGAGCTATCTAGCAGGAAACAGAGAGTAGTAATGACTAGACCGTTTCACTGTGGGATAGCAGTTTATCAGATGGCAAAGTTGAGGATGTTGGAGTTCTACTACGACTTTCTAGATAAATACGTTGACCAAAGCGATTTCGAGTTGATACAGATGGATACAGAAAGTATGTATATAGGAATTTCCAGCAACAGCCTGGATTCTATAATAATATCGGATATGATCGACTCTTTCGAAAGAGAGAAACCAGATTGGATAGCTTGGGATAAGTGGAGCAACCGCGAGCCAGGACTCTTCAAGATGGAATTCCGCGGACACCGAGCGATTGCCTTGTCTAGCAAATGTTATATTGTCGAAAAAGTTCCCGAAAAAGGAAGTCGGGAAGAAGAAGACAAAAACATTAAAACGGATGATTTTATGAAACATTCCGCCAAAGGTATGTCCAAGAGAACAAACATTCTGAACTGGGATAGATACAAGAAACCGTTGGAGGGTGGTCTAGACATTGGAAAAAACAGGGGTTTCAGAATGAACAGTGGAGTCATGAACACTTACTCGCAGACAAAGTTGTGACTATCCGCGTACTACGATAAGAGGAAGGTGTTACCAGACGGTATCCACACGGAACCGTTGATGTAATAAAATGAATCCAGATTTAAATTAAATTACTATGTAATTTAAATTTTGAGAAATGTAACTAGAACAACCACCACCTATAAACATCAACTCTATTGGTCTGATTGGCGCTGGGAGTGTAGAAATCAGCGGATGAGAACGCCATCCGGAGACAGCTGGGTGTCAGAAGGCACCGCAAGAAGTTCTTGCAAACCCGCGAGATGGACCATCATCCAAATAGTAGAGCACGGGCTCATCGGGATTGGTAATAGATCGATCCAGATGATATACACTGAGAGACCACACGGGATCAGTCGCGCGTCGGCGACCACCTTCGAGCTCTCCCGGTTGTTAGAGGTACCGGACAGCAACATCCGATGGAAGCCGTTTCTCCGCTAAACCAACAAGTCGCCCGCGCGAGACGGTAGATGGTTTGTGCGATACCGTTTTCGCCTTGATAGCATCTACAGGCTTCTTATCGATCAATCTGGTCACCTCGCCGTTCAGTGCCGAGACCACAGCGGGCAGCCGGGTCACCCACTCGGTCGATCGCGAATGAGGGTCTACAAGCTCTTTGGCATATTGGTGTCCGAACAGCCTCTCAGCCAGGGTTCGATTGAACCGCTCAACGATCCACTGGTCCCGGTGGATGTTGACGCGGCCGCGTCTAACAGAAACGTCGTGTTTGGTCAATAGATGGGAGACCGCGCCCATGAACTCGCGGCCGGGATCGACCTGGAGAAGATTCGGCCATTTGAGAGGACTCCTCTTATATATTCGGGAAAGAGCCTCGGCCACCTCCTTAGACTCTTTAGTGGCCAGCGGCTCAGCCCCCTTATACCGACTCGCTACGTCAACGATTGTCAGTGCGTACTTGTACGTCTTGCTGAATATTGTGAGGCGCGGGCAAATATATCTGCCAGATGGCCTGCATCTTAAGCCATTCCGTGGCGGCGTTTTCGGAAACCTTCGTCGCCGCCGCGAGGTTCTTGATGGCCGCGAGCCCATTTCAGTAGCCGCGGGGGCTGTAGTATGTGTTCGCTAACTTGCACGCTAGGCGAACCGATAGATTGGTATCAATCGTGCGCGTGTCCATCGTATCCGAGGTATTCTAGTAGGTCGAACAGTCTCCAACATGCCCTCGCCAGATCGTCCGGTAAAGGCGTCGTCGATACTAAGCCGTTGTTGGAAGTTTCGTTGCAGCCACTGGTTAAGTTACAGATCAGGAGTGGGAACTCGGGGGAATCTAACATCCGCTTTGCGAAAAGGGTGGCCGCTTTTTCATCCTCACGCCACGTCTGTAGAGAGTCTTGGGCCAGACGGATCAGACCCTTTGCACCAGCTAAAAGGTGTTTAAGGGCCATGTAGCCTACACCGATCAAAGCGTAATAAAGCTCGTCAACTAACATCGTTCTATATACAGTCAGGGGTGTAACTGATTTCAATTATGTTCGGGATCACTTGATAGATATATGTTTGCAGGTTTTGCATAATTGTCTCCCTTTGCGAATAACGCGTGTCAGTTATGTTGGCTGAACGGAATTTTACGCTGAAAACGGGGTTTCAAGTTAGATTCTACTCATCATCATTAGTAAGTAATGTAACTATGTATTGACATTAACTGGCACACGTGGCACGGAAATTGCCGAGTTTATTCACATTTCGCGCCATTTTTTGTATAATAAAGGCTATGTTTACTGGTGTTTCGTGAAGCTCTGAAAGTTTTCACGAGTGATTGTATAGTTTTCCAATATATATCAACACCTTGCAAACACGTTTAAACATGTTTCTGCGTTGCGCATCGTAGATTAGCGTTGCGCAAAGCCTTCAAAGTTTATAGGTAATTCCCGGGATAACGTGCTTCAGTTATTATTTTTGGCGCCATGTTTTATCGACGCTTGCTGCAAGATAACTTTGTAGGTCTTGTCCCGATAAGACAGTTAGCCATTGCTTGCCTGCTCTTTGATCGTGGGTTATGACTATTGTGATTCTAAAGAGTATTATGGTCAGATGGTGATCAGATATGCCCCGTGGTTTTGCCACCAGTCAATTAAAATGCAGATATAACTATAAGTATCCGTAGCGTTGTCTGTTTGCGTTATACAGTGACGCCGGTGTAAGCAGCATTAGGCAATCATGACGATGCTATAAGATACGTGTATTCGTATTTTGCGTAGCTCTGTATATGCTGTAATAGACGTGTAATATCCGCGGCACTTGAGTTATTGTATGCGCCGTAACGTACACAAGGTAGACGTATATTTTTTGGTATAATATTTATTTACATAAAATTGAGTTTATAATAAAATAAATCCAAATGGGCATTTTGTATGCAGCTATCAATTTGCGACCTGTCTATCTCCTGATTTGTCAGCACACACCTGCATCCTGACCATGCTGACATGGAACTGTTTCACTGATTAATAAACGTGGTAGGTTCTGGTCAGACTGCTCATATAATGTGTATAGTCACAGGCTGATCAGGATCTACACTGCCGTATAATGTATCTAACACGCAAGCGAATCAAGATCTACAAACCGTTCCAACTGTAGTATAGTCCCTTTTCATATCCGGTGGACCCGTATGTGTTGCACGATCTGATATCCGGGCTGGCTGATCGAATTGCGGACAGTGAAGCTGGTGACGTGTATATACTGGTCCTACTTGCCTGTGGCACAGGCTGGTCTCGGTCTACACATGAATAACAATTTAGTCGGGATTGTACATGTACCGTGGTAGAAACCATGCTATGATCGTGGTGATAAAGTCAGTTTGACATTTTAATTGGCCCGCAGGGATACGAGGCTGGAGGCAGGACAGGATGACTCTCGTATTTCACAGACTCTCTACCCAGTATAGTTTCGCTTTCCATGTTCAATAGTGATACATATATAAGTTAAAGTTGTAGTAGTAGTATCTTAAGAAGCTTTACAGGCAAAAGAGATCTTTAAATATATTTTTTCAATAAGTAAGTCGTGTAGATCATGTGCATTCTACATATGTCTACGCTAGATCACTGGACAATAACATGCATTATGTTCCATCTCGTTATCATTATTTATCATGTCAATCAAACACATCGTGTACATGTAGCAGTAACATCATTGGTCGATAGCGTGTTTTATAACGTGGTGTCTCACGGGTTATATACATGGAAAGCGAAAATAATGATTGTACTATATATGAAAGTGTAACGGTCGTGTATTTCGTTTCGCATACTAGTAAGGGCTTTTCCAGAATTAATGGTATGTGGGGGGGGGGTGGACGGAAGGTTGTTTTTTTACCTAAATAATTTTCATACTCCATCACCCATGTTTTTAAATTATCAATTACCTCACACGCCGCCATCACCACCCATACAATTTACTTATAACAAGCCCCAGTTTTGTTTCAGCCATTCCAGTTGCTCAAAATAACGACCCCATATGCATAAGGAGGTTATGAACAATTCAAACTGGACGGGACTATGAAAATTAGCATAATAGTTCACCACATTTTAGTAGCCGACGACCATGAACGATTGTATAGAGTGCTTCTCTCTACAATCTCCTTAGCCTTCAAGCGTTATGAGAATTTTCATAAGAATTGCTCACCAGGTCAACCACAGTTGTTACTCAGATATTGAAGACACTATGAACATTTTCATAACATTCCGTTCTCAGACAAACAATAGTCATTATGAAAATGTCCATAAACCATACTATCCCTCAAGCTATGAAATTTTTCATGAAATGTACTATGATCGTTCTCGCTATGAAAATTTGCATAAACCGTACTATCCGTCTCACTATGAACATTTTCATAAACCGTACTATCCGTCTCGCTATGAACATTTTCATAAACCATACTATCCGTCTCGCTATGATAATTTTCATAAACCGTACTATCCGTCTCACTATGAACATTTTCATAAACCGTACTATCTGTCTCACTATGAACATTTTCATAAACCGTACTATCCGTCTCATTATGAACATTTTCATAAACCGTACTATCCGTCTCACTATGAACATTTTCATAAACCGTACTATCCGTCTCACTATGAACATTTTCATAAAGTGCAATATCCGTCTCACTATGAAAATGTTCATAAAGTGCAATATCCGTCTCAATATGAAAATTTTCATAAAGTGCAATATCCGTCTCAATATGAAAATTTTCGTAAAGCGTAACATCGCTCTCACTATGAAAATGTTCTTAAAATGTAATATACCTCTCGCTATTAAAATGTTCATAAAGCGTAATATCACTCTCACTATGAAACTTTTCATAAAATGTAATATACCTCTCACTATGAAAATTTTCATAAACCATTCTATCACTCTCACATATTTAGTCGCTATGAAAATGTGATGATAACATTACTGTTTTCAGACAAATATTAGTCGCTATGAAAATGTTCATAAAACGTACCATCGCTCCCACATATTGTAGCCGCTATGAAAATTTTCCGAACATTCCCGTTCTCAGACAAACATTAGTCGCTATGAAAATTTGCATAATATTTCCGTTGTCTGACAAACATTAGTAGCAAAGAAAATGTTCATAAACGTCACTATGAAATCATAAAGCGCACTTACGTAACTTGCCAATTATATTCTCGTTGTTCATCACATACATGTAATGAGGTCAATATGAAAAGGTCCATACTATTTTCGTTCTGAAACAAGCATTTGTCACTATGAACTTGGTCATAAAATGCTGTTAGGTTTACCAATTGTTCCTATTGACGGTTAATTGTGTCACAATGTTAATGTTTCAAAAATATGTCAAGTTAACGGACTCTCTGAATAATACCATAACTGCGGCACGTGTAATAAACAGGAACTGACATGACTCTTACACCAAGGAATCATGTTTAGACACACATTCTTGTTAAATATTAGTTAGTTGGTTCGTGATTGAAAGATCTATTGCAAACAGAAATAGGAACATACTTGTGACTGTGACTGGCAACATTGGGTGTATGCGATTTATGTGTAGTTCCTGATCAAATATAACACCTATTTAGGCTAATAACGATATACAATGTATGTTGCTTTAGAAGCATGACGGGTGTTTCATTCATGGAATAGCGAACGGTGTAGACCCTGATCAGACTACACGGATGTGCATACTACGTTGGTGGTATACCCCATAAGCCCCGTTGTTTCCAGTCTCATCCACAGATTCAGTTGTTTTACGCAAACAATGAATAAGTACTAAACCTTGTATTTTCTTGTGGGACATGCACAATAAATCAGACTGTCTAGACATACATGAAAGTGTTGCCAAGTAACAAAACAGTTCAGTGAAATCGACCTTAAACAGTCGGACATGGTGTTCTAATCTAACAATGTATAACATGGCTGGGTATGGATTTGTGAAACACAATAAGAGAATTCATCAGTGAATGCATGTATGAAATATCAAGGCGTTCTCTGTAAAGAAACAGATTTTATAAAAAGACATTTACTCCAACGTTAAGGTCATGATGTTGATATTGGGGAAAGGGGTGGGGGTGGGTCATGGATTTGCTGTAGCACAATAGAGGACCATCAGATGAATGCATGTATGAACTAGAAATGTGGCCTGTCGGCACACGAATGCCCCCGCTGGCAGCCGAAGAAAACGAGGCATATTTGATTATAAGCCATTTACCCGAGCGTTAAGGTTTCGAACGCACCAAGGAATGCATGTATGAAATATCAAGGCGTTCAATGAAAGGAAACAGATGTTATAAAACATTTACCCCAACGTTAAGTCAATATGCTAAGTTTGTGACATTGACCTTGGGGTAAGGGGTGAGGGTGGGTCATGGATTTACTATAGCATGATAGGGTATCATCAGATGAATGCATGTATGAAATATCAAGGCGTTCCATGAAAGGAAACAGATGTTATAAGACATTTACCCCAATGTTAAGTTTATGAATGTGCTAAGTCTGTGACCTTGACCTTGTGGTAAGGGTTGGGTGGTGGGTCATGGATTTTCTACAGCATGATAGAGGGTCATCGGAGGAATGCATGTATGAAATATCAAGGCATTCCATGTAAGGAAACAAATGTTATAAGACATTTACCCCAACGTTAAGTTTATGAATGTGCTAAGTTTGTGACCTTGACCTTGGGGTAAGAGGTGGGCGGTGGGTCATGGATTTGCTATAGCATGATAGGGTATCATCAGATAAATGTATGTATGAAATATGAAGGCATTCCCTGTAAAGAAAGAGAAGTTACACAACATTTACCACAACGTTAAGTATATGAACATACTAAATTTGTGACCTTGACCTTGAGGTAAGGGTTGGGTGGTGGGTCGTAGATTTGCTACAGCATGATAGAGGGTCATCTGAGGAATGCATGTATGAAATATAAAGGCGTTTCATGAAAGGAAACAGATGTAATAGGACATTTACCCCAACGTTAAGTTTATGAATGTGATTGAAACATCTATTGCAAACAGAAATAGGAACATACTTGTGACTGTGACTGGCAACATTGGGTTTATGCGATTTATGTGTAGTTCCGGATCAAATGTAACATCTATTTAGGCTAATAACGATATACAATGTATGTTGCTTTAGAAGCATGACGGGCGTTTCATTCATGGAATAGCGAACGGTGTAGACCCTGATCAGACTACACGGATGTACATACTACGCTGGTGGTATACCCCATAAGCCCCGTTTTTCCAGTCTCATCCACAAATTCAGTTGTTTTACGCAAACAATGAATAAGTACTAAACCTTGTATTTTCTTGTGGGACATGCACAATAAATCAGACTGTCTAGACATACATGAAAGTGTTGCCAAGTAACAAAACAGTTCAGTGAAATCGACCTTAAACAGTCGGACATGGTGTTCTAATCTAACAATGTATAACATGGCTGGGTCATGGATTTGCTGTAACACAATAGAGAATCATCAGTTGAATGCATGTATGAAATATCAAGGCGTTCTCTGTAAACATGGTAAAGAAACAGATTTTATAAAAATACATTTACTCCAACGTTAAGGTTATGATGTTGATCTTGGGGAAAGGGGTGGGGGTGGGTCATGGATTTGCTGTAGCACAATAGAGGATCATCAGATGAATGCATGTATGAACTAGAAATGTGGCCTGTCGGCACACAAATGCCCCCGCTGGCAGCCGAAGAAAACGAGGCATATTTGATTATAAGCCATTTGGGTGGTGGGTCATGGATTTGCTACAGCATGATTGAGGGTCATCTGAGGAATGCATGTATAAAATATCAAGGCATTCCATGTATGGAAACAAATGTTATAAGACATTTACCCCAACGTTAAGTTTATGAATGTGCTAAGTTTGTAACATTGGCCTTGGGGTGAGAGGTGGGCGCTGGGTCATGGATTTGCTATAGCATGATAGGGTATCATCAGATGAATGCATGTATGAAATATCAAGGCGTTCCATGAAAGGAAACAGATGTTACATTTACCCCAACGTTAAGTTTACGAATGTGCTAAGTTTGTGACCTTGACCTTAGGGAAAGTGTTGTTGTGTCATGGATTTGCTATAGCACAATAGAGTCAGTTGAATGCATGTATGAAATATGAAGGCATTCCCTGTAATGAAATAGAAGTTACACAACATTTACCCCAACGCTAAGTATATGAACATGCTAAATTTGTGACCTTGACCTTTGGGTAAGGGTTGGGTGGTGGGTCGTAGATTTGCTATAGCATGATAGAGGGTCATCTGAGGAATGCATGTATGAAATATAAAGGCGTTCCATGAAAGGAAACAGATGTAATAAGACATTTACCCCAACGTTAATTTTATGAATGTGCCAGGTTCGTGACCTTGACCTTGGGGTAAGTGATGGGTGGTGGGTCATGGATTTGATATAGCACGATAGAGTATCATCAGACGAATGCATGTATGAAATATCAAGGCTTTCCATGAAAGAAAACAGATGTTATAGGATATTTACCCCAACGTTAAGTTTATGAATGTGCTAAGTTTGTGACCTTGACCTTGGGGTAAGGGCTGAGTGGTGGGTCATGGAATTACTACAGCATGATAGAGAGTCATCTGAGGAATGCATGTATGAAATAACAAGGTGTTCCATGAAAGGAAACAGAAGTTATAAGACATTTACCCCAACGTTAAGTGTATGAATGTGCTAAGTTTGTGACCTTGACCTTGAGGTAAGGGCTAGGTGGTGGGTCATGGATATTAGCAAAATTATCGCATTCATCACTGAAACAATAATTATGTATGCCGGCCGACAACATATTTCATTTGTGAAGTCTCAAATCTTACAAACCGAGCATATTTTTTGCAAAATAATTAATGATCTTCTCAGTGGTTTGTTGCAGAGAGTAATTCAAGTTTAATTTATATTGGTAAACTGCTGAATTTACATGAAAAATAATTATTTTTGTTGACCACAAAAAAATTGTAACTTGTGTGATTTGAGTATCATAGCATACCGACCGTTCATAATAAATGTTATATTTCCAGAAGATTGAATTATCTTATTCAACTTGTCTAAAGCTGTAATTAAGCAACATATTGAACATAGACATAGATAACGGCATGCTATTGACTGGCAAATGTCGCTGTTCCATGAATTGCAACAAAATGATGTAAACAAGACGATTCTTAACTTTAACACCATAATTTATTTGGTTATTTACACTATTGAAACTACTGGTATTAAAACATGCAATGTAAATATAAGTAATGGTCCATATGAGCTGAGACCGATTACATTACGCCATATAGTCTATACAAAAATCACAAGATGTATCCTTTAGTTATGTTACATACCTAATATGTATATCATAAATACAAGACACCGGTATCATATGTCATCAGATAACCCAAATATCGCTACCAAATGTGGAGAAATACACAAATACACGCATGTAATTATACATCTGACTGAACAGAATCTGGAGAACGAAATTCACACAGAGAATGAAACAAGTAGACTGATGCATAGACAAATGTGGCTGTGACTGAAGAAATGTGGCATATGGGATTTGCGACCAGTGTAGATCCTGATCAAGTAGCATACTCCTGTAGCCTGATAGCGATCTGTGTTGCTTGTCAGAAGCATGATGGGTGTTTCATCGATGGAATAGTGAACAGTGCAGATCCTGATCAGTCTGTGCGGATGAACAGGCTGATTGGGGTCTACACTGGTGGAAAAACCCATAAGTCCCATTTCTCACAGTCACATATTCGACATTACACTCAGAATTTGCCTGGGTGTGTGAAAGAAATTCAAAAACATTTTCTTGCCACATTTGTGTTTATTTGACAATGCTTCAAATGGTAGTGACAAAACTTACTTTGGTGACCAATTTAAGAAGCATTCATATTTTTCATCAGACAAACAAATGCACATGTAGAATGTTTTACATGATGCAAAATGTAAATGCATTGATTTAACGGCAGCACTGGCTCGATGACCTTGCATGTCGGGACCGACTATTTAAGTCCCCTCATCCGATAGGACTAGGCTAGCACGTAGTTGTCTTGCCCAAGGGCACGCCGAAACTGCCATTCGGAGCAGGTCGAGGTGGGAATTAAACCCGGAGTCTCCCGATCCGCAGTCCGACGCTCTACCTACTGAGTTAATCAGGCCACCTTATTTACATAATAAGAGTCAATATAATGATTTTATATTGGTACGAAGCACGGTTGGCAAATATTTGCAGTTTTACACGATTGCAAAACTTCAGTTTTCTCATCAGATAATTCCCTGCTACTTAGCATATCAATCCCAGTGTGTGCGACCGGCATTTAAATGCCGTGATATATTATTAAGATCTATTGCATGATTACATTCCACGAATATCATTTTATGCTCTGATGGTCGGACACCATAATAAACGACATTAATCTGTGATATACATCAAAGTGCACACTTCTGTGATTAACAAACAATCTGATAATAATACGAGGTGTAGCCTGGTAAAACAGGGCTTATGGCAGTGGAGACCAGTGTAGCT
Source organism: Conchocele bisecta (assembly GCA_029237695.1). Taxonomy (NCBI): domain Eukaryota; kingdom Metazoa; phylum Mollusca; class Bivalvia; order Lucinida; family Thyasiridae; genus Conchocele; species Conchocele bisecta. The sequence goes on along the minus strand of CM055280.1, from coordinate 55,897,273 downwards.
ACTGCTCCATAAAACCAGTATGCAAATGATTTAGCTCATTACATGCTCCTGATCTGGTGCCAGGTGTAACAGGTGGAAGACGCCTTAAACAATTCTCGAATCACACCTCATCCAAATATACAGCACAATACCAGATGGGTGGGGCAATGTGATTTTTTTAGTAAACATTATGTACGGTACCGGTACGAGACCACGTGGGTATGGTAATGGGATTTTTTTAATGGGCATTTTTTTGTTTGCGTCACATGTCCGAGTCTTCCACCTGTCTTCCAGGTGGCCCTTCCAAAACTGACAAAGATTCCCACTGGATCGGAATAGCACATTTCAATGAAAAAATGCCAACCTAACCAGAGTCAAATCACCAACTGTTCAACTTGTGCGCTGGATATATGAAAGTAGTTTTACTTGTTCAGTCATAATTTTAACCTGCAAGGGGCAATCGGGTTATCCTGGTAGTAACAATTTCTGTCGCTGAAAACCTAATTCTAAATTACAGAAATTAAGTGTTATATACCAACTACAAAGTAAATATCGGTAGGGAAAAAGCATTTAAATAATGTATAAGTTTCAGGTTTGTGAATTTCGAACAGAAAACTGTCTACGTGATGTAAATTGGGCAAATTATTTATAAATTATAAACATGATACCAGGAAGATGTTGGAAGTATTATTCAGGTGTATTGCATGCCATGATTTCAACAAATGGGTTTTCACCCTCAATTGCACGCTAATGCCAGTTCAGTGGATCGTTTACAAATTATTATTAAATTAATCATGTTAATGTTCAATGTCATCACCATTCAACCCCCGCGTGACTATACGAATATTCTTGTCTCAGGGCACCGGGTGGGCGATACAAAATGAATACAGGTTTCCAATTCCAAAAATGTGTATGAATAATATCGTTTAGTATTACAGAATCCGCATCCGGATAGCAACACATCTGATCGTGTACTATTTTTAGTTGAAATTAACATCAAAATAAGACACACTACACTTCTGTGTTATTTTGTTCACGACCGTGACTATTTGAAAAGCATGCTAACAAACATCTAAAGGAGTATGTAAACAAGTATAAGCTGCTACATGAAACCCAATCTGGATTTCGAAAATTTCATTATTGTCATTCTTTCTGGACTTTAAAGGTACATTCCCACTCACTATGCACAACATGTAATTTATATCAGAGACAACATCAGAGACATTTTCTGGCAAAATAAATATTCATTCACCATTACCCCACGTATTGATTGGCATTATCATACATTTATATCAGGCGTAAATTTGCACAATGATATCAGGGGCGATAACAGTGTTTCTTTAACATGTTAACGGACATTGCTATTTATTCTCTGTATTTATTTGTTATGTGCAATGATCATAATTTATAATCTGTAGAAAATATTATTTTTTTCAGTTGACGCATTTAATTAGTATAAATAATTTAAAAATAGCATGCCTCATTTGCATATGAAAATAGCCTATTACCACCGCGCGTCACTATCGGTAAAATAGATATTATTAAATGATTATATCTGTATGGCGGGCACTCAGAAGTTTTAGAACTGGTGGAATAGTCACACAGTTATACACTTATTTAATTCCTATAAAGAATAGTGTGTGCCTACTGAGTGGGTATGTGCCTTTAAGGTAGTAGGTCATATATAGATACACTTGGCTTCACTTATAATTGCTTCATAAGAGTGATGCGATATATGAATATAACATATATAAATATTGTCGTGTTACTGTATACTATATGGTACATTGAGTTGCCATCTCCGCCAACTTTATATGTACAAGCCATCGTACAGTTTCACCACTTCGTGCGTTTGACACATACAGAAAATACTATGACAGTAAACCAAATACAATTTGGTGCAATACATCATAGACAGATATGGCAATGGCGTGATATACACATTATGCCAGCAGACTATACAAAAGACGAGATATCTGAGCATTTGTCCAATCAATCAGAAAATATATATTGATGTTTAAACTTTTCAATCTGATGCACAGCATATTGTTAGTGTACAGTTTCGGGACGTGAGGGTAATAGTGTAATATTCCCCTCCAATATTGCCCACTGCATTGTGAATTCGCTGCGACACGGCAGAACATGTTTATCACGTGATATGAAATTGATTAATGCAAAGCCTAGAAATTGCAATGAGGTATAATAATATACGATATAAATAGATCTGCCAGATTAAACAGCAAATAAAATGATACATACATGCCGTGTGCTACCTGCTTTCAAGACAGGTCACATATAAATACTGAGTATCAAGGATCTTGAAAGTTTACACTGACCCGATAGACCACTCTGGATGTCGGGTCCACACTGGGTGTAAGAGCATGGCTTCTCAGATGCCCATTCGACATGGCACTTCAGTCTGTTGGGACCTATTTATCATGTTTATTCGGACTAACTGCTATAATTCTAAAGGTTTACACCAGGAGTGTCAGATTTAAAAATATGACAGAAAACTGTTCCGACGTGTTCGGGGAACTGGCTGGAATGATCCGGAAGAGGCCAGCAGTCGACGATTCTACACACTTTTTGCGCGCTCCGTTTGCTTTATTTCATCAAATTCGGTGGAATAATAATACATTGTGATAAAAATATTAGGAGTCCATCTGAAATCAGCTGCTTCTGCTGTTCACATCGATTCCCCTCCGTGTAACAAATACTACCAGTTTCGCCGAATAACTAACGACTAGTGTGTACTGATCTCAAGGGAACCGCTGCCAAACATGCAACCAATCCAGTATATCATCATGATCAGATCATGATCCCATGGCATTACCAATGAGATGGCAGTTCAAACCGTCAGTCGTATCATCAGCTGGGTCAGCACATTACATTATTGGCTCCCGGGTATTTGAGCCCAGGATTTAAGAGGCCAATAGCCATTGGTCCGTTTGTTTCCGAATTTACCAAGATATGGGATACATTCGAAATATGTGCATTAAATTAAGGATGCAATGGAGCGGTTAATTTAACCTAGCTAGTAGCTAGTTCATTCTCCTATCGCACTATGTCGGTATGTCAAACCGTGAAAAGGGCTGAGTGTGAGTGCAAGTCGTATTGTTAAGTGTTATCCTATACGATGATGATATTTGAACGTTGGTCAGGACAAAGCAGATCAAGCAGGGAATGATCCATATGAGGTTGTATATGTAGCATGCAATATATGCTTTAATATGTTTTGTGGCCCAGCTACGGTCGTTTCGCGGTTTATCGTTATATACGAACTGCTATTGTTCGAATTCAGTTGCGGCGTTTATCTGTTGTTATTTGGTTGGATGACAATTTGTTACACTCATTCTGTAGACGAGAGAAACGGAGAAGATAACACGGTGGTACGGAATTTGCTCAGAATTTGTGAGATGCAGTAAGTGACGTGTGAGTGCAAGTATCAGGCCTGCAGTTGTTTAGCCTTCTGTGCCAAATCTAGTAGCTTATATTTCGTGAATTTGATATGGAAATGGTCACATACCATACCGCCGGTGATGATCCGAAATTTTAAAAGGATGATTCAAATAAGTGGCAGAGTTTTATATAAAACATAAAGCTTAGTCCGATGATTATGTCCGGCTCCTAAATTATGTTTATAAATACACGAACGCATGGCTGTTCTCAAAATCTACGCATAAACTTCAGAGTCGTCTTTTGCATTGTCTAACGTTTCTAGTGCAACCATACAATTATGTACATAATACAATGGTTGTCTGTATCATAATCATTAGTAAATATAATGCAGGTATCACGTTGGTGTAATAATAATTATACACCACGCAACGAGTTGTGGGGTGGGGGTATACTGAAGTCAGGTTGTCCGTCCGTCCGGGCCAACGTCCAGGAGTTTAAGAGGTTAGGGGAGTGGCCTAACACAAAATATTCCTTTGATTTATTCCGTAAGCTCAATGGAAATACCCCATAAACCCGAAATGTTGGACGTCCGTCCGTCCGTCCGTCCGTCCGTCCATGTATATTTACGTCGAAAAGTTTGTAAGATATTCTCCGACATGTAATATCTTCAATATTACGCGAAGGATTGCTTCAATACATGGCCACTTGAATCACCTGAATATTTGTCATACACTCGCCACGTTGACCTTTGTCACCGTTGAAATGTTGCTGAAACACTTAGCCATTTTCTTGCGTCGAAAAGTTTGCAAGAGTCCGGTTTAGAGAGGTTACATTGTACACTTAAATCAACACAAGTATGTAAAGTGAAAACATTCAGACAGCCTGATACACAGTCCGTAACAAATAATATCTGCAATTCACTTTCATCATTTAACCCTTTCACCCCTAAGTAACTGAATGGGCTGCGATATGTTCGTTTTGCAACCAATCCAATCATCGCAAAATGATTTTCAGACTAGTCCATTTATAAAAATGGGGTATTTGTTGTTCTCAAAAATATGAAAAAAGTATTTTAAACAGTGCAGATCCTGATGAGACTGCTCGTTACGAGCCCACACAGCCCACCCAAAACGTGGGTGGGTATACTAAAGAACAAAAAGCATGGTCATTAAAGACCAATCATCAATTATTCAGTAAATTCAGTATGCAATATAATGACTCCGCCAGTCCACCCAAAACGTGGGTGGCTATGCTCTAATATATAAATCATATCCATCATAGAACAATCATCAATTCTTCCGTACCGTATACTTAGTATGTAATATGACGATTCCGCCAACCCACCCAAGACATGGGTGGATATACTCCAGAACTTAACGCACGGCCACCAAATACCAATCTTCAATCTTCAGTATACTCAGTATTGTAATATATGACGCCTCACACCCAATAACACGTGGGTGAGTATACTCAAAAGCATAAAATATTGTCACCGAACATCAATCATAAAATATTCAGTATATCCAGTACGTAATGTGTTGACTCCGCCAGCCAACGCACAACATAGATGAATATGCTGAAGAACGCAATGGCCAGTATGATGCGCAGTCTGATCAGGAGTTGTGCATACAGCGGGACCGGGAGCTGTTTCGCCTGTGGGTCGTCCAGCCATTGGGGCAGAATGGAGTCGACTGAGGCGCGTAACAAAATCAAGGTGGACAATTTAAAAGATGAGTATTGTTTGACTCATGATTTGTACAGGAATTTGGAATTTCCTGTGCTGGATTGCAAAGTTGTTCTATGTACATGGTATAATAAATATTTTATGAATGGCATTCAGTGGTCATTTTATTATATCTGGAATAAGGAGGATTATGGTATTTGTGGCTGATTTGGCTTTTGATCTGATACTAATGTTTGACAGTCTGAGAAAGACGTATTATTATCGTTAGGAACACGTTTGATGTATATCACTGATGTATTGCTGAATATTCCATGCCCTGATCAGACTGCGCATCATACTGGCCATTGCGTTCTTCAGCATAGTTTATCCTTTCCGACACTGGTCGTTCCAAACATTTAGCAGCATCTTCGGAGTCAAACCGTGCGCTGTTTTGAGCAGGCGCCCTTTGTACAAACATGCATTTACTATAGGCAGGTAATTATGGAATCCCTCCACTCCCTTTAAATGATAACCCAGTTTTCGTATACACAGTGACACATATATGTCCTCCAAGTGAAAGAATGGTACTGTCGGCGAAATCTCGTAGACCTTGGAAACCACGTGCATACTTGTCACGTATCCTGTACCGGAACAAAATCCTGGATACGACGAATGCGGATAGCTACGAACCGAGGCGTACCATTTTGATTTGACGTCCCTCAGTGGCGCGGCAGTCAGTGGACAGCTGCCAATCACGGTTGTCGGTAGTGATTTGCTGTTATCCTGTATTGAATCAAGGATATTCGGTATATTCAGGAACATGTCATCGTCTGTCTTCATGACAAACTTGGCATGTGGGCACACTGTGACTGCCCATTTGAATCCCATCATTGTTTTGTATGTCAGATTGGAATAGATATCCACGAAGTCTTCTTTCAGAATATCACGATATATCTCGCTTTCTTTAATAACATCTTTTCTTTCGGATTCATTGCCGACTTCGCCGAGAAGAAAGGCGTACCGCACATCTGATGTGTTATTCCGGTATGATGTCAGCCACGTGTTTCTGATTGCTTGTCTTGCAGCGAAGTTGGAATGGACTGTCATGATCAATATTAACAAATGTATCGTTTGATTGTCTGAGATTGTCTTGCATATATGGTTGGCTTCTATTAAGTACTTGAAGTTATGAACGAAACAACTAACACAGTTGTCTGGTCTTTGTAATGAATTACTATCTGTCTTAGATTCAAGTTCGTGCTTCGTTTTATTTTCTGGTGTCATCGATGTATTTGATGTGACGTTAACGAGTGCGTTCCTAACCTGATTGCTTGTAATGTAATCTGTATCATTTGTGTTCATCAATCCTCCAATCCGTCGCACAAAGTTGTCGGTATTCCATTGAGTCATGTTAGAAACGTCAAACCTTATTGAGAACTTTGAAATTGCCAAGACATACATACACACAATTATTCCACATATAACACAGACTACAGCAAATACCTTTGGTGTTGACGCCATCACGTATGATATGCAACAGGTTATACGCCACTAACTATACATCAATCAATTCCAGATCATAAACGTATCATACTGCTGTTCGTAGTTTGTTCATTACAACTTTACAAGATACATACGCCATCTTTACCGTGCCATAACTGAATGCAGATGCTGTGATAGAAGCTATATTTAAGGTCGTTACATTTTCATAGCCATGACTAGCGGAATATAGAAATACTAGAGTTAATTTAGTTGATGGTTACTGTAAGATAAGTGTATGCATCTTGTGTATTAAACGGACCAGTATGCCGGTAGCAGTGTTTGTAACCGTCGTTGCCTACCAATAATCCACTGGAAGCTATATATCGACTGGTCGATGGTCATCATCTGAAAGAAAAATATGTGAAATAAAGCTATTAAGCAAACACGATACCATGGTTTTGTTAAATGAATATATTATTTACTATAGGAATGAATGGCCTTTTTGTGGAATTTATCGGGGTACTTGGAAAAGTCGCGGGAATACTGGACGAAGGCCTTCCGGCCTTCGTCCAGTATTCCCGCGACTTTTCCAAGTTTATACCCCGATAAATTCCACAAAAAGGCCATTCATTCCTTATAATTCCATCATTTGAAATAAATTCATCAAGAAAATGTGTTTATTTTCCGTTTTGTTAAGAATTATTTTAACTACGCCTGACGGTTACGGAAAGTAGTTCGGCATGGGAGTTTACTGGGATATAAATTTTGGACAGAGACTTGCTACGGACCAATCAAATGTTAGGGAATTGTGTAAATATTGTTGTGTGGAATTATTGCGCACTGAACAACTGCATCATGTTTTCATTCATGTACGACCTTGTTCCAGCATAAGTGCACTATTACGACTATATTCACCACCCCCACTCATACTCAACTCTATGAATTTAGCTCAGTTAAGGAAATATGTCATAGAAAGATACACCTGGCTTCAATGAGTGATGCGATATGCATGAATGCATATACGATATGTGAATATTCTATTTATACTGTATAATATATGATACATTGAGTTGCCACCTCCGCTATCTTTGTACGTACAAGCCATCCTGCAGTGTTTGACATATACAGCAAATAATATGACAGTAAAACTGATTTAATTGTGTGCAATACATCATAGACAGATATGACGACAGAGTGTTATACTTATTAGGCCAGCAAACTATACACAATACGAGCTATCTGACCATTTCTCCCATCAATCTCCAAATACATTTCAATACGAAATTGCAATGTGCAAACTTGTCAATCTGATGCACAGTCTATTGTTAGTGTACACGTTACCCACAGGTAAAGCCATATCTACTCGCCTAGTAGGCGATTTGATACCGGTGACAATACACTCAGATAACATATGCATGGCATTGGATTTGATAGAGTATGTATGGCAATATAGGTATATATCGACAACAATATGTATTTATCTTTCGTTACACAGCCATTACCATGATAACTGTAAACTCTCCAGAAATCAGATTTTTGTTTTTGAATACATAAGTCTGATGTAAACAGCACATAGGACGTCGCTGTTCAACGTTCATAGTTATTGCACCAACTTGCATTATGTATACGTCATAGTATGTGTGGTAAGTGACAAACGCCAGAAGAGGTAAAACTAACTGATGGCTTGTACACACTAACTCCACGTGCCGCATAGTGTACAATAATTCCAGCACAAAAATATTTACACAATTCCCTAACATTTGATTGGTCCGTAGCAAGTCTCTGTCCAGAATTTGTATCCTAGTAAACTCCATGCCGAACTACTTTCCGTAACCGTCAGGTGCAGTTAAAATAATTCTTAATAAAACGGAAAATAAACACATTTTCTTGATGAATTTATTTAAAATGCTGGAATTATAAGGAATAAATGGCCTTTTTTTGGAATTTATCGGGGATATAAACTTGGAAAAGTCGCGGGAATACTGGACGAGGCCTTCCGGCCTTCGTCCAGTATTCCCGCGACTTTTCCAAGTTTATACCCCGATAAATTCCACAAAAAGGCCATTCATTCCTATAATAATTCCAGCACAACAATATTTACACAATTCCCTAACATTTGATTGGTCCGTAGCAAGTCTCTGTCCAAAATTTATATCCCAGTAAACTCCCATGCCGAACTACTTGCCTTCGTCCAGTATTCCCGCGACTTTTCCAAGTTTATACCCTGATAAATTCCACAAAAAGGCCATTCATTCCTATAATAGCAAGCATATGCTATACATATATCCCATCACTTGTAGGAATCAATTATGTTTCACTCGACCGAGATTACTATAGGAATGAATGGCCTTTTTGTGGAATTTATCGGGGTATAAACTTGGAAAAGTCGCGGGAATACTGGACGAAGGCCGGAAGGCCTCGTCCAGTATTCCCGCGACTTTTCCAAGTTTATATCCCCGATAAATTCCACAAAAAGGCCATTCATTCCCTATAATTCCAGCATTTTAAATAAATTCATCAAGAAAATGTGTTTATTTTCCGTTTTCTTAAGAATTATTTTAACTGCGCCTCACGAGTTACGGAAATTCGTTCGGTCGGCTGGGAGTTTACTTGGATATGAATTTTGGACAGAGACTTGCTACGGACCAATCAAATGTTAGGGAATTGTGTAAATATTTTTGTGCTGGAATTATGGGTCAGTAACTTTTAGTTAATTCTGTAACTGTAGCGACTTTCTTCAAGTGAAGGCTATTCACAAACGTGATGCCGTGTCGAATCACCTCGCGTGTATCGATTCAGGTAAGGTTAAGATAACACGCAGAGCCGACATTGAGGACGATGCTGACAGTACTGACTGAGACGAATGATGAGGACTGGTTATAATATTGGCGGTGGTAATGGTGAAATGTGTGGGTCTCAACGTCATAAAAATGGTATAGATGACGTCAGAAAGACAAGCATACAACGTGTTAAGGTGTAATGGGATCATAAACAAATAGTGCTATCAATCTAATAGATAGTATACATGCATTACCTTGAAGTGTGACGTAAACATTCATGAACTAGAATATGGTATTATTATGTGACAGTTTACACGGGTTTACCCTACAACTTTATACGGTGGGCTAGCGAGTCGCCATAAAACAGATTATCCGACCTATCATTTTCTGATATACGCCGCAAATTTGAAAATTACATTGCGGTTAACCCTATAGTATACGCCTCCCGTTATGAAAGGCTACTCATATATTAGTTCACAACTCTATAATTACATTTCATTACACTGTATTACATACGAGTTATGACGGAGTAGTCTTTCCTTTTCCAAATGTGCGCTTGAAGCGTTCTTTGTTTACTGTCTACTTCGTGGAGAGTGACCTAAGCATTTTGCTAATACACACTTTATTAGGTCAATTTATGGTAATAGTTGTGTCATATTGTATAGTTGTCTCTCAATAACAATATAGTATGAACGTCAACGCCCTGCAGGTTTCTATATATATATTTTTTAATGCGCGAAGTGAATGCTATTACGCCCATTTTTTACTGTGTAGCGCAACCTGATGCCTATAAAGCGGAAAACGGGCAGCTACTCATAGATAATTGTATTCAGAAACACAACACAAAACCGTCAAGCGACGCTTAATATGACACCAAGCTTACTAATCTAGGGAGGGGCTGTGAATCAGGTAGAATTCAATACTGAAGGTTGTGACTTCAAAATTTACCCAATGGCATGAAACATAGTTTCATCAATAAAACACATGTCATGCATCTTGCAAACTATGTACATCGTAATCAGGCCACATAAGTATTATATTTGATTGGGAGCTACATTGGTCGCTAATACCATAAGCCTCATTTCTCCGGTCACAGCTACATACACTATATGGATATTGCATAAATTGGGCGCTCACAGAGAAATACAAATAATAATACAATAGTCTAATAAATGAAAACAGGTTTTTGATCAGTACAACTTCAATGTATGACGATGTGCTTGTGTAATAAATATAATCTAACATTTGTGATGATTTAATATGGTCGTTATTAAACGTGTTTACTAAGTTCATAAGAAACTCGGCATAGCCTCGTTTCTTATGAAATCAGTAAACACGTTTAATAAATATCATGTTAAAGGTACATGCACACGTGCCAGATTATAATATAGGGAGGCATATGTTTTTCGTCCATTCGTTAGATATGACATTGTTCGGAATTAACAGTCATTAACCATTTCCCGACGATATAATTGCCATTATTATACTTCGCATATCAAGCTTAAATTTCCACACTGATATCAGGGTCGATAACCGTGTTTCCTGAAAATGTTAACAGAAATTATTATTTATTCTCTGTATTTATTTGTTGATGTGCAATAATCATACTTTATAATCTGTCGAAAATATTATTTTTTCAGGTGACGCATTTAATTAGTATAAATCACCATGCCTCATTTGCATATGAAAATAGCCTGATACCATCGCGCGTCACTCACTACATTGGGGTCAGCGTGTAAGTGCACACACGAACGAACACGACAATTTGGTTCCAACCTGTCGTGTTCGTTCATGTGTGCACTTACACGCTGACCCCACTGTATCAGTAAAAAAAATATTACTAAAATATTATATCTGTCTAACACACGTAATTTTTGGTGGAATAGTGGAACACAATTATACTTATTTAATTCCTATAAAAAAATGTGTGCCTTTTGAGTGAGAATGTACCTTTAAATCGTCACTAATGTAAGATCATCTATATATGGTGCTTACCTTCATTTATGTATCCTACATGTATATACCGTCCAAAACTAAAACACGCATAAATTTTAATGTTAATCCTGTACTGAGTGAGTATAGTTTCACAACAACCTGTATATGAGAAACGCCACGTGATTTTGTGCCTTCGGACTGGGACTGCTGCGTAATTTCATTAAATACGTTTACAGTGACGCTACAGTGTATGTACCGTATACATGTGTTTACTAGTGAATCGATACATACTTCACCACTGTTTGTCGTCATGTGATAACTATTTGGCTGTATTATATTGTATGCTCAAGGGCAAGTAGGTCTATCGCTGAATGAACATTACATTACATGTAGAAGGTACCAATAAAGTCACGAAACCACTCCCCCGTCACGAAATATCATCTGGATACCAAGATCTTTTGTAGCCGATTACATCAAAATTGCAAAGTATGCTTTTCAGGCAAAGTATACGTTGAGGGAGTAATCATTTATTTTTCCTGAAATGCATTATTTCATATAAAACGAACAACTGCGTATATTTGATGATTAAAAGTATGCATAATTATTATACTGAATTTATTACATTATCACAGCCATAATGGCTGTGATAATGTAATAAATTCAGTATAATAAAAATTAATAAATGTATCATAAAATTGAAAATTTCTCCCTCAAAGTATACTTTGCCAGATAAGTATACTTTGCAATGTTGGTGAAATGGGCTACTGGATACCAAGATCTGACATGACCGGTCGCGTTTCATTCACGATCAGGGTATATGCGGAATAGACTACGCACTCGATACATGTAGGTTGCAAAGACTACTGTCTGTTTCACGAAAGCTGCCCAAATTTTACGGCTATATAAACAATTCAAAAACAAGATTTCTTTTTAAAATATTGAATTAAAGGAAAAATTAAGAATGAACCTTCTTTTTATTTCGTTAAATTTGGGCAAATATTGATTTTATTGCGAAAAAACAATTTCCCTATGTTACCACGGGGAAATATTTTTGAATTTTAGAAATACTGGACCGATTTTTAAAATTTAACTTTTATTTTCTTAGTTAGATCATATCCAAGCTATCTAGTCAAGTAGTAGTAAGGGAGTCAACATGATACCACCTACCGTGATATCATTTATAACCCTCTATAATACCCCCACCACCCCCGAAAATCAAAAAATTGGTTAACGAGGAAAATTGGGTCTCCCGACAGCAAATTTATGAATTTTTGGAGAAAATAATTTTGAAAAGAGGGAGTCCCAATTATATTGGTAATTGACTTTTGAAAAAAGTCGAAATCATTCATGCAAGTACAATAGTTTATATTCCAACACCTCATTTTTCTCCTCCGATACAGCTAATTTATTTCGCAGATCAGCAACTAATTCTACCAGCTCTAGTCTACCACGTTCACCTTTAGCCACCTGACAGCGTAGTTGCTTATGTCTACAAATGAGTTTGGGCACTAACGAATTTACAAGGGCATCTAGGGCATTGAAATTGTGGGGGGGACACAAGGAAACTTTCTACGTCTCGCCTTCGTAGATAGTCTTTACACGTAAACGTCTTACAACAAGTCTCACACTCCATTATATATGTATATAACCTATGAAATTTATCTGTTCTTAATTGGGACGTGAAAAAAAACATTATGTAAATTTTGAGAGTCCAATTGAACATATAAATTTTATAGGTTATACAAAAGTATATATACAAAAGTATAATACAGAAAATATGATAACGCCAGAAACTAGAGCAGAAATAGAAAGTTTAAATGAAGAGAAGCCGAATCTCTAGGGATTACTTATAGTACACGGTTGAGAGTTAGGGGGTTGACAAAGCTGATAAATGCCACAAAGAATGAGGCGTTTATGAAGCGGTTTTCCCGCGCCTATAAAAGAGGGGCATTTACAAACCTCTCACTAGCTGATGAAGTTGGTAACAGAATTCAAAAAGAAAGTATTGCGGAGTTAAGGGCTAGTGTAATAAAACCTTCAAGCACCAATAATTTGTCCCAAATTAGACACACAGGTGGCCCAATACAAAATAATAAGAACAAATCTCTCGTTCGCGCGAATAGTGGAAAAAGGTGAAGAAATATTGGGGCTCACGATGAAACATTGGAAAAGGTAGAAAATGGAAGACGGGTAGTTACATTATCCTTTCGTAAAAACATTAACATTAACGAGTCTGAACGCATGTCCGAGAAACTCGCTCCGTATCTAACAACCAAATTTTATTTGAGATATTCATATTCTTACAAGCTAGAACATATGGAGGAAATTAAAAATGGAAAACCTGTAACTATAATAATGCACAAAAATCTCGGTGGTAGCGAACCACTATCATCAATGAAAATCGTTAAAAAATGGCTGTCAGATAAGGAGCAAACACGAATAATGTCCGATAAAATAGACAGACCGAATACAAAGTGGAAGTTTGTAAGATGGGTAGAGGTTTTCGTAAAGCTAATACAGGGTAATAGGGGAAAAGATTTGGGACTACAATCCAAAGAAGTAGCAGGAGGAGAACTTCCAGAATGGCTGAAGAATAAAAAAGGTATGTATTCTTTAGATAAGTATAATGACGACCTTTGTCTGTTCAGGTGTCTAGCTATGCATATGACAGATAAAAGACCCGACAGATGTACAGAAAAGGCGAAAGAACTTAGTAAGCAATATTTTGGTAGTAATGTGGTTTCACCAATTCCCTTTTCAGATCTGAAAAAGGTTGAAGAATTTTTTAAAATCGGTATAGAAGTATATCAACCCTCCGAATGTAACGTATGGTGGTTGAAAAAGGTACCAGCGCACTATAAGGCAATAGGTAATAAACCAATGACAATAGGACTGTTTAATAATCACGCATTTATAATGAAAAAACCTTAAAAACCTATCTAAAATTTACGCCTGCGATAATTGCAAGCAGAAATTCACGAAAGCGAGTAATATGAAGAGACACGACCAAAATGTATGAAAGGTGAGACAAAAGTGTGTGTGGTAATTATTTTAGAGCGCCCGTTCGTCGTTCGAAAGCGATGTAATATGGAAGAGACACGGACCAAAATGAAAAAAAAAAAAATATTTGAAAGGTGAGCAAAAAGTAGTCGTGTATAATTATTTGAGCGCGTTCGTCGTTCGAGAAAGCGTTCTGCCCAAAAAGTTCTAACAGTTATGGGGCATCGATTGGATGTACTCTGTGGAAAAGCGCGAGGGAATTCACATTCACCACGAACAGTGTGGACAGGGGGTGAAAGATGGATTTTAGGAGCTCCAGTAGAGGATTACTGTCCAGAAACCAATACCGTATATCAATATCACGGCTGTTACTGGCACGGGTGTGAGATTCATGCAAAGCATAGAAAAGAAGAACGCGCATCCACTATGAGAGAGAATACACTTATTAGAAGAAGCAAAGAATTCAACCTAGTAGTTATGTGGGAATGCGAATTTCAAAGAACGGGTAAAGACATAAAGATCGGTTGCGACACTACTCTTTATCCATATCAGATAGTATACGATTTTGAGGCATATCTCAACCCAGAATTTGAAACTCTCGGTAATAATCTAGTGTACGAAGCAGAGCACGTTCGGTAAGCGTTAGTATAGGAGATATTTCTCAGGAACAGTAACTCATATTTGTGATAAAGATCCCGCAAAACTAGAAAAATTCGTAGAAGATTTGAAAGTCAGGGGAAAAGCTATAAGAGAAGAAGTGTGGTCAAGATATGGGTTTAATACAGAACATTTACGTAAAAAACCAAATCGCCAAGATCGAACAGTGGATAGAGCAAGTACCGGTTATAGGTTTTAACAGCAGTAAGTACGATATAAACTTAATAAAGAAATACCTAGTAGGCGAACTGGCATCAACAACAAGAAAGTAATGGTCGGAAAACGTGCAAACGCAACAATATTTCTATTTACTCCAGAGTTTAGATTTCTTGATGTAATACTTTATCTAGGACCCGGTGTAAGTTACGATAGTTGGATAAAAGCCTACGAATGCAAAGGACAGAAATCTTTCTTTCCTTATGAGTGGTTCGATTCTCCAGACAAACTGGATTACCAGGACTACCGGATATAGAGAATTGGTATTCCAAACTATCCGGGAAAATGTTAATAGATGAAACAGAATTAAGTAAATGTCGTTGAATTTTCGAAGAAAATAATATGAAAACTTTCAGAGATTGGTTGAAATATTTATAACGATTTAGATGTAGCACCGTTCCTAGAAGCGGTGGAAAAAATGTGTGAATTTTATAAACACAGAGGTGTGGATATTTTCAAAGATGCGGTAACACTACCTGGAGTAGCTATACAATATTTATTGAGAGGAACCATTAAAGAACAAAAATCTTCAAAGACGATTATACCGGAGGATGCTCTATATGCACCAAAAGAAGAAACATACGAAATGATGAAGGACGCTCTAGTTGGCGGTCCATCAATAGTATTTACACGATATGCAGAAGCTGGTGTTTCAAATATTAGAGTGGGTTCCAAACCTTGCAAGGCTGTTTTGGGGTACGATGCAAACGCGTTATATTTATTCTACGTTAAATAAAGATATGCCGTGTGGGAGAGAAACTATACACCATATAGATACCCCACATAACCCTAAATTTATTAAAAAGTTTTGTAAAAGAGTTTTATCTGGAGACTGGTTTGGGTTTGCGGAGGTGGATATAGAAGTTCCACACAACTTAAAAGATAAGTTTTCTGAAATGTCCCCAATATTTATAAACAGAGAAGTAGAGGTTGATGAAGTTCCCACAAACACATGAAAATAAAATATTTAAAAGATACTGGCCGAACAAGAGGAGATGGAAAAAAAAATTGGTGGGATCTATGACCGCCACTAAAGTATTGCTGTACGCGCCACTGTTGAAATGGTATTTAAAAACACGGCCTAGAAATAACTGGAGTTCATCGTGTTATAGATTATATTCAGACGGAAAACCATTCGAATGGTTCGCAAAAGAAGTTACAGCCGCAAGACGAACGGGTGATATAGAACCAAATAAGAAACCAGTAGCCGACATAATAAAATTATTAGGAAACTCGTGTTGTGGAAAAATGATAGAGGCAACGGAGAGACATTTAAATACGACATATACACAAAACGAAACCTGTGTTGACAAAGCATTAAGATCTGCATTCTTTGACGATTTGGAAGAGATAGGAGATGCATACGAAATATCTTCAAGAAAACCCAGGTGTACGGTAAAGAGATCATTCCATTGTGGAATAGCGGTTTATCAACTAGCTAAATTGAGAATGTTGGAATTTTACTACGAATTTTTCGACAAATACGTAAGAAGAGAAGACTTTGAATCAATACAGATGGATACAGATAGTATGTATATAGGAGTTAGAGGAAAAACGATACAGGAATTGATTAGACCTAACTTACTAGACGGGTTTGAAAAAGAAAAAAAGAAATGGTTGGCTTGGGATAAATGGAGCGAAAGAGAGCCCGGACTTTTCAAAATGGAATTTAGCGGAAATAGGGCGATAGCGTTATCTAGTAAGTGTTATTTTATAGAAAAATTTAATTATATTAATAAAAACTCTGCGAAAGGAATGTCCAAGAGAACTAACAATTTAAATTGGGATAGATATAAACGAGTACTAAGTGAAACTACAGAAGATGGAAAACACATTATAGATGTAGCACAAAATAGGGGATTTAAAATGAAAGACGGTGTTATGAAAACGTACTGTCAACACAAATTAGGACTCTCGGCATACTACGATAAAAGGCGTGTGTTACCAGACGGAATACATACAGAACCTCTCTAATGATTTATTTAATAATTTGAAAAAAATAAGAAAATTAGCAATCTAAAGACTCTGACGATCCGGGGGTAGCTGGGTGTCAGAAGGCACCGCGAGAAGTTCTTCGCGAACAAACCCTCGAGATGGCCCATCATCCAAATAGTAGAGCACGGGCTCATCGGGCTTGGTAATAGATCGATCTAGATGATATACATTGAGAGACCACACGGGATCAGTCGCGCGGCGGCTGCCACCTTCGAGCTCTCCCGGTTGATAGAGGTACCGGACGTCAATATCCGATGGAAGCCGTTGCTCCTCTAAACCAACGGGTCGCCCCGCGCGAGACGGCAGAGGGCTCGCTCGTCACCCATTTAAACTTGATAGCATCTACGGGCTTCTTACCTATCAATCTGGTCACCTCTCCGTTCAGTGCGGAGACCACGGCGGGCAGTCTGGCCACCCACTCGGTCGATCGCGAATGAGGGTCTACAGTTCTTTAGCGTATTGGTGTCCGAACAGTCTCTCAGCCAGGGTTCGATTGAAGCGTTCCACGATCCCCTGGTCCCGGTGGATGTTGACGCGGCCGCGTCTGACAGAAACGTCGTGCTTAGACAATAGATGAGAGACCGCGCCCATGAACTCGCGGCCGGGATCGACCTGGAGAAGATTCGGCCATTTGAGAGGACTCCTCTTAATATTCGGGAGAGAGCCTCGGCCACCTCCTTAGACTCTTTAGTGGCCAACGGCTCAGCCCCCTTATAACGACTCGCTACGTCAACGACTGTCAGCGCGTACTTGTACGTCTTACGACCGACGCGATCGTGAGGGAGAAACAGGAGATCCGCTTGGTGAACTTGGTTCGGTACCGGCACGTCGAATTTCGGGCGCGGAATATTGTGAGGCGCGGGTAAATAGATCTGCCAGATGGCCTGCTTCTTGAGCCATTCCTTGACAACGTTTTCTGAAACCTTGGTCGCCGCCGCGAGGGTCTTGATGGCAGCGAGTCCCTTCCAGTAGCCGCGGGGGCTATAGTACGCGTTCACTAGCTTGCGCGTTAGGCGAACCGATAGTTTGGTATTAAGTTTGCGCGTGTTCATCGTATGCGATGTATTCTAATATATCGGACAATCTCCAACATGCCCTCGCCAGATCGTCCGGTAACTGCGTCGATAATAATAAACCTTTGTTGGAAGTACAATCGCGATTGGGGGTTAAGTTATGAAGGAATTTGGGAAAATCTAATCCCCCAGGATTGGTGGAGGAATCTAACATCCGCTTTGCGAAAAGGGTGGCCGCTTTTTCGTCCTCCCACCACGTCTCTAGAGAATCTCTGGCCAGACGAATCATACCCTTTGCACCAACCATGCGGTGTTTAAGGGCAGTGTAGCCTACATCAATCATAGCAAAATAAAGTTCGTCAACTGACATCGTTCTATATATATGTATATTTATAATTAATTTAAAATAATTAATTTAAAATCTCGATCGAATATAGTAGCCGACGAGCCCCACCACACCCATTCCCACGACGATGAACGCGATCTCGCGGTCTTTTTGGGGGCTCTGACGGTACATAGAAATCTGAAAGTTAGGGCTCGCGATCCAGCATTTCTGCGGATATGCCAGCGCGTACTCGCGGTTGGCTTCTTCAACGTTCTGAAAAGTTTGCGCGGTGTGATTTTCGCGGCGAAGCTCTTCATTAACTCAGTCCAGATGGGCGGTTCGTTTTTTCGACCACGCTTCCTTTGCGCTATTGAGTTGTTCTACAGCTAAATCGTGACGCTTACGCTCCTCATCCACATTCGAGCTTTTCATTTTAGAAAATAAAAAGTTGCTACCGCTGAACGCCAATGCGTTTACGAGCGCACCACCTACTATTACTGCGATTGAAGCCAGCTTAACTAGATAATCTCGGGTCCAAACTGCGGCCGCTACATCTAAGGTCGCGAGCCCTACGTCTCTCGCAGTAAAGTCCAATTTGGGAGCCGATCCTCCTAGGGCCATCTTTGATAGTCGAGCATACCCGATACTGAAACCCGATATCACCACGGCGTGATAAAGCGCATTCACTAACATTTTACCGTCTTGTTCAGCCATTATTGCATATAAAAGGGGTCGCGATCAATGTTTAAATGGGGCGCATCCAATCGCGATTGGTGTTTCGTAACTTTCTTCTGAACACTGGCTGGTTGTTTTTTCGATAATATGGGGTATTTCCACACGCACAGGGCACCAACAACTGCCAGACCACCACCAACAACCCAACTCCAATTCACGAATTTGGGTTCAATCGGATTCGCCCAACTCCAACGGTAGTTG
This sequence comes from Conchocele bisecta, assembly GCA_029237695.1. NCBI lineage: Eukaryota > Metazoa > Mollusca > Bivalvia > Lucinida > Thyasiridae > Conchocele > Conchocele bisecta. The sequence goes on along the minus strand of CM055280.1, from coordinate 55,877,893 downwards.
GTATTGGGTGACAAATTCAAAGAATTTGGGTGTGCTTCCAATTCGTGAATTGGGGTTGTACTCAACTCTGTCTTCAGATGTTTTGCTGTCTCCGTCCCCGATTGCAACGACTGTTTAGCCTCTCGAAGCTCGGCGAGTATTTTATCTTGTTTAACTTTTCGGGTGGCAGCCAACGCCCGCCCAGCTGCCTGTCTTTTGGGATTTTTTATATGCGGTATGTCATCCAGTGGCGGAGTAACACTCGGGTTCGATTGGGTTGGAGCAATCGGGTTCAACTCCGTCACTCTCGCGGGTGTGTCTTGTGTCATCATTTTCAAAATTATATTTTGTATTAATATTAGGGCTTATAGTTCGTGGGCATATATTGTACAAATTGACAGTGTTTACCCGTGGTCAACGCGGTTGTCAGCGGAGCTAAGTACATTCCAAACTTGTGATAAATTGAGCAGAAGGCTGTTCTAAGAGTGTGACCTATAAAAGGGTCAGTCTCTAGATCGTCAATCAATCCCGCGGTGTTTGGTATAGGGAAGAAGTATACTAACGGCGGTTGCGTACAAATGAATAGCCGCCGATCCGAGAGTTTTTGTCATCTCCGCTCCCAATTTGGATTCGTATCGCGCATACATTTTATCGATCTCCGCATCTGACATCTTATCCACCTGAAAAACTGAGAGACGCCTACCGAGATAATGCTCCGATTGTCCCCCAGCAACCAGCGCAGCTAGCCGCTCTCGTCGCGCCGCATTTTCATTTTCATTCGGAGTCGTTGCACTCAACCCAATACCAACCGCCGTTGGAGTTGGAGTTGATTCCGATTGCTCTGTCGGATCATTATCTTTCAGGATGTTGGCAGTCGGAGTTGAGGTTTCTTCCATTAGCTGATCGAGAAGTTCGTCGCAGTTCATTTTTCTTAAAATTAATTTAACTATTCTAACAAGTCTCATCACTTTAACATATTGCCAAGCGCACCACCCGATACTTATGATCACCATTATGCTCGCAACAAAGCTCGCAGCGGAGCACCAAAATGTTAACATTGTTAACCATTGTTCAGCATTTGTTCAACATTTGTTAAGCATTTGTTCAACATTTGTTCAGCATTGTTCAGCAATTGCTAAGCATTGTTCAGCAATTGCTAAGCATTGTTCAGCATTGTTCAGCATTGTTCAGCATTTGTTCAGTAATTGCTAATTAATTATAAAATTAATTGATAACTTCGTAAGCAGTTGGTTGATCAGTCTTTAGCAAAAGCTTGGCGTGCTTAGTTTCCGAAAGCATCTGTCGAACCTCCAGGCGCTCCTCGTGCGTTGGGATAACGTCATTCTCTCGAAGACAGTCATCGAATGATTCTCGGTCCTTGCAGTGAAAGAGGGCGACCCATTTCGTTTGCTCGCGCAGATCCTTGAGGACGGCGTTGTACTTTTGAGTGGATATCCATACGCTTTGCCTAGCATGGCGGCCAGAAAATGCGAGCTCAGAGAGCATGTCCTTCTTTTTGGTCATCGCTGCCTTGGCCGAGCAATCGTCAATCACGTATAGGGTGGGCTCACCCTGGAATTTTTGGTATAAACCACGCAGCCAATAGTGAAGCCTATCACCGGGGTCAATAACGTATACCTCAGGGTCGGTCCATGTCCACGGGCGCCGCTGATAAGTATCGTTGTGCCGCACAGTGGGACATAGTATCACAATGTGACGAAAGGCATCGCGGTAGGAGCCCTCGAGCAAGTCTAGGATGAAAACCGTTTTTCCACATCCTGTCTGCCCACATATTATGGCAGAGTGGGCATCTCCAATCGTGAATTGGTATTGATTGCTAATTTTCTTAATTAATTCTTTAGAATTATCAAATTTCTTAATTAATAAATCGTTAGAATGATTGCTAATTTTTTTAAAATCAATTAATAAATCGTTAGATTTAGTAGAGTGCTGAGACGTATCGGCCATCTTCGATGTTCAGTTGTGCGTCTGTAATTATATATAAGTACACGTTCAATGCGCGATTTCCATCCGCCTCTTTGGTTACCTGGATCGTCACACCCTCGCTAGCGTTCTCAACTTGGCGTCCGCTACCGTGTATTTGGTCGTCGTCGCTGGCTCGCATGTCTAGCCATAACGCGTATTTGGTATTCAGAAACTCCGCGAGGGAGACGGCCGAGAGATGCAGGTCTTTGGCAACCGCGGCAACCTCCGGGGGAGCGCTTGGAGCCGGCAGCAAACTGCTTTCTTACTTCGTCCCACTGCTGGTGCGCGCGAAGACCCGCGCTGTAGAGTTGATTGGGTACTCCCTCGATCGTCACCTCTACCTTCGTGATTTTGGGGTTATAGAATTTGTCGGTTTTTTCTAGCACCGAACGCGAAACCGAGCCTCCTCGAACAGCATCAGTATACCTTTCATCGAGCGGGCGGGTACGTTGACGTTAATATTCCACAATGTGTCGCTTTTGTCTTTCGTCATCTTGCGATGGCGAAGAACTCGGTCGTAAAGTATGGCAACGCGCCCGGCGTACTGGGTTCTGATCAATCGCGCGAGTTAGGGCATCGTGACCATCGTACTCCAGCGAAACATTATCGATCGTATACGTCGATAACTGGTCGCTGGCTATGAGAACTCGTCCGTAGTCGTTGAACGTTAGTTCGTATTCGAGGCGGTCAGCCAAAGCGCTCTGATAGTAGGGCATGTGACTCTCCAGCAACTCAAAGTCGAGCGGGATGTAGAAGCGGTTGCCGTAAAGCGCCCGCGACCGCGTTGTCGCTCGCGTTGTTATCTACCTTGTTAGCAGCCCCGATTCTAAGTTTGGTTACATTCTTATTTTTGCTGGTGTCAATACCCTGATAGACAGCGTTTTCGCGCTCTTGCGCCGTCTTCCACAGGTCCTGATAGCAATGGTAGACGTCGCTGTCGTCGATCGACATCACCTCATTACCAGAAATCTTTATCATAGTCTTCTTGACGATGGCGCGACCAATGTTCTGAACGACGGTTCGGTCCGCGTCCGTCGACGTCAGCGAAATAGTGAAAGCGAGGCGAACAGTACCCGGCACAATGACGTCGTTAGCTCCGAGGTTGGGGAAGAGGACCAAGAGCTGCTGGTTCTGGTCGATCGTCGATGGGTTGTTCGTAATAACGACACTCTGTCTCACGCCTTTTGCCCCGAGGGGCTCACGCAGTCTGCGGTATGGATTGAGTTTGCGACCGTATTGACTCGAAGACATAATTTAGTGAATCTATATTAAACCCGTATGGTTTTGTCTTTATACATAATTAATTTTAAGAAATTAATATGGCTGATTACGATATTGACATGGATGAAATCGGAGCAGAGGATTACCTCGATGCGGATGATGATGACATAGATGATTATAATGACGAAACGCCCTTGATACAGCCTCCAGTTCCAATCCAATCTGGGGAATTAGGTGGCGCTACTACTAGTCAAAGTCGGGAATTACTCGAAGGAGCTGTAAACGACTACTACAACAGTTTGGCAGAAAAAGGTCTGGTCCCATCTGTCTGGTCGCGACTACTCCAAGTTCAAATTTGATCTGAACGGTAGATTGCGACTAAAAGCAGCATCAAATATCCCAATAGTCAACACGAGGACCGGTAAACCCCTAGCGCTGGGCACCATTGCCGGAAACCCGGGCGGTGGCCAACTCGTAAGGAGCGAACTAGGATTCGTAGATTGGAAGAGGGGTAAAACAATTATGCCGACCCGCGCTGTAGAGGCCCTACAGTCTACCGACGAAATGATGGCAAAATCGGCCGCCGTGATAGAAACGGTCGAGCTCAGCGAGGTCCCTCGTGTAGCCACCGACACTATTAACGCGATGGAGACCACGTTCAGCGAAATCGACCTGTCTAACCATAACCCATCGTTACCTCTTCGCGAACTCCAGGGACTCGATAAGGCTATGCAAACAGTCCGGTGCGAATTGGTCCATAACCTCGCCAAACTCACGGCGCTGGATGAACATATCGCGCTAGAAGAAAGAAAACTGGAGGAAGCTGGTGGTGATAGAGAATCTACCGAGCGGATCACCGAACGCCTGCAGTCGTTGCGGGACGAAAGAGAAGCTCGCTTTGAGGTTGCATCTACTAACCGTGAGGCTCTCCGCACCCAAATAAGTCGGATCCGCGAAACAATCTCGAGTGTCCTGAACGAGGAGACGACACTCGGTGAGCGTCTTCGCACTCTGTTCAGAGAACAGGGCATCACGATAGCAAGCATCCTCGTTGCTATCAGCATGACTATATCGACCATAGTTCTAGCTTTCACTGGTGGTGCGGAGCCACCACCCGCGCTAGCACCCACACCACCAGCACCCGCGCCATCCAGTGGAGCCAAGGAGTGGGTAAAAAAACAACTAAAAGCCCTCGCCAGTCTCCTGGCTAAATTAGCCGAAAAGGCGGCTGCCGCACTACCTGGACTGATCGGAAGTATCGTTTCTTACTTGCTATCTATATTATCAAAAACGGCCGGATGGGTAGCCAAAAATACCTGGGCTTTAATCGTGGCAATCGCCGGTCTCCTACTATTCTTCGCCAGAGAGTTCCTAAAACCAAAGCGTAAATAATCCGATCGCCAAGAGTGCGACGACAAGCCCTAATTTCTCCTCCTCGTGTGTTGTGCTTCCAATTTCAGCATTGTTGATGATTGGTGTTTCAACATTGTTGATGGAACTTGATGGTGCATCCAATTTACTAATTGGGGGTACTGGGTTCGATTGTGTTGAGGGATGTGTATCCATTTTGTGTTTTGGGGGTACTGGGTTCGATTGTGTTGAGGGATGTGTATCCATTTTGTGTTTTGGGGGTTTTATGAAATCTTTTTCGAATTTATTTGAATTTACAACTCCGCGCCCGATCATTTTGGGGGTGCGCTTGATGATATCCGTGTTCACGTTACTGTTGTGACCGATTTTTTGATTGGCGGTGGCGATTACGATTTGATTATTGTAACCATCAACCGGGTCGTCTCGTAGTATCATATTGCTCGGCGCCATATAAAGACCTATTCCAAATACATAGTCAACTGGGGTGCTGGCAGTCTGCAAAACGTCTTGATAATTCTGGATCGCCTTCTCCAGGTCCACCTTAGCTGAGATGGCGTCCTCAACAAGTGCCAAGAACTGTTTTTGCGCGTCAAACGCCGTTCCGACTCCTATTATAGAACTGCGAGTTTGCTTCTGTGCGCCGAGGATGGTCCAAACGTATACGCGAATGGATTCGTTGAGGCGGGTAACACCGGCCTGCGTAAACCCTAGACCGTCGTCCAATATAAAGGTTTCTATACCCTTATGCACGTTTTCGTCTTGTAAAATATAATCGACGTGAGCTATTTATGGTGCATTATACCAGCAGTAATCGTAATTACACTGTCTCTTTGTACTAACTTCAGACCCGAATGTCATTTTATTTACTACATAATCGGTGGCGGTCCAATTTTTATAACCTCTAACTGGGTTCACAACACGATTTGAATAGTAGAAACCAAAGGTTACATCTGGGGTGGCATACTTCGTGCTTGCACCGTAGTCTAGACCACTGAGATAAACAGTACCTAAACCTCCGGTGTCTGAAAATGTTTTCTGTCTCCAATCCGAATCTTTTGAAACTTTAAATTCGTCACATATCCGTTCGAACTCCTTACGGTTGTATGTGTTGGAAATGGGATTCCACCCGTCGTCTTGAGGTAGTGGAGTACCTAGTTCTTTGAGAATCCTCCTAATGGTATAATACACATGAAAATTGTAGACGCTACTGCTTAACATGCTGTTACGGTCTGATATGTGGTCTCTGAAAGAGACGCCACACCCGGTTGTGGCACACCACACGGCAAAATTTAGTTGGTTCTGCCAGGACTGCATAAGATTGTCGTTCCAGTTTGTTATGACATCCTGTGTAATGGTTTTAGGAAGTCTGTACTTTTCAAACATGTTAGTGAAATTTGTGTCGAAACCCATGCCCAAACTAGCTCTTATTGTGGGGTGCACAAGCTCACCAATGGTGTTCTTTTGCTTGTATTTACCTCCGACCGCGTACTTTGCATTAGAATTAAAGCTAAATGCTTTGGTATCCATTGAAAGATATTATTATGTTTGCTACTATCACTAATGTTCAAAAAGGGAGTTGTGAACTTCAAAAGTCAATCGCAACTGCTTGCGGGAAAACGTCGGGTAGGCCTTAGATCAATCACGTTCACGGTTCGATGGCAGAATGTGGGGAAGAGCGAAAGGTTTTACCATGTGAAGGATGGACAACAATTCGGTGTAAAGCTGCCTCACGGACTGTGGGGAATAAGACAGCTCAAAGATTTTGTCAACTCAGAGCTTGACGGTATAATCAACCTCACAGTATCGAATGCTACCGGGCTCGCAACAATGACCATCATCAGTGATAATGCGGTAGTGGTCTCCCCGGGGTTGGGTATTCAACTCGGTTTTAGAGAGACATACTCCTCGAACAAAGGAGTGTTTACCCCGGGTGAGTACGTCGGTGATAACCCGGTGGACTTCGCCTTCACGAAAACTCTCAGGGTGCACCTGGATCGGGTGAACACATCGTACAACACGGTAGACGGCACTCCCAGCACATTACTGAAAACCGTGCAAGCCAGCGACTGTTTCTATGGTGAGACTGTGACCTTAGACTTCCCACACCCCGAGATGAAAGTTTTGGAATCGGGACATATCCACGAATTTACGGTCTCTATTCTCGATGATCAAGCGAGAAAGTTGAAAAACGATTACCCGGTAGTTCTCGAAATTTCTAATTGAGTATAGGTGCCCAATATTATAATTAATTTTATTATGAGTATATACGGACCAGGTAGTTCTTCCGATTGGGTGACAAATTCAAAGAATTTGGAACCGGCAGAAGGTGGATTCATCCCGACAGAGGGCGACTTTTTAACGATTGGAAAAACCAAGGCCTTGATAAATAAAACTATATCGAAGGTCACAAACGGGATTCACAGGAGTATATCAGATGTTAGAGTAGAAGTGCTGACGACGACTGCACAAATTGAGGGAGTCCGAACGGATATAGAGAAAGATCAGGCGGCTTATGAGGTGTTGCGCTCAGAGGACTCTCTCATCAGAGAAACGGAACTAAACGAACTAGGTAAAAAAATAACGAAATTTCGAAAGGAGAGCAGGTCGGATATTGATAAAGTCCGAGAAGATAAAAAAATAACCAAATTTCGAAAAGAGACCCGGTCGGGTATTGAGAAAGTCCGAGAAGACCACCAGTCGAACCTTGCGGAGGCCATTGCGGAGGCATAAAATGCGTTGCGCTTAGAGGACTCTCTCAACAGAGAAGCTACACTTACCGAACTAGACTGGAAAATAGCCGAATTTCTGAAAGAGACCAGGTCGGGGGTTGAGGGGGTCCGAGAAGACCACAAGGAGGCCATTGCGGAGGCTTATGGGGCGTTGCGCTCAGAGGACTCTCTCAACAGAGAAGCGGCACTTACCGAACTAGACGAAAATAACCAAATTTCGAAAGAGCCCAGGTTGGGGGTTGAGTAACGAAGACGGTTTGAGAAAAAAAAAAAAAAAAAAGCAGAGACAACACCAGGCGGATCGGCATTACGCTCAGAGGATCCCATCGAGAAGCGGCGGTTGGTAATGATGGTAACCGAATTTTCAAAAGGGTGTCGGGGTTGAGAAAGCCCGAGAAGAAACCACCAGGCGGACCTTACGGAGCTTTATAGGGTGTTGCGCTCAGAGGACTCTCTCATCAGAGAAGCGGCGGTTGGTGAACTAGATGGAAAAATAACCGAATTTCAAAAAGAGGCCCTGTCGGGTGTTGAGAAAGCCCGAGAAGACCACCAGGCAGCCCTTGCGAAGGCTTATGAGGTGTTGCGCTCAGAGGACTCTATCATCAGAGAAGCGGCGGTTGCTGAACTAGATGGGAAAATAACCGAATTTCAAAAAGAGGCCCGGTCGGGTGTTGAGAAAGCCCTAAAAGGCCACCAGGCGACCATTACGGAGGCTTATGATGCGTTGCGATTAGAGGACTCTCTCAGTAGAGAAGCGGCATTTACCGAACTAGACGGAAAGATAACCGAAGTTTCCGATAAACTGAAACATGATCGTATAGCCGCGACCAAAGCTCTTGAGGAGGCCTCTTATAATATTCGTACTGAGGCATATAACGCAAACAGTGCGCTTGCCGGAATAGTGCGAACAATGAAAACGCTAAAACGTGCCATAACAGTTTGGGCTGAGAAGCGGGGCCCATTGGTTAAGGGGCACTATGAATATTCGTTCGGTGCCAAAGCGAGTAATAATGTGGGGGATACACTATGACAGCCGCGGGTGAAGTTATCCAAATGGCGGTCTGCTCGGTTAATGGTAGTGGTAAACCTGTGGGCGCGGTCGCGATAAATATTGTAGTAGATGGGGAAGAACGGGGGTTGGAGTCACTAAAATCTCTGCAGATAGTTCGACGGTGGTTTCGTTCTCCGGTTCTGATCGAATTAGACTTTCTAAAGGTAGTGTTATTAACTTTGTTACGAAAATCGGTGACCCAGAGAGTTCTTCCACTATTGTCTCATTGTTAATTGAACTTATTTTGTAAATACTAATATATTGAAAATCATGAACGAATCAACACTTCCAATTGTCAATATCACTCCATCAACACGGTGTACAATTAACGAAAGAAGTTCAGATTTTAGGTTGAATAATATCGTCGCTATGCAGGATATTTTAGTTAGAGAACATACAAATAGAAAAAGAAACGTTAAAAAATATAGACGCGCGGTGAACATGGGTGAAGTATCTAGCACGGCTCTAGCGAGTGTTTCTGTGTTGTGTGGGGCGGGGACAGCTGCAACTATATCCACCATTATAACGGTTCCTGTAGCGGGGATTTTATGTGCGGTGTCGGCCGTTTCTGGGTTGTTGTGTATGGTAATTAGAGCGTCGGGTGGAAAACTCGAGAAAAAATGTAGAAAACATGATAGAATATCTGTTCTCGCCAGGTCGAAGAAAAATACCATCGACGTTATGGTGTCCAAAGCGTTGGCCGATAAGAAAATATCAAGTTTAGAGTTTGAATCCGTGGTGGAAGAAATGGGGAGATATGAACAATTAAAAAATGATATAAGAATCAAAGCGCGCGCCACCATGCCCAAAATTGAGTGTACTGATTGGGATAAATTCAGGGAAAAACTTGGAGATAAAGTCGGAAGAAATGTTACAGCACCATTATAAAATAATTGTTAAAAAAAAATTAATTTTCTTATATTGGTGCAGTAAACAAATTTACATACCTATACAACGTGTGTTTTTCACTGAGAATTACACCGTAATCGCATAACAAATTCAGTCGAGGATTACACTGTAATCGCCTGTTGATACACTCGGCTATAAATAACTGTCTCGTTTTACCTCGCTATCAATTTACGCATGGTTCATAACCCGTGTAATTGAAACATTGTCGTAAATCGATAATTGTACAACACTAGGCAACAATGTTTATCTAACAGCCTACATGGTCGTGTGGGTTAAGGCGATTCTCTATAGAGACGAGGGTCGTGGGTTCGCGCCGCTGTTGGAGCTAAACATTTTTTATTTGTATCCCTACAAATGTGGTCGCTATGGTAAACAACTGCATGACAACGGCGTTCCTATCCGACCGCTTGAGGTTGATAAAATTGATAAATTCAGATTGCCAGTTTACATACCTTCGATAAGGAATATACACTCGGCTATAAATAAATTAGTATTTTTTTTTTTTTCAATAATAATTTTTCAATATCTTTATAAGCGATATCGTAGAAATGTACATTCGTAAACGAATCGTTGGGTTTTAAATTTTTTGTATAATACACCTTAGTTTCATATCCGATACGCATTATCTGTCTTAATGTTCGTATTTGCCTCTTGTATAGTTGACATAATTGCCGGTATAATATTGTAAATGCAACGTTTTTATCGGAGCGTAATAAATTACGCTGGTATTTCATGTATTCGATATCACCTAGTGTTCTCATTTTATAGAATGTATATACAGGATTATAACCCCCGTAAGCTTCGTAAACTTCTTCAACACAGTCATTAAAAATTTGCAATTCAAATTGTATTGTATTATCCATTTTCTCTAATAATATTGGTACTTGTTTTTTCTGTTCAATTGGACGTGAAAAAAAACATGATGTATTTATGACACCAATATATACTTTCAAAAGTCAATTACCAATATAATTGGGACTCCCTCTTTTCAAAATTATTTTCTCCAAAAATTCATAAATTTGCTGTCGGGAGACCCAATTTTCATCGTTAACCAATTTTTTGATATTCGGGGGTGGTGGGGGTATTATAGAGGGTTATAAATGATATCACGGTAGGTGGTATCATTTTGACTCCCTTACTACTACTAGTCAGGTTTCCAATTGTTTTCGTTTGTTGACTCCTCCCACACTTCCTTACCACTTTTTCCCCCCATGTTAAATTCCCATAGACAAATCAATTTTTCGTAATAAAATCAATATTTTACCGAATTTCACGAAATAAAAAGAAGGCTCATTCTTAAATTTTCCTTTAATTTAATATTATCGAAACAAATATGGTTTTTGAATTGTTTATATGGTCGTAAAATTTGGGCAGCTTTCGTGAAACAGACTATAGTAGTGTTCACATTGTTCGTCGGATTTTAAGGTGTTTCGTAGCATTACTACCGCAATTCGGCCACCTCATGCTACGGATCTATTGTGTTTAATACATGTATGTTTAGGGTTCATTCACTCTGCTATCCATGATCGACTGGTACATGTATGACATTCTGGCCGGGATTGGGTTAAAAGTGTGAACAAAAGACAGTCGAACATAGGTTGGCTACTATCCATTCATCGTCCACACGGGTGTGTTGTTATTAAATAGCGGGTTTCGTGAGAGTTTACTTGCTATACTACTAAAAATGATGTATGACCATGTAGACAATGCCAGACTCATGACAGTTACTGTCTGTTCCACGTTTTTCTGCCGACGAACTTTTGGCTATTAAACACATTAAATCTAAAAAATATTTAAATTGCAGCCAAGTAAATTTACTTTAGAAAAAATAATAAAAAAATACTCTTATTAAACTTGGAAGTGGACATTCATGAACAGATTTATTACATGGACAAGTCCCCCAATCAGTTGTCAAATTACTTCACCAGTCAATATGTAAAATATCAAACACATTGTGTAAGGACGCGTCGGACCCCGGAATATCCGATGATTCATGCATAATTGCTTCCTGAATGTGATGGGATATAAAAAGAAATTATGCATAACATAGGCGTGAACAATTGATTGCCAGTTCAGATTGCCAAATAGATGTAATGGGCCGTAGCGTTAAATTACAATGTGCATGATCACGTGGTTACAACAACAACAACGTCGCCCACTCCAAAGTTAGTATTATTTGATAGTTTCCTTAATATGCTACGGAATTTGATGAAATATGGCGCAGCAAACGCGTCTTCAAGAGCTGCATTTGGTGGTCCAGGGTGTTCGGTACAGACTTATGGCGTTTTTGCGAAGAATCGATTTCGGGGTCGGAGACACGGAAATCGATTCTTCGCAAAAACGACAGAAGTTTGGGCGAAAATACAGAGACCACCAAATGCAGCTTAACAAGACGCGTTTGAAAAATCCGTTACGTAATAAGGACACTATAAAAGAATACGTACTTTGAATCGGAGGGCTTATGGAAGTTTCAGTACATGTTGTTGTTGTTTTAACCACGTGATCATACACCTTGATGCTGCAGGGTTGTAACATCAACGGATTCTCGTCTCGCGTGCATCTGTATGCAGTATCTGTCATGATTTTCAAGATTTCTAAAAATACCCTCAGACCTTTTTCTTTAATCAAATAATGGAATAATCTAAAAATCAGCATGGGGCAGTCAATATCAGAGATTTAGGGGTGACATGGGTTAAGGTGGCATAATGAAGTGTTCCCAACTCCATAGCAAACAGTGTATGCTCTGATCAGACTGCGTGCTGATCTGTATGTAACTCCAAATAAACATAAACTCAAATATTTATTGCTAGCTATAAATATTTAGAGCTAGCATTAGATATTTAGAGCTAGTTCCAAATGATTTATAGAGCTCTTCAAATGATTTGGAGCTAGCTCTACGTATTTAATGCTAGCTCTAATTATTTAGAGCCAGCATCTATTAATTATTTGAGTTTAAGTAAGTTAAGTTAAGCAAGTAATTTATTTATTATAGTGACATGTGTAAACAATATATAATATTATAATTCCAGCACAAAAATATTTACGCAATTCCCTAACATTTGATTGGTCCGTAGCAAGTCTCTGTCCAAAATTTATATCCCAGTAAACTCCCATGCCGAACTACTTTCCGTAACCGTGCGGCACAGTTAAAATAATTCTTAAGAAAGCGCAAAATAAACACATTTTCTTGATGAATTTATTTCAAATGCTGGAATTATAAGGAATGAATGGCATTTTTGTGGAATTTATCGGGGATATAAACTTGGAAAAGTCGCGGGAATACTGGACGAGGCCTTCCGGCCTTCGTCCAGTATTCCCGCGACTTTTCCAAGTTTATACCCCAATAAATTCCACAAAAAGGCCATTCATTCCTATAATAACCAATAGGATAAAAATAAACAATTGGCGATAAAAAATTACAATTTTCGAAAAAAAAAAAAGAAAAAAAATTCGAAATTTTTTACGTCAATTGGTTTATTTTTATCGCCAATTACGAAAGTGGCCTTTCCAAGTTTATACCCCGATAAATTACACAAAAACGCCATTCATTCCTATAATATATATCGCAATGTTTAAGAGTCGGTAGACAGATACACCCAGCCCTATGGACGTATATGTCACTTTTACAACAATTCATGAATATGTACATATGTATAAATAAATACACACATGCATTGTCACAGTTATACCTTACAATGTAAGTTTATGTAGATTTGGCGTTCCATATATCTGAATCTATGCTTGTCTTAAAGGCTTCCCTTCCCGCCTTTTCCTGGCATATCGAGTCGTAAATCGCGGTGTATGAGTACTCTTCTCTGTAGTTCGTGAATTAATTGGTGAATGTAAATTTCAAATATTGGAAACCTATCATTTTGTTCTGACTACGGGGCGCCAAGTGGGACATGGCTCAATTTTGTCAACAAAATTCATTTGTGCCACAGAATTCAATTCTGTGTCACAAAATTCAATTATGTGTCACAAAATTCACAGAATTCAATTCTGTGTCACAAAATTCAATTCTGTGTCACAAAATTCACTTTTGTGCCACAAAATTCAATTCTGTGTAACAAAATTCAATTCTGTGCCACATAATTCAATTATGTGTCACAAAATTCACTTTTGTGCCACAAAATTCAATTCTGTGTCACAAAATTCAATTCTGTCAATTCTGCACACGCATGTAAGAAGGACTACCATTGGTCAGAAACTGCACTGGAGAAATGGGTCACGGTCGCCGATCTACACATTCAATGTCGATGATTCATTTCTCATTCTGCCGATGATTCATTTCTCATTATGCCATTTTGCTTCAACTATCTCCAAACAGTCAAACGTTGACAAACCCATTCGTATTTAAACTCATTTGCGTTATAATTGTACACATAATTCATGTACATGTAGATCTCCCGCGAGTACTGAAGGCATGTATTGTGTGTATCGCAAGGTACATCTGCCCCAGTTAAATCAATAATACACGCGCTGTGGCCTGTGTTCTGACTGCTGTCTGTGTTTATAAACAGAATGTGTGTATTGTGCCATTTGAGGAAACCATTTGTAGTATTTGTGTAAGATACCATGGATACTAAGATGGTGTATACTGTAAATAATGCATGTAGACACATAGTTGCGAACACGTAACTTCGCAACTAGTAGACACAGATCCAATACCATTTGTTTCACAAGGTTAGATCTATTGTTAGAATACGACGTCATCTAATGCCATTTTCGAGCATAAAATGTTACATGATAAATAGAATACCAGGCTAGTGTATTTTAATATCAAGTTGTTTAGGCTCGGCTCGGAAACGGTAGGAATTCCTCGGCAAGCCTCGGAATTCCTACGCGTTTCCTAGCCTTGCCTGATAAACTACTAGCCTGGTATTCTCTATATATGGGCATGCTCTCAGGTCTAGCTATGTCCCGGCTACTTTATGTTTGACCCTGTTTACATAATTGAGGGAAAATTCTGAATATTTTTCTTATTTCTCCTTCAAGGTATATATGCTTATATGGTGTGACCACTCATTTGTAATCATAATATAACCAAAATAACTGTCCATAAAGAAGTATAATATTGATATATTGGGTTATATTTTCGCATTGAAATATTTAAACCTGCAAGTGTACTCCAGTAAAATGGACTAAGACCGATCTCAACCAATCAACGTAGAGATGACATAGACTATCCTACGCAAACTAATTTTTGTGGACAAAAATGAATTCTGTCCCACAAAACTGAATTTTCTTCACAAAACTCAATTCTGTCTTACAAAATTGAATCCTTTATAACAAAAATGAATTTTGTATACGAAACGTATGCAGAATTGAATTTTGTGACACAGAATTGAATTTTGTGACACAGAATTGACAGAATTGAATTGAATTATTTTTGGGACACACTAATGGGAAGCAAGGCTAAAGTGTAATAAACTAGGAAATGAGAGAAAAAGAATGATTTGTTATCACGTTTTCCTTTTTTTCTCTACAAATGGCAACCTGAAATCGTTATGAAATCAAACCCGTACAACATTTTCAGCATGCTTGCCACTCTCGGGGAGTTATACGAGACTTATTTAAACAAACAAAACAACATTCGGTTCTGTTTGGACATAATTATCCGAAAATGTGGCTATGACTGGAGAAATGGGGCTTATGGGCTTTGTGTCCAGTGTTGCTCCTGATCAAATAGCTCACTCCTGTAGAGTTGTAACACTATATTTCTTGTTAGAAGCATGACGAATGTTTGTTTTATGGAATGGCGAACAGTGCAGATCCTGATCAGACTGTGCGGATGCACAGGCTGATCTGGATCTACACTGATCGCAAAACCCATAAGCCCCATTTCACACAGATGGACGTGATTTTACACAATTTGGACATGATAAAGAACTTTATCATTTGTAGAACCACATTGAGGTCATAAAACAACGGATGAGCCTCATGTTGTATTGGACACACGCTATTCTTTTGACAATGGGACACACTAAGGCCAAGTGGAGTACTATCTTTAGCGATATTACATTTAGATAACCAGAGTGTTCAAAATTGGTCAATGGTGTTTTATATTACACTCTTCCCTTTATGATTAACTTAACACACTCAACATAATGTATGTGTTTACAAATTCGCCGTCATTCAGTATTTACAGTACATCAGGGCTTATCAATTAAAGGCATATGCCCACTCAGTAGGCCCACATGTTCTTTATACGAATTAAATAAGTGTATACTTGTGTCACTATTCCACCAGTTCTAAAAATTGGAAGTGCCCGCTATACAGATATAATCATTTAGTAATATTTAGTTTACTGATAGTGACGCGCGGTGGTATTAGGCTATTTTCATATGCAAATGAGGCACGATATTTTTTTTTATTTATACTAATTAAATGCGTCACCTGAACAAATAACATTATATACACACTATAAAGTATGATCATTGCAAATCAACAAATAAATACAGAGAATAAATAGTAATGTCCGTTAACATTTTAAGGAAACATGGTTATCGCCCCTGATATCAGTGTGGAAATGTTACGTCTGATATGAATTGTATAATAATACCAATCAATTCGTGTGCTAATGATGAATTAATGTGTATTTTGCTAGAAAATGTATCAGATGATGTCTCCGATATAAAGAACATTTTTGTGCCTACTGACTGGGTATGTACCTTTAACATTCGACCCAGAGTACATGTACTGTATGTGTGAATAGTTCGAAATTTCGCTGTAAAATTCGGCCATTTTGTTAAATGCACTGTATCTCAAATATATGACTCACGGTAAATACGCAGATTGAATACGAAACTTGTGGTATTTGAACGGGAAAGGAAATCAAATATCAAACTGTATATGCATATTTTTTATCCATGAAAAATGAATGAAATGGAATTTTATTAAGTAAGACTTGATTGTGGTTTTCGCAGAGTTTTATAAGATAAATCTTTCATAAATGTATGGCGTCGAAATCTTAACCCTTTGAGCCCGAAATCCCGCTAAAGCGGTTTATTCAAAAAGTGTAGATCCAGATGAGCCGGCTCGTAACGAGCCGTCTCATCAGGATCTGCACTGTTTGAAAGTAATTTTCATATTTTTGAGAACAACAAATACCCCTTTCATAAATGGACGAATCTGAAAATCATTTTGTGACCATTGGATTGGTCGGAACATTAGCATATCACAGTCCATTCCAGTTCCTTAGGGTTGAAAGGGTTAAAGAAGTCGGAGTGCAGGTGCAGAATCTCCGAAAAAGAAAGTAACAGAATCATTATGTATCGCCGTATCGGCAAAAACCGGCGATGCGATGCAGTATTAAAACAATAACACGTATGGAAATTTGTTTTTCTTTCTCAATAAACATGTATTGGCAGCACATTAGAATCGTCTCCTAAGACGATTATCATGTTTTGTCAAACTACAATGTATGTTTTTTGTCAAGAAATATTAATGTCTACACGTGTTCTATGTCTAAATAACAATATGTTTGGCAGCACATGAGAATCTTTTCGCAAGACGATTTGCACGTGTCCTGCGTTTTAGTGATCTCGCGCACAGGTTGAGAACACTAAGCGTGATCGCGAGAGCGCGAAACGAAGAGCAAGAGAGCGTGAAACATAAACGCCAGATTGTATGTCATAAATTATTCAATATTGCGTTTTTGCAACCTCCTGCTTGATATCGTGTTTTTGCTTCGCGATCGCGGAAGCGCGTTGGCATTGTATACAAACGCATGTGCAATTTCAATACGCATGATTTCAACAAAACTAACCCGAATGTTCTGTCTGTAACGCAGGGCAAGGCGGCCTGCATTACATACAGAAACTTCGGGTTACATGTAGGGCAAAACGTATTTAAGCGGAAGGCAAGATGGCGAAAACGAGAGACGATTCTCTCGTTTTAGGAGACAATTGTTATGTTTTGTACTTTATGAGAAATATGTTTTGTTTTTAATAGGCACGTTTTCTGAGCACATAACAATCGTATCCTAAGACATTTATCTATGTTTTTTGTTAAAACATATTGGTGCGTTTGTCCATAATTTTTCGATTTCTTAATAAAACATATTTTGGCATCACATGATTATCCATTTTAGGAGACGATCCTCATGTTTAGTCAACATACGTTTGAAGACGCTTTGCTGGCTGGCTTGAGAAACACCTATATTGTTTACAAATGCTGGGCTGGTACCCGGTTTTATAGTAAAACTACCCCAGGAATGACAAGCATGGCGTACCAGCCCATCGTCATTTCATTTGTATGCCTTCGCACTTTCAGCTCATATTTTGGATAAATGCCGAGGCAGTCCATCCGGACTTTTTCCGTAAGTACGCTTCGTGTAGTTTCGGGACGTGAGGGTGTAATCGTTGATATCCCCCTCTAATATTGCCCTCTTCGTTGTGAAGCGGGCGACACGGTAGAATATTTTTATCACGTGATATGAAAATGATCAATGTAACGCCTAGAAATTGCAATAAAGTATAATAATATATGATATAAGTAATGAAAATCTGCCAGATTAAACAGAAAATAAAACATACATACATGTCGTGTGCTACCTGCCTTCGAGACTGGTCACATATAAATAATGAGCTACTGCGACGATTATCACGGATTTTGAAAGTGTACAGTGGGGTCAGCGTGTAAGTGCACACACGAACGAACACGACAGATTGGACGCTGACCCACTGTACACTGACCCGATAGACCACTCTGGATGTCGAGTCCACACTGGGTGTAAGAGCATGGCTTCTCAGACGCCCATTAGACATGGCACTTCAGTCTGTTGGAAGCTATTTCATCAGTTTATTTGGACTAACATAATAATTACAACGGTTTACACCAGGAGTGTCAGATTGAAAGATATGACAGAAAACTGTTCCGACGTGTTCGGGGAACTGGCTGGAATGATCCAGAAGAGGCCAGCAGTCGAAGATTTTACACACTTTTGCGCGGCCCGTTTGTTTTATTTCATCAAATTCGGTGGAATAATAATACATTGTGATAACAATTATAGTAAAAGTCCATCTGAAATCAGCTGCTCTGCTGTTGACGGCGATTCCCCTCCGTGTAACAAATACTACCAGTTTCGCCGAATAACTAACGGCTCGTGCGTACTGATCTCAAGGGAACGGCTGCCAAACATGCCATCAATCCAGTATAGCATCATGATCAGTAGCCGATTTCATCAACATTGCATAGCATACTTATCTAGCAAAGTATACTTTGAGGGAGTAATCATTTATTTTTCCCGAAATGCATTATTTCATATAGAACTAACGACTGCATATATTTGATGATTAAAAGCATGCAGAATTATTATACTGATTGTTTTACATAAATGGCTGTGATAATGTAATAAATAGAGAATATTCCATCGACCATTTTGAATAGCGGGAAATAATACACGAGTGTGCGTCGGCTCCCGCGTAAGCAACGAGTGATCGTTGCGAACGAGTTGCTTGCACGGACGCCGTCGGACACGAGTGTATTATTTCCGCTATTCAAACATGTACGATGGAATATCTTATTTATTACACTTCCACGGCGGATATATATGCACATTTAGTCTATTTATGAGATTAAAAACAATGAATTGTGATGTGCGCATGAATTGTTATACAATGAAGTGTTTTCCCGCGTTTTGATGTTACGTTGTGTGACTTCAAATGTGACGTCATGTAAACTTTTTGAGATCCAAATTACGCAGCTGTTTCTATGAACCAGATATATTTTACTGCTTGTTTGGAATGTGTTCAATCACATTAACATTCTAGATTAGTCAAAACCATTTTTGCATGGTAGTTCCTGGTTTCCAAGAAAATAGGCAATTACGGTTGTTCTGTTCACGGTGTAATAGCTGTAAGGAGTTGATTACGGGTTTTCGCTCACACCCATGCAAATAACTCGCAAGAGTGTAATAAATTCAGTATAATAAAAATTAACAAATTTATCCTTAATTTGAAAATTTCTCCCTCAAAGTGTACTTTGCTAGATAAGTATACTTTGCAATGTTGTTGAAATAGGCTACTGATCACGATCCCGTGGCAGTTCAAACCGTCAGTCGTGTCATCATCTGGGTCAGACCATTATATGATTGGCTCGAAGACCTTCTATACCCGGGTATTTGAGCCCAGAATTTGTCAGGCCAATGGCCATTTGTCCGTTTGTTTCCGAATTTACCAATACATGTATATGCGATACATTCGAAATACTGTGCATTAAATTAAGGATGTAATGGGGCGGTTAATTTAACCTATTGTCTGTTTCACGAAACCTGCCCAAATTGTATGGCCAACAATGTAAAAACAGTATTTTTTTTCGATAATATAAAATTTTATCAAAATTTAAGAATGAGCCTTCTTTTTATTTCGTGAAATTTGTTCAAATTTTTATTTTATTACGAAAAATTGATTTGTTTATGGGAATTTAACATGGGGGAAAAGGAGCTGGAGGAGCTGGGGGAGGAGTCAGATTTTTTTAGGAAATTGACTCCGAAACCTGGCTAGATCGGTCCAGTATTTTTGAAATTCCAAAAAAAAAATCACCATTTTAAATCCCCATAGACATCTTCACTATGGGGATTTAACATGGGGGGGGATTATTTTTTAGCAATAAAATCAATATTTGACCAAATTTCACGAACCAAAAAGAAGGCTCACTCTAAAATTGTCCTTTAATTTAATGTTAACGAAAACAATATTGTGTTTGCATTGTTTATATAGCCGTAAAATTTGGGCAGCTTTCGTGAAACAGACAGTAGCTAGTTCATTCTCCTATCGCACTATGTCGGTATGTCAAACCGTGAAAAGGGCTGAGTGCGATTGCATGTCGTATTGTTAAATGTTATCCTATACGATGATGATATTTGAACGTTGTTCAGGGCAAAGCAGATCAAACAGGGAATGATCCATATGGGATTGGGTTATGCAATATATATCAAGGTGCACGATCACGTGGTCATAACAACAACAACAGTAGCTGAAAGTGTTGAAATCTTGCCCACTCCAAAGTAAGTATTATTTGATATTTTCCTTAATATGAAACTGATTTTAATGACATATGGCGCAGCAAACGCGTCTTCATGGTCGTCCATGGAGTTCCGCACAGACTTATGTCGTTTTTGCGAATAAATCAGTATCAGTCTGGCAGTAATTTAGCCTTCTGGGCCAAATCTACTGACTGTTTCATGAAAGCTGCCCACATTTTACGGCTATATAAACAATTCAAAAACAATATTTTTTTCGATAATATTAAATTAAAGGAAAATTTAAGAATGAGACTTCTTTTTATTTCGTGAAATTTGGTCAAATATTGATTTTATTGCGAAAAAAACAATTTATGAATAATCTTGTTTTTCGTCATTTTGTCGCAATTAATAAAACAGCGACGTTACGTTGCCGGTCATAAGCGTGTCGTCAAACGAACTTTGACGAATCAACAACGTCACGCGAGACCACGTAATGATACTTTTATGTATTGTGAGATGAACGCAATACGTTGAATGGGCATTTGTATTATGCCACAGTTAGATCATGGTTCGTCCACATGTACGAGGAGATAATCCGCGAGCTTCAACATGTTCAGCAAGTAGATTATCGATCGTACATGCGGACGAACGTGATATAACTGTATTAACGCCCATGTACTGTGTAAATGCAGGAAAAAAACGTCGAAAATGTATCAAAGATGTGATAAGAATTTATAGAACGTGTAAATATTATTTGTTAATAGTACGGAGCCCCACAGGAGACGTAGACTTTCTTTTTTATGTATTCGGTCCCACGAAATGACAATTCGTTCCCTCAATTTAACAATAAGTTCCCACGAATTAACAATTCGTTCCCACGAATTAACAATTCGTTCCCACGAATTAACAATTCGTGCTCTTAATTTAACAATTTGTTCCAACGATATAACAATCCGTTCCCACGAATTAGAAATTCGTTCCTGTGGGAACGGATTGTTATTTCGTGGGAAAGAATAAATAAAACAAAAAATATTTCTACGTCCTCTGCAATACATTTAACTGCATTAATTGTATGGTGCTGGAAACATCACGAGTGAAATGTAGCATGCAAATAGAATAGGAAACCGAAATCTCCATGATTAAGAAATCGTGATTATTCAGTTCACCGTCTAATTATACAAACGTATTTTACTACACGGAATCATGACACGACTTAACTCGATACGCGCACATGCTTTACGTCTACTTATTATTATCTTATTATTTAAGGGAATGAATTGGCTCGAGGACCTTCCAAACCCGGACATCTGAGCCCACAAATGGCAGGCTAATGACCGTTGGCCAGTTTGTTTCCGAATTTACTAATACCTGCCATACGGTCGAAATATGTGCATTAAATGAAGGAGACAATGAGGCTGTTAATTTAACTGTTTTACGCTAGCTGCACGTTTTCCGCTTTATATGCAACGGGTTACACCCTATTGCTAATCATGCTCTAAGCCGGATACTTCAGTATACTTCAAAATGCTTCAGTACACACAATAAGCTGATTCAACCTTATAATTTATTGATACCAATTCAAATTTTATGCAAATATAATAATATTGTCAATGATTCCCAAGTTAACATAAAACGCATTGAAACAAGTGTCTGGCTTAATAAAATGTCAGCGATCTTTCTTTGATTTAAAACCGGTCCAGTTACAGTTGTGCCGTTCGGTGAATATAACTGTCCTGTGATCTTTGTTTGAGTTGCTGACAGCATAGCACCAGATCGGACAGCGCGCGCGCGCAGTCTGATCTGGTGCTACGTTGTTCACCACAACATCTTGCTTAATGTCTATTATCTAAACTGATCTGATTGTGAAGTATTTAGTTCTACATATCGACTGAATTTGAACGAAAACTAAGACTGGTAGTATGCACATATAAGGTTATTTATTCATCATTTCGGGCGGTGGGTGCGTTTGTATTACATTAGTTATATCTGCATTATCATTGCAGGGTAGACCATGAAGACTGGTGGCAAAACCACGGGGCATATCTGATCACCATCCGACCATAACAATCTTTAGAATCACAATAGTCATAACCCACGATCAAAGAGGAGGCAAGCAATGACTAACTGTTTTATCGGGACAAGGCCTACAGAGTTATCTTGCAGCAAGCGTCAATAAAACATGGTGCCAAAAATAATAACTGAAGCACGTTATCCCGGGAATTACCTATACACTTTGAAGACTTTGCGCAACGCTAATCTACGATGCGCAATGAAGAAACATGTTTAAACGTGTTTACAAGGTGTTGATATATACTGGAAAACTATACAATCACTCGTGAAAACATTCAGAGCTTCACGAAACACCAGTAAACATAGCCTTTATTATACAAAAAAGGGCGCGAAATGTGCATAAACTCGGCAATTTCCGTGCCACTCGTGCCAGTTAATTTCAATACATAGTTACATTACTTACTAATGGAATATACACACTGATCTATAACACGAACCAATGCGCATGATGGGTAGAATCTAACGTGAAACCCCGTTTTCATTGTAAAATTCTGTTCAGCCAACATAACTGACACACGTTATTTACAAAGGGAGATAATTGTGCATGACCTGCAAACATATCTCTAACAAGTTATCCCGAACATAATTTAAATCAGTTACACCCCTGACTGCTAATAGCATCAAATGTTACACTTCGCGTACTAAAATATAGAAACAACCGGCAGGGCGTTGACGTTCATACTTCGCTATATAGAGAATAGTAGGTTAGTGCCGTGAATGGGAAAAAATATCTGACAAGGCTCAGGAAACGGGATGGGCGAGGCTATGCCGAGCACATCCCGTTTCCGTGCCGCGCCAGGTATTTTTTTCCAATTTACGGCACTAACCATACTATTCTACTTATCCCGTCAACACCTACAAATGGGGCTGTAAAATGCAAAAATAGTATTGACTGGATATCAAAAATGTTTCACGGCACCGTGTTTCACGGCATATACGCACTGTGTTGACGGGATAAATTATTATTGAGAGACAATTATTATTACCATAAACGTACCTAATAAAGTGTGTAATAGCAAAATTCTTAGGTCACTTCCACGAAGTAGAAAGTAAACAAAGAACGCTTCAAACGCACATTTGGAAAGACTACTCCGTCATAACTGTAAAGTGTAATGAAATGTAATTAGAGTTATGAACTCAGAACTAGCATGACGCATATTTTCATTGATATTCTTGTTGTACCTAAAAAGATGTGCGATATCTCATGAAAAATATTTACATTGTAATTAACGATAATTTCCGTAAATGGCGTCGAAGTTGACAACATGTTCAAAGAGAATGCGAAATATAAACTGTTCTCAACTGCCGACGTAATTTACGAAAATATAACAGTTAAGTTTCGGTACATTGTATACCTTTTTATTAATTACATAGGGTATACACCTATGTATAGGGATCGCCTCAGAAAGTTAGCCACGCCCCAGACCCCCCTCAATGCGGTGGTAGGTAGTGATATCTTGGAGTAACCATAACAACAAAATGCATTGTGTTACTCAACGTTTAACTGTCATACGCAACCGCTAATTGAAAATAATATTATGAAAAACTACTTGCACTGCACAATATCAACAACGGATGTTCTACGTACAAAAATACATCGGATTATTTTGTTTCGCGTGATTTGCCCCCATTTGCGGTCATCGCTAAATTTAGTAACAGAGTTAACTCCCCTCCGAATACTCTCCGAAACAAGCGCTGCGTTTAACACACAAACTACATCAAGTTTCACCTTACGACAGCCTATGTTTAAACTCACCCGACACCTGTGCGAAACAAAACTCGCACGTGTAAGTCTAACTGATGTTTAATCCTCATTATCTCTCTCTATCGATGGATTTACAGCGGATTTTATTGACATTCCCGAATTCGGCCTGATTGACATTTGTCTATGGTGGTGGCCAATACACGCCAACATGAGTGTCAATTCTACGTTCAGGGAAGGGGGTCAATAAGTCAGTATTTAAGGTGATAACTTACAGTCAGGGAACAAATTAATGACAGTATAACACATACAGTGTATATTAATACCCATATTAATGCAAGTACTGAAATAAGACAAATAAGTCTGGGCTTCCATACATTGAACATTTTGTCAGCGGTTTCCCCAGTGACGTCATTTGTATGTTTTAATATACTCGATCCGGGGCCAACTATTTCATTCACAAAACAGAAGTAAACTTGGCGATGTACCGATAAGGCATTTTCAGGCGCGACAACGCTTCCGTGGCGGAATTATTGTAACTATTGCTCTTCAATCAGTTTTCAAAATATCTATAATGATCATAGCTATCTGAAATCTGTATACTTGAATTGATGATGTCTTGTATATGTGTTACCGTATCTTTCTGATATTGCTATGCATAATCTGTAATGTTGTTGAATGTTTTGGTACATACTGTAGCAGTGCATACTGTCAGGGGCGTAGCCAGGGACACATTTCTGATACGCACACATATCAAATGGTAGAACATTGGGTGAGCATGGCTCACTCGTCGACCTAGCGAAGTGACGGAGAATGCTAGGGAAGTCCGGGGCATGCCCCCCCCCCCGCCGGATTTTTTTTGAAACGGAGATCCTATCTAACGCGTTTTCCTGCATTATTTACGGCACCATTTGTTTGTAATCGACATGTACGTTTGATACAAAATGCGTTCTGTTCCAGACTCAATAGCAACCCCCACCCCCGCCACCCCAAGATTTTATTGCATATTTCGAATAATAAGCCTTTTTTTTAATTATTTTATTTGTTCTCGTACGCACGTGCGTACTTGCGTATGCCTGGCTACGCCACTGACTGTACTTCAAGTTGTGCCATATCAATAGTTTACCCCTTAACCATTAAAACGCTGAAAAATAAAATTGCCGTCTGCTCATTTTGTATATTTTAATCTCTTTAAAAACCTGTTTTGGCAGCGCAGTAGAATCGTCTCAGTATCTTTTTGTGGAGAAAATATAAAAATATTTAAAACAGCAGACGACAATTGTCGTTTCCAGCGCTTTAAAGGTACATGCCCATTCAGTAAGCCCAAAATGTCATTTATGGGAATTAAATAAGTGTATAACTGATAGTGACGCGCGGTGGTATCAGGCTATTTTCATATGCAAATGAGGCATGATATTTTTTTAATTATTTAAGAAATGCGTCACCTGAACAAATAATATTTTCGACAGATTTTAAAGTATGATCATGAAATAAATACATAGATTAAATAGTAATGTCCGTTAACATTTTAAGCAAACACGGTTATCGCCCCTGATATCAGTGTGTAAATTTACGTATAAAATGTATAATAATGCCAATTAGTACGTGGGATAATGGCGCATGAATGTTTATTTTGCCAGGAAATGTCTCAGATGATGTATCTGATGTAAAGAACATTTTGTACCTACTGAGTGGGCATATACCTTTAAGGGTTAATGAAACTGCAACACCAACAATCAATCAATCAATCAATCTAGTTTAATCTTGTAGTACCCTATGTTCAGTACTTTCAGTACTTTGATTCATATTAGTAGAGGGTAATACTGCAGAGCCCCTCAGTTTTATTTTATTAATTCGTTCCCACGAAATGACAATTCGATCCCTCTATTTAACAATTAGTTCCCTCGAATTAACAATTCGTTCCCACGATATAATAATTAGTTCCCTAGAATTAACAATTCGTTCCCACGAAATTACAATTCGATCCCTCAATTTAACAATTCGTTCCCTCGAATTAATAATTCGTTCCCACGATATAACAATTCGTTCACACGAATTAACAATTCGTTCTGGTGGGAACGAATTGTTATTTCGTGGGAACTAATTGTTAAATTGAGGGAACGAATTGTTAATTCGTGGGAACTAATTGTTAATTCATGGGAACGAATTGTTAAATTGAGGGAGCGAATTGTTATTTCGTGGGAATGAATTAACAAAAAAAAGAATTCTACGTCACCTGCGGGGCACCGTATAATACAGACCACACTGTAGTACACAATTTATTGTTATTGCATACAATGGGCTCTCAGAGTGTATTATCACAGATAAATGTAAATGATAATGCACTAGTGTAATAAATATGCAAATTAGCTCGTTACAGAAAACATGTTTGGTGACCAGTACATCTTCACTGTATGATGTTGTACTTATGCAATACATATAATCTGAACAATGTCTGTTGTATTATGGTATTTATTAACTCGCTAACTGATTTCATAAGAAACTCGACATAGCCTCGTCTCATGTGAAATCAGTAAACTCGTTTAATAACTATCATATTCAATTATCACTCAATTAAGATCCTCTATTGGTTGTTGTGTTGTAGTTATTGAACTCGTTGACTAATTACATAAGAAACTCGGCATAGCCTCGTTTCTTATGAAATCAGTAACTCTTTTACTAAATTTCATATTTTGTTATCACTCAATTAAATAAGATCCTCTATTTATTTCTGTGTTGTGCTTAGTAAACTCGTTGACTAATTCCATAAGAAACGAGGCTATGTCGAGTTTCTTATGAAATAAGTCAACTCGGCATAGCCTCGTTTCTTATGAAATCAGTAAACTCGTTTAATAAATATCATATTATGTTATCACTCAATTAAGATCCTCTATTTATTTCTGTGTTGTGTTTAGTAAACTCGTTGACTAATTCCATAAGAAACGAGGCTATGTCGAGTTTCTTATGAAATTAGTCAACTCGGCATAGCCTCGTTTCTTATGAAATCAGTAAACTCGTTTAATAAATATCATATTATGTTATCACTCAATTAAGATCCTCTATTTATTTCTGTGTTGTGTTTAGTAAACTCGTTGACTAATTCCATAAGAAACGAGGCTATGTCGAGTTTCTTATGAAATTAGTCAACTCGGCATAGCCTCGTTTCTTATGAAATCGGTAAACTTGTTTAACAAATTCCATAGTAAATTACCACTCATGTAAGATCCTCTATTTATTGCTGTGTTGCGCTTAGTAAACTCGTTGACTAATTCCATAAGAAACTCGACACAGCCTCGTTTCATATGCAATCAGTAAAACTCGTTTAATAATATCATATTAAATTATCGCTCAATTAAGATCCTCTATTTATTTATGTGTTGTATTTATTAAACTCGTTGACTAATTCCATAATAAACTCGGCATAGCCTCGTGTCTTATGAAATCAGTAAACTCGTTTAATAAATATCATAGTATATCATCACTCATGTAAGATCCACTATTTATTCCTCCGTTGACGTTGTCCACTTGTCAATTGCAGTGTGACCCCGGGGTTGGTATGGACGCCCTGTATGACCTCATATATCGCGGTGAACAAATGCTCATGGTCATCGGAAGCGCTTGCTCAGAGGTGACCAAGACTATTGCTGAAATCGTGCCTTACTGGAACCTTATATTGGTAAGTATTACTTAGAGACTATCAGGCTAGTGTCTTTGGATATCAAATTCATCAGGCAAGGCTAGGAAACGCGTAGGAATTCCGAGGCATGCCTGATAAACCGAGCCTGATAAACTTGATATCAAAAGATACTAGCATGGTATTTTATTAGGAGACGTTTTTGGATACATCATGAGAAATTATGACGTTGTGTTCGTTGGAAAGAACGCGGAATTGTTTCCGTGACGTTATTCCACTGGCGTAACTAAGTAACGCCATGTGACTCCGTTTGACCAATGGAACGTCAGTAAAAGTAGCTATGACCGGAATATGTGTATCTCGTCAATGCAAGATACCACAATTTGGTATCAGTTCGTATGTATTCGACCAATACAATGTTATTTATTTGATAAATGAGCACTCAACTGTATGCCGGGTGTAATTATCTATGAGGTGTTATGCCGGGTTGTACCTATTGCATATGGCGTGTTGTAACGCACTTCATATGCCGTATTGTACCACATTGCATATTCCGTATTTTAATCCATTACATATGCCGCGTCGTAACCCATTGCATATGCCGTGTTGTAACCCATTGCATATGCCGTGTTGTAACCCATTGCATATGCCGTGTTGCGACCCATTGAATATGCCACGTTGCAACCCATTGTATATGCCGTGTTGTGCCCCACTGCATATGCCGTGTTGTAACCCATTGCATATGCGGCATTGTGACCCATTACATATGCCGCGTTGTAACCCATTGCATATGCCGTGTTGTAACCCATTGCATATGCCGTGTTGTAACCCATTGCATATGCCGCGTCGTAACCCATTGCATATGCCGTGTTGTAACCCATTACATATGCCGTGTTGTAACCCATTGCATATGCCGTGTTGTAACCCATTCCATATGCCGTGTTATACGCCATTGCATATGCCGTTGTTGAGACCCATTGCATATGCCGTGTTGTACCCCATTGCATATACCGTGTTGAGACCCATTGCATATGCCGTGTTGTACCCCATTCCATATGCCGTGTTGTACCCCACTTAAACACATTAATGACTTAAACACGGAGGTGAAGGCCGATCGCGGTCCACTCAGTTTATATACATTAACTTCAACAAAGTTCGTATTTGTTTTTGACAAACATAACCTCTACCAGTTATGTGTAATAACTGTCTAACGTTATCTTCAAAAACAGCCCACAGCTGGGTTTCACATATGTGCATAACATGTAGATATACACATGAATGACACACATGTCGAGTTATCTTCAGGATGTTGCACATGCAATTTCCATATACCATGGCAGGCATGCATGCACTATATTAGAATTAACCCGGCGACAGTTATTTCGAATAACTTCCTCAAGTAATGTAACACAGTTCGTTTTTTTTTTTGTTTTTTTTTTCAAACATAACCTCTACCAGTTATGTGTAATAACTGTGTAATAACTGTCTCCCGTCTCACGTTATCTTGAAAAACAACCCATAACTGTGTTTCACATATGTGCATACCATGTAAATATACATATGACTGAGACACATGTCGAGTTATCTTCATGATGTTATAAATGCAATTTCCATATACCATGGCAGGCATGCACTATATTATACTATATAATAACCCGTGACAGTTATTTCGAATAACTTCCTCAAGTTATGTTGACATTCAACAAAGTTTGTATTTGTTTTTGACAAACATAACCTAAACCAGTTATGTTTAATAACTGTCTCACGTTATCTTGAAAAACAACCAATAGCTGGCCATGGGTTTCACATATGCGCATAACATGTAGATATACACATGACTGACACACATGTTGAGTTATCTTCATGATGTTGTATGTGCAATTTCCATGTTCCATGAATCTTTTCAGGGCTAGGAGAACGCTTGTTAGTTATTTGGAATATAACTTCCTCAAGTTATGCTGACATTCAACACAGTTTGTGTTTGCTTGAGACAAAACTAACCTATGCCAGTTATGTGTAATCACGTCCTCAAGTTATAATAAGGAAAGCAACCATACGACAATGGTGACTAGCATCAGTCGAGTAACCAAAATCGAAGAGGTGTCATCATGATCATAGATACTACACACTATGTACATGTTGTAAGAAAGCAATGCAAACCTTGCTCACTGCACGTGTAGTAGGTGCCATAGGGGTGTATAAGACAAGTCGTCACTGTCAAGATGTGCATAATCATGTAAATGCTAACCACATACATGATGTCTGTGTTTCTCATATGCATAGACCATCGCTATGTTCATGATATGATACATGCACATTCGATATACCATATATACATAAACAAATGTATACACTATTTACTTACATGGCTAGGATAACCGTGCCAGCTAATTTAAATAACTTCCTCAAGTTACGTCGACATTCAACACATTTCCTGTTACTTTTGGATAAAAATAACCTATGCCAGTACTGTGTATCTCTGATTCAAATGGTAGTCAATAGTTCAAAACATATCATTTGGATCGGAGATGTCAACACTACTGGTTTTCACCAACAACGTGGTAACTCTTATGACTGTATATGGTGTAATCATGATAATATGGCAAACATCGTGATCATGGTACTAGCTGTGAGTTGACCTGCCAGTTCCAGAATTTGAAAATTGCTTTTGTAGTAAATTAATAATTAAAAATTATTTGGTAACTTATATGAAAGTTCCTATTATTCCCCATGATTAGCTACATAATTATCTATCAGAAAATAATCTACATATTGTGCAAGTTGTATTTCTATGTATTGTTTCCTCAAATATGCGTGCTATGTCTCATTATGATCATCTTCGTGAGGTGGTTCAAATGAGTGATCACAACATTGACCTTTGTAGATAATGTAAATGCCGATAAAATGTTTCACCACCCGCCAAGTCACATAAACTTAAAATATGCCAGATGTCATCACGTTTGAGGCATTTATTTCCTATATATCAGTTGTATATCATCATGATCATCATCACCATGTACAGTTGCCATATCATGCTATATCCATGCTAGCTACATTATTGTAACATATTTAATAACCACTTTGATTATCATTGTTAGTCCCATGATTAAACCCTGTGCGTATCCGTCTTTGATATGTGCAGCAGATCAACTGCCCATTTCCCCCAGAATAATTTGCTCGTACTCGGATGACCGGAACTATGAATCAAAACCTGGCATTTAGAGAAATGTTACTATTTCGACACATTTTTGTGCATTGGGCATTTATAATCAACATGTGTTCTTCATTTTCTTTTGACAGACATTTGTCTGTAGAATCGTGAATAATTACTGCTAAATCATCATTATAATTTTGGCAATCAATGTAGACACTGTTCAGACTGCGCGTTGTATTTTTCATGCACGTTTACATGCATTTTGGCTTTGGCAAACATCATGAACACTATCTAGTAGAATGGTTAAACATTACTATACTTCTAAACAAACAAAATGCAAATAAATTTCAAGAAGTCATCGTATGTTCATAATAAACTGCGCGCATTCGCAAACTAATATTGGTATACGTTGATTACAATCACTGTTTATACAGTGCCCAGCGGAAACAAATTGTCTGGAAAGTTGTTTATCATTAACAGTATTCCCTGTGATAAGCCCGTCATTAACTGCACACTATCATTGTGATGTTATTTGTTTATGTAGCCCATTAATCCATTGTGAAAACATTATTCACACATGAGTAAGACAGATGACACGGCCATATAATTGATTATTGTAAACATCATGCCATCCTGTAACTATAATAATCATTATCATGCTGATAATCTGATAAAAACCACTGACCCCTCTCAGATTTTCTTTCAGGTGTCCCTCTCTCTCACAAGTGGAGATATAATTGCCAGCCACTCGGGGGCCATAGAATCACTGTTCCCTGTTGTACAGACCGTTAGCGTGGTTAGCATGACAGTGTTGGCGCCGTTCATGCTTTGGAATAGATTTAACTCATTAAATTAACGTTAGGTCACTTCCATGGAGCAGATTATTTTACATTATAGAGTATTATAGAGTACTACATTATAGAGTATGCAAAATACATGAATTGCGCATGAGCTTCGAATAGTGCACCAGCCAGCCTAACAAGCCAATCCATCCTAGGATTTTGTTTTTCTGTCCAATTCCCGTTGCTCGGATTATGGTGCTGTCTAATTCCCCAGGTGTTGACCCTCGCTATGCCCCCCCCCCCTCCCCGCATCCCATCCCGCTCAGTTGGCGGGAAAAACGTCGATATGCCTATAAATCCCATATGCCAATATGTTTATGTATGTTTATGAAATACAATATTTGTAAAATCAAATATATACTTATAGTTTTCGAATTCTTCTAGCAAAATAATTTATAATTAAATATAAGTGTAATACAACACAACCATCATTGCAGCACATTAACACATACCTTAAACAAGCAATAACTAGAGAAAAGTCGATGGCGCGCCATCGCAATATACACACGTTTGTGCCTGAATAGCGAACAGTGTGAAATATATATTGTTACCACCCATTAAAACCGTCTTGGCGAGTCGGTTCAAATGACTGATAACAACATATACTTTTGTTCAGAAAAAAGAAAACTAGTAAGTATTTTCAGCCCGAAAACACTATTCAGCATGAAAATGATTGATCCAGTGCGAAAACTATAAAGGTGTTGAGCTAGACAGATAACATGGGCCATAATGTGATTACGTAAATACTAGATGCCAGAGGTAGTGGCCCATACAATCACTACATGTACTATATAACTTCATTACTCTTTGAAACATTTTCATCATATTTCACACTTGCATAAACCATGACTCACGGTGTCTCGTGCAAGAACGACAACTCTCAATTACTAACATATTAGTTGTCTCCTTTTATTGTTTGACTGCCTGTAATGATGGGTTGTGGCCTATGTGTTAGAACACCGGATTTCCAATCCGGTGGTTGTGGGTTCATACCTCGCCTAGGGCATCAAAAATATTTTCATAGTATGCCCAGCTCACCTGTCTATATATGACCTTAACTGTTGCTCGGACATTAGACCCATTCACGTGCACTTTTACATTTGACTGCATGAAAGTGGCGAGGGCGATAGACATGCGATTGTGGACAAGCGTCAATTTCTAGTTAATGAAGGATCGCAGCTAGTTGTTTCCTTTTGCAAATATATTAATATGTTGTAGTCCAGCGTTTATTTTTTACTGAATAGCACAGAAGTGAGTTTTTGCGAACAGAGTAGACACAGATCAGACTGCACTTGTGTATGCCAATTTCTCTCCTATGTAGCATAAGCATGTGAAAATATTATGTGTGCGTTATATCAGCTGCCCACTTGCTTCCGAGATGGCAGACAAAAACTAACCACACTCGTTGTCGGATCTTATAAACAGGCTAAAAGACGCATTGTGCATGTTGGGGTCAGTTGAAATCAACCATGAACATGTAGCGCCTACATTTTCACAAGACCGATAGTGTCAGCACAGCCAGGACGAGTATACGGTTATAAAACCACAGAGTGCCCCATAAGCAAGTACCTGGGGACCATGTATCAGCACCTTGATGTTCCAGTGTACGCTGGCATACATCCATTAACCCTTAGAATGCTGGGAACGAAATTTGTTGTCTGCTGACGTTTTATGTTTTGCGGTTTTGTCAATAAAAATATGTTTTTTGATAGGCAAAATGGAAAAGAAAAAACAAGAAGCAGACCAAAACTTGTATTCTGCAGTGTAAGGGTTAAAAGGTTATACAACGGTAATCAGTTGCAATTCTACAGGACAACCGTGCTAATTGTTTTCTATATATTGTCATAATGTTTAAAATAGTTTGTACCATCCAAACTGGGCATATAGTGGAATATTTCTAAACCCGACACTCTTGAAGGTCCCCGGATGTCCGGTTTGGAGAGCTACAACTGTAATTCACTGCAAACTGCAAGGTCTGCGCTACAGATAAATTACAGTGAAACTCCAACACAATTAAACACACAATTTTTGTATCTCGTCAGGGTCAGACAGGTTCCTCTTTGTACATGGTTGGTGATTAATATGCTTACGGCATGTGTAATGCTAGATTTATATATAGTTGTTGACCAGTTTACAAGCAAACTGTTCACTTGATACTAATATAAATTCATGTCTCACCCACTCCGCGAAATATTGTTCCGACTGACAAGTTAGAACCTTACGCCGTGGGCCACCAACAGAGCACCAGATACACACATTCATATTATAGCATAATCATGTTGGTGGCTGATCGCAATACAATGGTACTTATGTCGATGATTTGCATATATAGTTCAATTATAAATAGTCGTATTATACACGTATACTTTCGTTTCCCAGTGAAGTCAAAAGCGGCACATGGATCAGACATTTTGAAAAGGTGTCAAATATCATAATCATACAAGTAGTCGGCTATTTGTTTTGTGTTATTGGGAGTGCTATATCCGATGAGCATGATGAGTAGTGATGAGAATGAAGTGGTGAACATTTACGACACTGATGTGATTCCACTGTACAGTATCATTAACTGATGCACTGCGGTACCTGTTCGCAGACATTATGGACACATGATAGTATTATGGTTCGGTTCAACACAATATTTATTCGAACAATGTTTAATAGTTATAATTATCATCTGATCATAGTTATCATACACTGGGTAGTATGGGTTATAGAGAATAGTAGGTTAGTGCCGTGAATGGGAAAAAATATCTGACAAGGCTCAGGAAACGGGATGGGCGAGGCTCTGCCGAGCACATCCCGTTTCCGTGCCGCGCCAGATATTTTATCTCATTCACGGCACTAACCTACTATTCTATTTATCCCGTCAACACCTACAAATGGCTGTAAAATTCAAAAATAGTATTGACTGGATATCAAAAATGTTTCACGGCGCCGTGTTTCACGGCACATACGCACTGTATTGACGGGATAAAAAGAGACAATGTGTCACTAGTTTGCTTAGTTAATTCACAGTCGCTTATATTTCATGGTATGCTACAACAGGTGTCACATTTTGTCACAACGTCGTAAATGCGCCTTTTATTTTAACAATTGCAAAAGTTAATCGAAAAAATTCGGATCACGCGTTCGATGAACTAAATAATATTAAAGTTATACGATGTGTATTTTGTAGTCTTTCTTGTGAAATACAATGCGTGGGATCCGTGTAGAAAATGAATGAAAAAACTTCTGAAAATGTCACACTTTACAAATTACGTCGCGAATGCACATATTTTAAAGTTACCGTAGTTTGTGTGATGCTAAATATTTGGTGATTTATATAGCACGGTAATTATATTGTAACTAAGAAATGTGTGTTTAACTTCTTTTTAGTAGTGTACCTTTTATGGCGGTCACACATTAACATCATACAATCTAATCCCATGTCTAGTGGCAATGTCACACCTTGCAAATTTCATCATTATTGTGCATTTTTTTAAAAAGTTGCCGTCGTTAATGTGATAAGATTTTCTGCCTCTTTTTGTTGTACGAGAACGCAATTGTAATTACGAAATGTGCATTTTATCTTCTTTCTAGTAATGTATATGTTAAGGTGGTTGACCATGAACTTAATAAAATAATACATACTTCAAAATGTCTAGTGGAAATTTCACATATTGCGAATTACGTCACTGTCGTACATTCTTTAAAGCGTAAACGTAGTTTTTCGGGTATTAAATATATGCCAGAATTTGTTGTAAACAAATTATATTGTAATTACAAAATGTGCATTTTGTCTTCTTTCTTGTAGAGTACATTCTGTGGCGGTCGCACTTAAACATAATAACAAAATAGGTCTAATGGAAATTGCATACGCCGCAAATGACGTCGCTATTGTGCATTTTTAAATGTTTCCGTAACTTGTTATTATAAGCTGGGCTTCGCAAATGGCGCCAAATGCGCTAATAAATTGAATGTGGCACAAGAAAACAAAAGTTGGCGAAAGTAATGGCGCCGGTAAAAACATTGAGACAGGTCTGCTTTTCCCAGGACACGGTCTCTGTGTGTGTATTGATAGTCCAGACTCGGTTTTGCCTCTTAGCAAGCATATTTCCCTTGGAGAAATAACCAGTCCACCTGTGTGTGATTTTGACAGAATCATGTGAAGTTTTAAGTGGCGGTCAATTACTCTGTATAAACTATATTGGGAACAGATTTGTTATGTATCATTAACCGGCGTGCGCCATAAACTGGTCAATGGAGTCTTTACAAAGTTAATTATCATGGTTTATCAACAAGAGTTCACCTCCTGTTGTGGTCTAGCAAGTGAATTTCGCCTGGTAAACAGAGAAATATCCGCAGTTCTATTCACTTGAAACATCTTATGCGTACTTGAGATCCAGCCTCTTTGATACTTGTATTCAAAATTGCATATACCTAGTGTATACAAGTTATAGTTTAGCCCTTAGAATGAGGGAACCAACAATGTCGTCTGCAGTTGTTATATATGTTGTTTTCTATCAATAAACCATGGCAGCATGTCAGAAACTGAGAAAGTAAAAGTCAGTGTGTTATATGTCCCAGCAACAGATATGGTCATGTAAGGACGGGATCTCGGTTTGAAGTTTCATCCGACCAGGCAGCAAATCAATGGAAATAATTATAAGTGCTGTGAGAGCATATTTTTCATGAAAAAATGGAAAACAAAATAATAATCAGCAGATGACAACATTTCATTCAGCATTGTAATGGTTAAAGGCCCTGGGTGGATGAACTGTGAGCAAAACAGTTAGTGAAAGAACAGTTTACGGTACATTTGTATTTCTGAACATACACATATATGACCTGAAAAAACTTAAAGTAATAATAAAACAAAAATAGTATTGAAAACAAAAAAAACAACTAGCATTGCAAAGCTAGTTTTGGTAAATAAAGCATTCCTATTTCCCGCACATACCCTCGCGAGTGTGGTCACATGACTGAACACTACGTCATCGGCTGCGCCAGCGATAACAATGAGTTATCGTATTGTTAAATTCAGTTAGTTTTGCTTATCATGCACAATTGTTGTGTGTTAAGGTAGTACAGTGTTTGTGGTGATTATGTAGAAGTCTGCAATGCTGAAATACATTGTAATACAAATGGTAGTCGGTGGTAACAGTTAAACTGTAAATCGGTGAAAGGAATTACATCACTACCAGAGGGATTTTCCAGATAGCATGAAATTGTATGGATGTGCTATCCAGGACATTGAAAGTGGACATGCAGATGTGATAATTAGCCGAAACACATATATTTATGATCACGGACAAGTTGCGATGATCAGTCAGGGGTATAACTGATTTCAATTATGTTCGGGATAACTTGTTAGAGATATGTTTGCAGGTCATGCATAATTATCTCCCTTTGCTAATAACGTGTGGCAGTTATGTTGGCTGAACGGAATTTTACATTGAAAACGGGGTTTCACGTTAGATTCTACTCATCATGCGCATTGGTTCGTGTTATAGATCAGTGTGTATATTCTATTAGTAAGTAATGTAACTATGTATTGACATTAACTGGCACGAATGGCACGGAAATTGCCGAGTTTATGCACATTTCGCGCCCTTTTTTGTATAATAAAGGCTATGTTTACTGGTGTTTCGTGAAGCTCTGAAAGTTTTCATGAGTGATTGTATAGTTTTCCAGTATATATCGACACCTTGTAAACACGTTTAAACATGTTTATTCATTGCGCATCGTAGATTAGCGTTGCGCAAAGTCTTCAAAGTGTATAGGTAATTCCCGGGATAACGTGCTTCAGTTATTATTTTTGGCGCCATGTTTTATCGACGCTTGCTGCAAGTTAACTCTGTAGGTCTTGTCCCGATAAGACAGTTAGTCATTGCTTGCCTCCTCTTTGATCGTGGGTTATGACTCTATTGTGATTATAAATATTATTATGGTTGGATGGTGATCAGATATGACCCGTGGTTTTGCCACCAGTCTGCATGGTCTACCCTGCAATGATTATGCAGATATAACAAATGTAATTCAAACGCATCCACCGCCCGAAATGATGAATAAATAACCTTAAAATATGCATACTACCAGTCTTGGTTTTCGTTCAAATTCATTCAGTATGTAGAACTAAATACTTCACAATCAGATCAATATAGATAATAGACATTAAGCAAGATGTTGTGGTGAACAGCGTAGCACCAGATCAGACTGAGCGCGCAGTCTGATCTGGTGCTATGCTGTCAGCAACTCAAACAAACATCACAGGACAGTTATATTCACCAAACGGCACAACTGTAACTGGATCGGTTTTATATCAAAGCAAGATCGGTGACATTTTATTAAGCCAGACACTTGTTTCAATGCGTTTTATGTATTCATTGGAAATATTATTATATTTGCTTACAATTTGAATTGGTATCAATACAGTATAAGGTTGAATCAGTCGTTTGGAGTGCAGTTTACGTGCATTTAGTGCTATTCGTGGTAATCAGTTTGAAGAAATTGACGTACACCACACCTCTCCTCAACAAAATGAACCTAGCATCATTGCCAACTAATCTTGTAAATACAGATCAAACTGCGTATTCAGACAATATAGTGTATATTCTGCTAAATACTTAAGTGAATCATGGCAAACAGTGTAAGACCTTGATCAGACCAGAAACATTTTAGTTTGGATGCGTACGGTACTCGTTCCTAGACTGAATTAATTTGTGAGCTATGTATCATGATATTGACATGGTTGTATTGTTTCGGTTGAAAGTGGAAGAAACTTTGCATATTATTGTTGAAATATACCGACATTTTCCGGATAAAAAAAGGCAAAATTATTTCGAACATTTATTACGTTTTATCTATTAAGGATTTTGTTAAGCAGCTAAAATTTATTGTATGCAAATAATGCACACTGCTACTGAGACATATGAACAATGCAGTGGAAACTCTCTAAACCGGGCACCCTGGGTGGACCCAGGGTTTCCGGTTTAGAGCGATTCCAATGTAATTCAGGTTTATCATGGTGAAGTCTCAAATCTTACAAACCAAGCATAATTTTTCAAAATATCGCATTCATAAAAATGAATTATATATGTAGGCTGACAAAATATTCTATTTGTAAGTCTCAGATCTTACAAACCGAGTATAATGTTAATGATCTTCTTCTGGTTTGTTGAAGAGAGTAATTAAGCTTCTATTTACTTTATATTGGCAATTACTGCTGAATTTACATAAAAACAAAAGTTTGCTCACCGCCAAAAAATGTAACTTGTGAAGTCTCATAGCATATCGACAGAGCATAATAATTGAACTATCTTATTCAGCTTGTTGAAAACTCTAATTACAAACCGAGCATAATGTTTGCAAAACATATTTAATTTACTCTTATAAATAGAATCCCCACTGTATCCAGACTGATTAGGGACTACACTGATGTACATATTGCCGGTAGTCTGATCAGCCTTAGTAAATATGCAAGCCGATCAGGGACTACTAGTGCATGTGCTGCAGTACATGGTGTCGGTTTTTCTGGTCAACCTAGTTAGATATGGAGGCTGATCAGGGACTACGTTGGTATACGTAGTGTCGGTAGTCTGATCAACCTAGCTAGATATGCCGCGTGATCAGGGACTACACTGATGTACATAGTGTCGATAGCGTGATCAACCTAACTAGATGTGCCGCCTGATCAGGGACTACATTGATATACATAGTGTCGGTAGCCTGATCAACCTAGCTAAGATATGCCGCCTGATCAGGGACTGCGCTCGTATACTATATGAATGTAGGACAAAAACCCCTTGGACATAACCCCCGTCATATGAAAATGACAACATGGACAAAACCCCCTTCATGATTTTGATAGGGTGGATATAACCCCCTTCATGAGTTTTACAGGGTGGACAAAACCCCCTTCATTAATTCCCAGGATGAATAAAACATTTGTTTGCTGTTTATTATTATTGATGATATTATTTTACTAAAATTTAAAAAATTCATAATATACAACACACACATATTCATATATTGGTTAATATATAGTGTCGGTAACCTGATCAACCTAGCTTGGATATGGCGCCTGATCAGGGACTACACCGGTGTACGGATTACCGATAGTCTGATCAACCTAGGTAGATATGCCGGCTGCTCAGGGACTACACCGGTGTACAGATTACTGATAGTCTGATCAACCCAACTGGATATGCCAGCTGCTCTGGGACTACACCGGTGTACATATTAATGATAGTCTGATCAACCAAACTGGATATGCCGGCTGGTCTGGGACTACACCGGTGTACAGATTACCGATAGTCTGATCAACCTAGCTAGTTATGCCGACTGCTCAGGGACTACACAGGTGTACAGATTACTGATAGTCTGATCAACCTAGCTATATATATGCCGGCTGCTCTGGGACTACACTGGTGTACAGATTACCGATAGTCTGATAAACCTAGCTAGATATGCCGGCTGCTCTGGGACTACACTGGTGTACAGATTACCGATAGTCTGATCAACCTAGCTAGATATGCCGGCTGCTCTGGGACTACATTGATGTACAGATTACCGATAGTCTGATCAACCTAGCTAGATATGCCGGCTGCTCTGGGACTATACTGGTGTACAGATTACCGATAGTCTGATCAACCCAACTAGATATGTCGGTTGCTCATGGACTATACTGGTGTACAGATTACCGATAGTCTGGTCAACCTAGCTAGATATGCCGGCTGCTCAGGGACTACACCGGTGTATAGATTACGGATAGTCTGATGAACCTAACTAGATATGCCGGCTGCTCAGAGACTACACTGGTGTACAGATTACCGATAGTCTGATCAACCTAGCTAGATATGCCGGCTGCTCT
The DNA here is from genome assembly GCA_029237695.1 of Conchocele bisecta. Classification (NCBI taxonomy): domain Eukaryota; kingdom Metazoa; phylum Mollusca; class Bivalvia; order Lucinida; family Thyasiridae; genus Conchocele; species Conchocele bisecta. The sequence goes on along the minus strand of CM055280.1, from coordinate 55,837,428 downwards.
GGGACTACACCGGTGTACAGATTACTGATAGTCTGATCAACCCAACTAGATATGCCGGTTGCTCATGGACTATACTGGTGTACAGATTACCGATAGTCTGAACAACCTAGCTAGATATGACGGCTGCTCAGGGACTACACCGGTGTACAGATTACGGATAGTCTGAACAACCTATCTAGATATGCCGGCTGCTCAGGAACTACATCGGTGTACATATTACCGATAGTCTGATCAAGCTAGCTAGATATGCCGGCTGCTCAGGGACTAAGCTTGTGTACAGATTACCTGAACAACCTAGCTAGATATGCCGCCTGATCAGGGACTAAACTGGTGTACAGATTACCGACAGTCTGAACAACTTAGCTAGATATGCCGGCTGCTCAGGGACTACACTGGAGTACAGATTACCGACAGTCTGTTCAACCTAGCTAGATATGCCGGCTGCTCAGGGACTACACTGGTGTACAGATTACCGACAGTCTGAACAACCTAGCTAGATATGCCGGTTGCTCAGGGGCTACACTGTTGTACGTATTAGCAATTGTGTGGTCGTCCCAAGTTGATGAGCAGGCTGATCAGGCACTACACTGGTCTACAATTTGGTGATATTCTCAGCAGCCTGTGTATATATGCAAGTTGATTAGGGACTATACTGATCTACCGAGTGTCGATATTCTGATCAGCGTGGATTGATAATTACTGCGTTTATGACATCTTAATCCATTGTTTGCACCAAGGTGTGATACCCGGATGTTTATTGACAATTGGTGATTATATTATACAGCAAGTACCGTACGATATAGCCCAACGGTTTAATCCCGATTCTCCCACTTTTTGATGACCAGATGTCCCGATTCTCCCACTTCACATTTTTACAGGTAAATTGTTTAATTGATAACACAATTTGCATGTTTTATTAGGAAAATATACCGATTAAATTGCTTTTTTTCTAAAATTACATTTCTTACTATGTAAGAAATAAAAAATACCGATTAAATTTCCATTTTCTACAAATTACATATTTGTAGAATAAAACAAATTGTAAGGAAAAAATTACTATTATTGCATGTTTTATTACATATTCGTAGAATACAACAATCTGTAAGAAATAAAAACATCAGACAATTACCACATCAGTTCAGTGTCCTTAAATTGTCGTAATAAAAAAACAAAAAACAGCAACATGTATATTGGCCTATATGATTTCCAAGTTAAAAGTTGAAACAGAACATACGAAAAATGTGACCCGATGCTATGATAGCACTGCACCAAAATCCCCTTTTTCGGGATGACACCAGCCCATCAGTATAGCTCAATATCACACTGCGCTTCCCGGCTGTCTGATCAGGCCATATGCTGGTGAGTCAATGATACAGCAATGTGTATTAGTAACAATCTGCTGAATGTAAAAGTACAATAATTATTTTGAGTAGGGTATACACTGGAAATATATGTTCTAAGATTACTCTTCTTAACTGACGTCACAGTTTCGCACCTATAGTATGCAGCAACTGTTCATAAATTGTGAAAATATGCTGATTATGACAGGCAAGAGAGTAAGAAAACATGTTCATATTCGTCTTATGATAAGACAACATTATGTTTGCAATTATTAAAATATCCTTTGTTAATTTTGGTCATCATTTCAGTATTCAATTGTTGTTGCTGACGCGCGAAAATGCGTCAGCTAATAAAAACCCGACTTTCCAAATAATCCGACCAATGATAACGACGCTTCCAGCGGGAAGTAATTTCTGTCAGCCAATCAAAACTAGACATTGAGAAAATGTTCGTCCGATAAATCCCCAGTTTAGACTGCCCAAACCCTAGTTTAGGCTCGCCAAATGCACAATAATTCCCTAAACCCCAGTTTGAGAGTCTAAACCATGGTTTAGGCTCTCAAACCCCAGTTTGAGCAATTATAGTGCATTTGGCCAGAAACTGCCGTTTGAGGTCGTAATCGAATAAAAAGCCTAAACCCAAGTTTGGACCCAAACCACAGTTTAAGAAAAAAACTGCCAATCGTGATCCCAAACGGTAGTTTTCTTAAACACTGGTTTGAGCAATTATTGTGCACTTGGCGGCAGAAACCACCGTTTGGACGTTCAAACTAGGGTTTCTGATAGCTTAAACCACGGTTTGAGCTCAAACCCCAGTTTAGACTGCCCAAACCATAGTTTAGGCTCGCCAAAT
>CM055280.1:55798136-55834735 GCA_029237695.1 Conchocele bisecta | reverse complement strand
TTTAGGCTCGCCAAATGCACAATAATTCCTTAAACCACAGTTTGAGAGTCTAAACCAGGGTTTAGGCTCTCAAACCCCAGTTTGAGCAAGTATTGTGCAGTTGGCCAGAAAGTGCCATTTGAGGTCGTAATCCAATAAAAAGCCTAAACCCTAGTTTGGACCCAAACCACAGTGGCAGTTTAAGGCCAAACTAGGGTTTGAGGAGCCTAATCTTGCGTTTCACCTCCAAACCATGATTTAAGGCATTATTGTGCATTTGGCTTGGCATAGAGTATGATATTTATTAAACGAGTTAACGGAGGCTATGACGAGTTTCTTATAAAGTTAGTCTATTATACCATTTAAATCATCACAAATGTTAGATCATATTCATTGCATAAGCACATCATCATACATTGAAGATGTACTCATCACCAAACCTGTTTTCTGTAACCAGCTAATTTACATATTTATTACAATAGCGTATTCTAATTTCTTACTACACTGTGTTAATACACAGTGAGAGCCCATTTTATGCAATAAATACATTATTCAATCGTGGGTATGACGACGAGGCCAGATATTTCATAACAAATTGCAAAGTACACTTATGAAAGTACACTTTGAAGGAGAAATTTTCAATTTAAGGATAAATTTATTAATTTGTATTATTATACTGAATGTATTACGTTATCACAGCCATTTATGAAGTCATTAGTTCTATATGAAACAATACATTTCGGGAAAAATAAATGATCACTCCCTCAAAGTACACTTTTGCTAGGTAAGCATGCTTTGCAATTTTGATGAAATAGGCTACATGAATCACCACTTGTTTCAATTAAACACGTTTTCACGTACATGGGTAACTTAAGATGATTACTTAATGTTGGGCAGTTTTACATGAAAGTAGGGCAAGATAAAGTCCATTACGGAAATGTGTAAATGGATTCGTAGATGTAGAACTTTGTTTTAAGATTGTTGGATGAAAAGTGCTACCGTTGTCATGTGACAAGTATTTACAGCCTAATAACAGAATATAGGATTATGTTCTGTTGGAATAATAAGAAAATAAGGTGTGTTTCCTTTTCATAAAGGTATGTATATGTAGATATTTTGACCATTCGTTTGACCCGTTTCGTTGAAACGGTTCAACGACTGGTAAAACATGTACTTTCAAATAAACAATGATAAATAGGTTTATCACATTCACACCCTGTTATGACGTGCTGTAACCCATTTCATAAATGTGATATGATACACGTGTAATAATACCTGGAGCACATTTGATTGGCTAGCCGCATCACCCTAATTATATATTCGTAGTATGCGCTAGCCATCAAAGTATACTTAACTTGATAAGTCAAATCGTGAAATCGGCTACTGATTTAGAGGATTCGAAACATGTATGTGTACTTTGCACTCGTTCAATGTCGTGTCTGTAAGCGAATTAAAGAAGAACAAAAAAAGCAAACCATTAAACTGAAACCAAATAGGCCAACAGTTCAATATTTGCTGACGACAATTGGTGCCATAAATAATTATTATGTTCATACAATTCTATCAGGAAGAGTTTGTGGGCTCGCGTTAATCAACCAATAAACGATTCAAAGACGAAATGAGTCACCAAACAAGACAGTATCGAGTATTATATTAAATGGTAGCTATTTACCATTCCCGCTTTGTGATCGCTGCCGATTCCCATTTCGTCTGAAGATTAGTACATGTACAGACACGTTCACCTTTGCATGTGCTTATAATTCAATTATATAGAGTGCATACTTGCAAAATGTGTTTTATTTGTGCTTGTCAGCGGAATTAAATTTAACCTTCATTTATTTTTCAAGGGTACACTGATAGTATCAGCTTTTAGTTCGTCACGTTCGCTCAGGTATTGATATTATTACGAAATAAACAGTTTTATAGATCACATTATATATTAATCTGGTATATTTTTAACGAATAGACCCCTTTATTATAGGGATTGACCGTTTGGGCCATCGCCGCCCGATACGTATCATGGGTCTAGGAATTCGCCCCTTTTGACCAAAGCCGCCAGTGTGCTACCAAATACTACTCTGGGAGTCTGGGTTTGGTCGTACCTATTTTCGCGTGCGTAATAATGCTTGTCCGTCCTGTCATCTAGTGTGTGTCGTGTTTATTATATGCTTATGCGCAGGCTGATCTTGGGCGACACTGGTTGTACATGTTACAAATTATGCGCTGTTCTTGGTCCGGGCCGACTTAGTCGTCAAGCACGGGTTAATTCTCAGCACTATATAAAGCCACCATGTGGTTGGCACAACCTTTCTCTCGACAAAGAGCAAACAGATCAGACGTAACCCACCCCCACACCCTTACAATATTTATAGTAATACAATATGCAACAAAAATTTGCTATGAGAGATTCAACACTGTTCCTATGCTGTAATTACAAATCGGTAGACAATGTTTATCGCACTTCCATGTCGTAAATTTGCCATGATGATGCTGCCCCGAGTTCTCGTTTCAGTATTGCTGTTCCACCATCTGTGTGTATATGCTGTGTACCATGCCTCGCCGCTAAGATGCCACGAGCCGGCCAAGTTGTCGTCGCGACGGAGACTACGATAGAAGTCTCGACTGTTTTGTTTCTTACCATGCATACACACATTGGGACCTTCCTTCAATACCAAAGGGCTAATTGCAAGTAGTAAAATGATGCTACATTAACCTATATACTTAAATAGTCGACGTGTATTCCCACTTTGGTACACAATACGTCAATGCAATGTGTATACTCATGGAGGCCTCTTATACATAATTTACCACTATATATAAAGTAATTTATTATTTGCTCGGCAGCGGATTGTTGCGGGTCGTGAGATGTTTGATAGTTTTGATATAATAGCATATCAGTTGCACAATACCTAGCTAGTTCTCTGCAGATGGCGCGTGCACGGACCGTCCCGGCACAAGCTCGCTGAAGCTGGATGGAGGTTCCCGTCAGCTTCCCCCCGAATATCACTGGTCTGCTAATTCACTCAGTGTAGCTGCTGAGGGCCACCAGTGCAATTGGGGGACTGCAGTATGTGCTTCCTAGCATTGCCGTGCGGTAATGGGCATTACCAGGTGGTGGTAATGGGCTCTACCAAGCGGCAATGTTGCTTACATCCAAGCGGATCCTTCTTTACCAGGCGGTAATGGGCATTACCATGCGGTAATGGCGCTCACATGTCACCACCCGTAAACATCTGTCCGCCACTTATGAGGCCTGTATTTGCTTCTGTCCAATATTTCTCCAATAAAGTCGCGGCCATTTATTGCCAAAATCGCCTTCCTTGTCCATGTTGTATTTGCTATTATGCTTGTGTTGGCGTGTTTGAGGTAGCGGATACGAACGTGCGTATTATGGTCATGCTTCTGTTTGTTACTATCATGATCAACTCACGTTGGTTTCCGTCTCCGGGCAGACGCGGTCACCTGTATGATACATATAGTTGATTCCCTAACATAAACCCATCTCAATTTAGGCTGTCCTCCTAATGTACCGCACTGAACGGCCAATCATCTTGTAATAATACATTCAACACTTTCAATGTAAATATCTTCGAAATCATTAGTAATGTTCTCTGGCTTATATGTACGTAATGTTTCTAAGTATAACCTTATATGGCATAATCAATTGCAGTGGCTATCTAAACGGAACACCAATACAACATCTGTGATCCTATTTTTGATGGGTTACATCGCCATTAAATCTCAAATTTTAATGTATGTGCATGATCGCAAAGCACGCGTATGTACCAGAATGGTCATAAACCTGACATACACTGAACTATCTATAAACCGGACACCCTGGGCACCTTCCAGGGTGTCTAGTTTAGAGAGGGTTCACTGTATTTCTGGTTTACAGCGTAGACCCTCTCTAAACTGGACGCGCAGGCAGTCTGTGTATCCTTAATTATTATGAGTTTCTTTGGTACATATCTATTACGAAAATGCATTTTCAAGTTCGCAAAGCACAGCCGCATACCTTGGCATAGTCATATGTCTGATTTACAATGGAACATCTCTAAACCGGACACCCTCCCAGGTTGTCCTATTTAGAGAGGTTCCACTGTATTTATTTCTCCAATACCTAAATTATTTATTTTACCAATACTGCTATCACATTATATTAACGAAAGTGGGTGGGATACATTTCTTCGAGCACTGTTCGTCCGAATGTACGAGGAGACACTCCGCGTACAGTGGAACCTCTCTAAACCGGACACCCGGGGGGCCTCCCAGCATATTCAACTTTCGCGATGTTCCGTTGTAAATCAGACACATGACTATGCCAATGTATGCGGCAGTACGTTGCGAACTGGAACAACCATTTTCATCATAAATATGCACCAATGAAACCCATAAAAGTAAGGTTAGACAGACTGCCTGCGCGTCCGGTTTAGAGAGGTTTTACTGTTCTTCACAATGTCTACGTTCACTCGGGAACTGGAAGACCTGTCGGCTGAAAGTCACATTGAAATTAATCAAGGTTAAACACAATCAAGTAAACGAACCTTTGTATATCCAAGACGTTGCACACTGTGGCGGTGTAAGCACGTTGAACGGGTGCAACATTCGATCATTCACATTTCAATACAAGTTTAGTATTATTCACATTATACATGGAACTGATTGTTTATCGCCTGTTTTGCATCAATAGGCTGAATGGAATCGAACAATGAAACTTTGAAACACAAACAAGGCACATACCAAACAACCGATTTATTCCTCTACGCTTTGCAACTGAAAATAATACAGGTAACGTTACACGTGCAAAATACGTCTTTGTCCTTTTGTGTGTGCTCCCACGTTTAATTTGCTGTCAATGTTAAGTGTCTTTTATGTCAACGTAATATGAAATTCATATAACGAGATAAGGTGAGAGGTGCGTAGGCTTAACTGCATAATTATCGCGATAATAATGACTTACCGTCTAAAACGAGATAACGTGGATGCACTCCGGCACGAAGTCCGGAAAAAAACTTGACAGTACCCCCCAGTGCCAGTGATTTATATTTCAAGGTATACTATGTTTCTTCACGTCAAAATGCATGTAATACAGTAAGCTATCATTGTATCTAATTATAGGCGAATAGTAATAGGGCTGAGAACAGAAAACAAATAAGTAAAAGCTGATTTTGTTTTCATGAAATGTTCAGAATATCAATTGTAATAACATAGCGAGAGCTACATTATGAGGTTAACCACACAGTGATGGACTTGTTAAGAGATGATTATTCAGTTTTTAACCCCGTTATGAATTGCTCTTGTGGGGTTATTTTGTCTTATGGGGTTGTTTTTTATGCTATGCCAAACGAACAAAATGGAGTCGTTCCAAATGACGCCCGTAATGACGCGACAGAGCAATGCTGTTTAGCGTTGACGTTATCATGTTTGAAACGTCATTAGAAGCGTCAGTGACTCGATCATATTACTGAATTATAGAATGTGCTCCTGTTTGGTCAAATGAAGTGTTTTCAAAGAACTCGAACCTATTATATGGCATATTTATAATACTTTTCCTGCAGATTAACATTCGTTTCTGTGACATATAAGGTTCAACATACGTATATAAGAATCTTATCATTGTCATTAGTGGCGACTGGCCAAATTCAGGCAAATGACAACAGTTCATGCATGAAATATACCCCAGATCAGTTGAATTTATGTATCGATTAGAAGAAACTTCAAATGCGAAGAAAGTGAATAGTGCAATGAAATACTTCACGTTTCATTCATTCTTAGCGGTGCTCTATGTGTTATCCAACGTATTGATACTTTTACGTTACGGCATAAAACCAGTTTGATACTTTTACGTATTTAAGTTAGTAGTGGTGTAAATTTTTGTCGAGCCCGCTTGCGGAAAGCGAGACATAGTGATCACAATGACGTCCGGGTGTCCGTGTTTCTGTCAAAATTTGCGTTAAAGTTTTCACATACCTACTATCTCTGTAACCGTAAGTCAGGTTTGCTTGAATCTTTGTATGCTTATTGGGCATCAAACTTCAAATAACACTCTAAGACCATCAAATGCCTCGGCGGGCTCGACATGCGGGCTGCGCGGCCATCTGGTTTGTTAAACTTCTGCCAAAAAATAAATGCTTAATTCATTGGCGACGTAAATTGGCGACGTTTCTCAAACGAGTTTCCATTTGATATGAAATTTATGAAACGAGACACACACAATTTATGAGAGGCGAGGTGTGTTGACCTTATATGTCAACAAAACGAATATATCACACGTGTGATATATTCGTGCGAATGCGTCACATATGGTGAAGAATACGTACGAATACATCACACAAATGTGTGACATTTACGTTTGGCATCACTACCCCTTGTAACAAAACGAATGTGTCACATGTTACAAAAACTCGAACAAAAAGTAATAAAATATTGTCCAGACCAATATGTCACATGAACATTCGAATGAGGGATAACAGTGACATAAAATAAAACAGAATAGAGCAGGCATAGTCGCCGGGTTATTGGAAATAAAAATAAAAGTCATGCCACGCATGCAGACAAGGTAAATGTAAATGCTTTGATTTAACAACGGCACTGGCTCGATGACCTTACATGTCGATACCGACTATTTATGTCCCCGTCCGATACGACTAGGTTATCACGAATGTGTCTTGTCTTGTCTTTTTATGTTATGGCGCTTATCGTCTGTCCGTCTGTTAGCGATTTGGTATGCGCTCAAAATAATCTTGACATAGGATCCTCAAACTTGGTATGCAGGTCAGTAACGACCAGTGTATGACCAATTTGACTTGACTACAGTGTGTCATAGGTCGAAATCGCGGTGACTTTAGAAAATAAAACAGTTGCCGCTCTATAACTCGAAAACGCCATGACCTAGCTTGCCCAGTATTGGTTTTCAAGTTAGTCATGACAAGCAGATGACCCCTATTAATTTGAGGTCAGTAGGTCAAAGGTCAAGGTCGCGGGGTGACTTTGGAAAATAAAATGAGGTCGGCTCAATAAGTAGAACAGGGTGTCAATATAGGTACCATCTCCCCCATGTTATAGGGTTGTGCCAGGGAGGGTTATATAGGCATTTAACATAAACGTGTGAGTCATTGTTTACGTGTAATCCGCTGTCGGTGTAGTCCGTGTAGTCCGTGTAGCCCGTGTAGTCCGTGTAGGTGTACGTTGTGTGATGAACCATATATGCTAGGAAAATGTGGGGGTTCTGCCCGCGCTAGCGGGGTTTACTGTATGCAAAACCCGTAAAGTAATGCATAGATAGATTACATACAACATTAACACTGTTGTGCAATAATACCTGTCCCATTGAGGTAGCACGCGTCGCTTTTTAACAGAGGAAGAGGAAGAGGTCAGTGACACTGAATCCGAAGAGGAATGTGCTGCTGAGAACGAATAAATAGTGAATACTTTAAAATAGCATTTCATTTATCATCGGACACTGGAGCTGAACAGACATGGAAGAATATTTAAAGAAAATATATTACGATCCGGGTCATCCAGCCAGTTTTGCTGGACCGCAGAAACTGTACAGAGTTGTTAAAAATGAAGGAAATTCAACATCGGTATGCACAGAATCAGAAAGTTCCTACCTAATCAAGAAGCATACAGTTTACACAAACCGGTGAAGAAACCACGTGATCAGCGCTGGGATTGACGATTTATGGATGGCCGATTTGATCGATATGGTGAAATTCGCATCATTCAATGACGGACACAAGTACATTCTGTAGGTGATAGATACATTCTCCAAATACGTGTGGCTTCGACCCTTGAATACCAAAACGGGTCAGGATGTGGCAGGAGCCTTCCGGGACATTATCACCAAGTCTGGACGTTCACCGGCGAAAATTATCGCGGAGAAAGGTATTGTATATCATTAATACTGGTTCTACCTCGGGCATATAATTGTTACCACCATTTTAATTAATATGGACACATTCGACTTAATCAAACAAATGTTTTGATAGCATTCCTAGAAAAAGTTCATGTATATTATCTTGGGGACCGTAGACGTGTATTGTTAATAACAGCTGTATGCACATGGTTTGTAATGCTGGCTCTTTGGTTTCCATATTGCTCTATATTTCAGGCCAGGAATTCCGTGCAAAGAATGTACAGGATTTGATGAAGGAGAATGATGTCAGTACAGGATTTGATGAAGGAGAATGATGTCAGATATTTTCCGACACAGAATGAGACGAAGGCATCGACTTCTGAGAGAGCCATACTGACGATCAAAATGAAATTAAGTCGACACTTCACGTACAAAGAAGACTACAATTATCTTCATATACTACAACAAGTGGCCAATAGTTACAATAAGACATATCACAGAACAATCGGTACATTCCCGGCCGGCGTTAACAATAAAAACGAAGAAGAAGTTCGGCTGTCAACATACTTTGCGCAGAACAATAAGCCAATGAAACGAAAACGTTTCAAATTCAAAAAAGGAGACTATGTATGTTAGAATAACATATCTCAAGAACGTGTTTACCCGTGCTTATAATCAAACATATTCCGTAGAAATGTTTCAGATCAGCAAACGTTAATTCAGAGGAAGACTGCCGATATACAGATTGCATGACATGCATCAGGAAGAAATAAAAGGAACGTTCTATGAGAGTGAATTTCAGAAAGTGGACATAAAAGCAGATGAATTGTATAAAATTTAAAAAGTTCTTAAAACCAAAGGAAAGGGGAAGAATATAAAATATTTTGTCAAATGGAAATATTATTAAAACAAGTTGAATTCATGGGTGTCTAATTTACAATAAACGTTGTCATGTACGCTATTGTATGATCATATCTTGTGTAGATAAAATTGAATAAAATGTATCATGATATAGCATGTGCTTTTGTGAATAAAAATGTACAAATACGTTATGCTGTTATTTTATTTTATTTTTACTAACCACAGACATTAGGAAGGTTGTGGGTTTGATCCAGCGCAATGCAGAAAAGTGGTACATGTACTAGTATGGCCTGTAGAAAATACCATATGGATATTGACTGGGTATTATAATTCCGTGTATTACTGAGTTTAAACCCTATAAAAGTGAGCCATACTATAGAACACGTATCTACATCCCCCAGTTCAATGTAGACACTACAGAGATACCATCCAGGTACACTCAAAGTGCGATAGCTCAAACTGACAGTGAGTACATGTACATACTATTTGTATTTATGGCACTGTATTAATAAGATACCTGGATTGGCATGTTGTATACAACACAGGTTTAAATAAGCGAACGATAACAAACGTGGTATGTTGTACACTAACCTTAGTACACAACTGTGTTTATTATACAGGTAATCCAATCGAAATACATGCACTATTAACAATCTTCTCTAAAAGCGCTTTTGCGTCTATTCTTACAGAAAGTGTTTTATCCATATTACCTGTGCAATGTCGTATGTAAACCCGCGATGTTTACTCTGCGCTGTCCGGCTGTCAACTAATAAATATTGGGAAAAGCGTAGTTTAATATTAACGTTGAGATATGATTCGTTTGGCTGATTGGACAGATAAAACGGTCGTCTGCTACAGCAATACACACTGGATATTAATACTACGGTGTAAAAAGCGACGCGTGCTACCTCAATGGGACAGGTATTATTGCACTACAGTGTTAATGTTGTATGTAATCTATCTATGCGTTACTTTACGGGTTTTGCATACAGTAAACCCCGCTAGCGCGGACAGAACCCCCAAATTTTCCTCGCATATATGGTTCATCACACAACGTACACATACACGGACTACACCGACAGCGGATTACACGTAAACAATGACTCACACGTGTATGTTAAAGGCCTATATGCATGTACCTCCTCCTCCCTGGCACAACCCTTTAACATGGGGGAGATGGTACCTATAGTGACACACTGTCCTCCAGACCTACAGACACCCTGTTCTACTTCAATAATTCAAGAACATGGTGCTAAGATGATCAAATGTTTGATTTTGAGGTAACTCTGCACATTCTGGCACCATTGTGTGTCTTTTTGAAACATCTCTTGCTAAACGAATATGTTAAATGTAAATGTGTCATAGAAAGCTACCATCGGGCGTATATTGCTCTGCTTAGTTTTATGGAACGCCAAATCTACATAAACTCAAATATATATTGCTAGCAACAAATATTTGGAGCTAGCAATAAATATTTGGAGAGCTCTCGAAATCATTTGGAGAGCTCTCGAAATCAATTAATGATATCTCGAAATCATTTGGAGAGCTCTCGAAATCATTTGGAGCGAGCATTATATAACATTTGATTTGGAGAGCTCTCTAAATCATTTGGAGAGCTCTCGAAATCAATTAATGATATCTCGAAATCATTTAGAGAGCTCTCGAAATCATTTGTAGCGAGCATTATATAGCTTTGATTTGGAGAGCTCTCGAAATCAAGTTATATAATGCTCGCTACATATGATTTCGAGAGCTCGAGTCTAAATGATTTCGAGATATCATTAATTGATTTCGAGAGCTCTCCAAATGATTTCGAGAGCTCTCCAAATGATTTCGAGAGCTCTCCAAATGATTTAGAGATAGCTCCAAATGATTTAGAGAGCTCTCCAAATCAAATGTTATATTGCTCGCTCCAAATGATTTCGAGAGCTCTCCAAATGATTTCGAGATATCATTAATTGATTTCGAGATATCATTAATTGATTTCGAGAGCTCTCCAAATATTTATTGCTAGCTCCAAATATTTGTTGCTAGCAATATATATTTGAGTTTATGTAGATTTGGCGTTCCATATAGTTTAGTAGTTGCCACCTGTACTTGTATTCATTATAACCCTTTCAATACCAAGTAACCGAGATGGAATATTCCATGTTATATTTCAGACTATTCCATTAACCATTAGATGTTCATTATAAACATGATAAATTTAAAACATTTTACATTTTGTTGTTATATATTGGCGGTAAAAATAGAAATGTTGTCGCAAACAGTGCAAATCCTTAAGAGCCGGCTCATCTGGATCTACACTGTTAGCAGACTCCAGTATATAGGTATGTGGTGTTGAATGGGTTGAAGGAATATTATTACATTTGACATAAAAATGTGTTAAACTTTTGTATGCCCCCTATGCGATAGCAAGGGTGGCATATTGCTTTGCTCCTGATGTTCCGTTTTTTACGTCCGTCCGTCCGTACGTACGTACGTACCTCCGTCCGTGTACATTTGCGTCGAAAACTTTGTCCCAGTTTCTCCATCATGTCAAATCTTCAATATTACTTGAAGAATTCCTTCAATACTTGGAAACTTGCTTTACCTGGACATCTTTGACACACTCGCGCCACCGAATTTACTAATATCTGCCATACAGTCACTGACATATGAAAAGTCGTCACCCACGGACCATAACTGTGAAGTTCGTCCAATATCAGCCCGGCGGTTCATGAAAATAAGACGTTTGAAATATCTAATAAAATAATGACCTTTTGACCTTTTGACCTTTCGGCGGTCATCTTGGATTACTTAATGATCAGATTTCGACAATAAATGCTCCAAAGTGATCGTCTTGTCGATACATTCCATTTGATAATTATTTGATAATGATATGCCTATATTCGGTCAAGTTTGAAATTTGCGATTGTGTGACATATTTCGTTTACACCAAAAACTGAAAAATATTTGGGTGAGATTTTCGGTTTGTGATGTATGCGGCCGAATTCGGCCAGTATTCACTGAAATGTGTGAAGCATTCGCACGAATACTTCACACGTGTGATATATTCGTTTCTGTGACATATACGGTTCAACAAGCTTTATTTCGTAATTGTGGATATCATTTACGGAAAATATCGTTACGTTTGTAAATATTTGTTATGAAATACACGCTTTTCTTATCTGTAGCCTATTTCACCAAAATTGCTAACCATTATATCTAGCTAAGTATACTTTGAGGGAGTAGTCATTTATATTTCCCGAAATGCATTATTTCATATAGAACTAGCGACTGCATATATTTGATGATTAAAAGTATGGCTGTGATAATGTAGTAAATTCAGTATAATAAAAAAATAAATTGAAAATTTCTCCCCCAAAGTGCACATAGCAAGATAAATATACTTTGCCATGTTGGTGAAATAGGCTACTGGTGTTGGACGTATGCTCCCGACTGCAATGCGTATTTGGAATTGGACGTTATATATGTTCAAAGTGTATGAACACGTGTGACTAACAACAACAACAACAAGTACTGAAACTTCCAGAATCCATCTGATTGAAAGTACGTATACTTTTATTTTGTCCTTATTACGTAAAGGATGTTGTTGAAATATGGCGCATCAAACGCGTATTGTTAAGCTTCATTTGGTTGTCTTTGTATTTTCGCCCAAACGTCTGTCGTTTTTGCGAATAATCGATTCCCGTGTCTACCGACACGGAAATCGATTCTTCGCAAAAACGACATAAGTCTGTGCCGAACTACATGGACGACCAAATGCAGCTCTTGAAGACGCGTTTGCTGCGCAATATTTCATCAAAATCCGTTGCACATTAAGGAAAATATCTAATAATACTTACTTTGGAGTGGGTGACGTTGTTGTTGTTGTAACCACGTGATCATGCACCTTGGTGTTTCTGTATGTAAATTGCTTTTAGCGGTTGGCGTTATATAAGTTTCGAAGCACACGATGCATCCGTGTACAAAATAGATAAAGAGGGACATATGTATATTAAGAGCACGGTAGTTTAATTAATTCGCACCAGTTTACATGGAAACTCAGCAATGAAGTCGAGATAAAGCTAATTTCCCATTTGCAGTATGTTGTCCACTAACTATGTGTGCATTTAGAGACACTGTGACTCAGATATGCGTAGACAATACTGTACCAAGTAAGTAAAGCTAATTCAGTTATTAATAAAAGCATTTGCAGGATTCGGGCTGAGACCTACTGTCTGTTTCACGAAACCTGCCCAAATTGTACGGCCATGTTTTTTTCGATAATATTAAATTTTATCAAAATTTAAGAATGAGCCTTCTTTTTATTTCGCGAAATTTGGTCAAATATTGATTTTATTCCGAACAATGAGTTCTCTATGGGAATTTTAACATGGGAAAACAAGCGGTGGAGAATCTGGAGGATGAGTCGAAAAAGTTTGGAAATTGATTCCGAAACCTAGCTACATGTATATAGCTTTGAAATGATCTGACTTAAGAAAAGCAAAAGTTACATTTTGAAGATCGGTCCAGTATTTCTGAAATTAGAAACATTTCCCAATGTTAAATCCCCATTCACTCTGTGAAGATGTCTATGGGGATTTAGCATGCGGAAATAGTTTTTTTCGCAATAAAATCAATATTGGACCAAATTTAACGAAATAAAAAGAAGGCTCATTCTTAAATGTTGCTAAAATTTAATATTATCGAAAGACATATTGTTTTTGCATTGTTTATAAGGCCGTACAATTTGGGCAGGTTTCGTGAAACATACAGTAGGAATCCGAGTCGAGGGAGCCAGCAACGGATCGCAGAACGAGACTGGGATTCCCCGTCTCAGTCCCAAGCCTGTCATCGATTATTTGCTTCACACATCATCTGGAATGCTGCAAAATACGAAACACATAATGTTCTGGGGCCCGTTTCACTAAACGTCTTACGACTAAAATGTTCTTAAGTGCAGCATATGCTCAATACATGTAAATCCATCAATTGACATTTCCGGTCGATACTAGATTTGCACTTACGAACATTTTAGTACTGTGAAGTTTATTGAAACGGGCCCCAGGAATGCTGTGAAAAGCGTAAAAAACTATGGTTCTGTACTGGAACGTCAACGTCATTTCTGCGGGAAAATCAGATAAATTCACACTCCAAATAGCACCAATCTTGGAGTTATCCGATATAAGTTTCAATGAGAAGCATCCATTGACTATTTTCGCACTGCGTTAAAACTGTCAACATAGAAAAATACATTCGTTTAATACGAGCAATAAATTTATTATAAATATGCGATAGTATAGGTTCCCGTTCTTTGAAAGCACTTCATATTACCAAACGAGCAATTTTCACAATTGCAGGGATTCCGCTGGCGATCGCCACTTTCGCAATTGGAAATAAAAAATTAATAAACATTTGGCGATACAAAATTACAATTTCGAAAAAAAATCAAAAAAATCCTTTTTTTATTTTTTTTTCGAAAATTATAATTTTTTATCGCCAATTATTTCTTTTTATCCTATTGGTTATTCTTTTGGAACGCCTTAGTTTTGTTCGTTTGGCATGATGTCAAATTCGCTGCAGGTGTTATTATACGCGTGTCATACTGCACGTCATAACAAGGTTTTCATGTGATAAAGTATTATACCTATTTTCTGAACACACGCCATGTAAGTTTGTACTTTCGGACATCTGCGTAATCTCATTAAATACGTTTAGAAAATTTACAATATCTTTCATAAATAAAGTACAAAGTTGACACAATTTTCAGTGTACATGCGGAACATAATTCCGCATGTACTCTGAAAATTGTATCAACTTTTGACACCATTTAACGAAAATATTGTAAATTTTGTAAACGTATTTAATGAAATTACGCAGATGTCCGAAGGTACAAACTTACATGGCGTGTCTCATACATGTATGTGTCTATGACTAGAGAAATTCGGATTATGCCAATGTATGGTGTATCAGATAACGAGCATTGGATAGGCCTGATATGTGCTGACTAATTGTCGTATCTTGCAAGAACTAGACACGCATATCCGCGTAACATGGGCAACACCAAATTCAAAACTGAAATTTCATTGGCCGAACGTTCTAACCTCTCCTTCTAAACAAAATACACTCGTATGGTAATCTAAATATAGAAGTTGCATTATTTATACAAGTTTATCAGGCTCTGCTCTACGGAGCCCCGCAGGGGACGTATAATTCTTTTTTTTTATTAATTCGTTCCCACGAAATAACAATTCGTTCCCTCAATTTAATAAATCGTTTCCACGAATTAACAATTTGTTTCTTCAATTTAACAATTCGTTCCCTCAATTTAACAATTCGTTACAAAGAAATAACAATTCGTTACCACGGGAATCAATACGCGTTTGCTCGGCAAGCTTTGGAATTCCTACGCGTTTTCTAGCCTCGCCTGTTAAACAAAATACACTATATATGTAGACGTTTCACTGTACTTTCCACTGTTTCAGAGCGTGGGTGTCACCAAATCTGACCTGGCCAGCCACCAACCACAACAGTCTGGATAAACATACGAGACAAACCATGTGATTTTGTACCTAAGACCATGTGCCATGAAAAGTATTTACAAAATTTACGATATTTTCCGTATATGACGTCGAAAGATGACGAAAGTTTCACAGCAAATGCGGAATTCCGCATTTGCTGTGAAACCTCCGTCATCTTTCGACGTCATATACAGAATATATCACAGTTTCTGTAAATATATTTCATGAAAAATCGCACATGTTGTAGGTACAGAATCACATAGCGTGTCTCATAGATGTATCGTTATGGACACTGGCATTACCAGTTATCAAAATATCTCCAAGTTGTGAAACGATACCCACAGATAAGAGTTACGAGACGCAACGGAAGCATGCTCCGTCACCGCCTGTATTAAAGGAACTATTTCTCAAAACAAAAAAAGCAAAAAAAAAACCCAATTTATAATATCGACTTACATTGTACAGTTAGGCCGCCTCTCAAAAACAACACACTGTCTGATTTGTATGTGGATATATGCACGAGTTCCTCAGCGTGCGATATTGCGCGACTGTAGAAACACAATATTGTTGCGCGGCGGCACGAGTGGCATATATCCAAATACAAATAAAATACACTTGTATTAGTTACGTACATCATTCGCCATTTATATGCGCGTCAAAGATATATAAATTATAAGTAAAATAAACAAATGAGTGGTTATTTGAAGGAACTGTTTTTCTAAGTAAAGCGTAGTTCTGGCACTGACCAATATGAACACACGAGACGTCAATATGGTAAAAAATATTGGCGTCTTGCATTGCATTGTGAAACGAAAGTGCGCATATAATAACAGCCGAAATGGACAATTGTTTCTATATTTAACCTCTCTACAACAGCCAGTTTTTGTGTCTTCCCATGGGTGGCTGTTATAGAGAGGTTGCACTGTATTTCTGAACCCATTTACATTTGAGCCGCCTGAGAAAAGTTTGGATTATTGAAAACAATGTTTATAACATTGAAAAATAACCAGCGTTGTGAAATGCAAAGACTTGTTACTAATTCAGAATTATTATTATTAGTTGTAATCATGGTAATATACGTACACTAGTTTCGCTAACGCAAATTTCTTTGTACATGTGGTAATTTATGATCATTTCACGACAACAAGTAATAAAATATAAGTTTATTTTATTAATTGGTACGTGTATAACGAATATACATACTCAAATTATCTCCCCTGTTTATCACATGTTTTGGTGGTATATTATAGGAATGAATGGCCTTTTTGTGGAATTTATCGGGGTATAAACTTGGAAAAGTCGTGGGAATACTGGACGAAGGCCGGAAGGCCTCGTCCAGTATTCCCGCGACTTTTCAAAGTTTATATCCCCGATAAATTCCACAAAAAGGCCATTCATTCCTTATAATTCCTGCATTTGAAATAAATTCATCAGGAAAATGTGTTTATTTTCCGTTTTAATAAGAATTATTTTAACTGCGCCTGACGGTTACGCAAAGTAGGTCGGCATGGGAGTTTACTGAGATATACATTTTAGACAGAG
This sequence comes from Conchocele bisecta, assembly GCA_029237695.1. Lineage (NCBI taxonomy): Eukaryota > Metazoa > Mollusca > Bivalvia > Lucinida > Thyasiridae > Conchocele > Conchocele bisecta. Next base: position 55,817,989 of record CM055280.1, on the reverse strand, counting down.
ACTTGCTACGGACCAATCAAATGTTAAGGAAGTGTGTAAATATTTTTGTGCTGGAATTGTACTTGGATATAACGCAAATGATTTGGAACTCAATCAACTGAAATGTGGCTGTTGGTTTATATAGGTCATGTGTGCATGAAACGAAAGAAAACACATTTTGTATATCTGAGACATTATCTGAGACATTATCTGAGACACAGTGCCTTCGAAGGCACTGTGTCTCATATAATGTCTCAGATATTCATTATGTGGTATGGTTTTTTTTTAATGCAAATCACCACCGTCAACTAAATGCACAATTGTATTTAATCAACTTCTGGTTGATTTTCTGTTGTATTCGATTATATATCACAAATTCAAGCTACAGGAAAAATACTTCAGTAACCATTTTCGCTATATTTGTACCAGTTACGAAAATGTGTAGACTACAATTCAAGCTGAAACTATCACATCTATATAGAAGTGTCAACTATTGACGCACCTTTAAATAAATTAAAATTAATGACTATAAATAGAACACAAAATAACATTCGGAAATATATTACTACAATATATGGCACTAGCAATATATTTGATTAATAATATTGTTTTTTTGACGGTTAATCATCTTCAAGTTGCATATGTTGACGGGATAAATAGAATAGTAGGTTAGTGCCGTGAATGGGAAAAAATATCTGGCGCGGCACGGAAACGGGATGTGCTCGGCAGAGCCTCGCCCATCCCGTTTCCTGAGCCTTGCCAGATATTTGTTCCCATTCACGGCACTAACCTACTATTCTATATATATTGTCCTTATTCCTGAACGAAAGTATATGTTGTGACCACTCATTTGAACCGTCTCGGCGAGACGGTTCAAATGAGTGGTCACAACATATACTTCTGATGAGAAATAAAGAAATTATTCAGCCTTGCCGGATATTTTTTCCCATTCACGGCACTAACCTACTATTCTCTATATATGCATACATAATATTTATTTCATCACTTTCTAGCCTATCTGAGAACATGTGCCTTTAACTGTTGTTCGCCACAGACATAACGTGTAGGTCAGGATAATTACCTTTCTGGGACAATATTCCGCCAGCATATTAAATATGAAAATGAAAGTGCATAGACACGTGAGACAGTGACATACATTTTTTCGATTTCTTAACAAAGCATATGGTTATCGTCTCCATTGGGTGGAATTCTTGTGTGCTGTGATAACATGTGTACTTCAAGTAATATTCAAAGTAAGGAGAATAAAAAAGGCAGACGATACAAGGCGGTTTAGAGTAGCACCGTTTCCGCTAGACAGGTAATCGAAACATAGTTACACGGTGCACAGAACGGGTGGGATCTTCTACGTGACGCGTTCCAGTCTGGAGTAAGCGTCTTGAAGACCATGGACGTCAATCTGAATCAGCCGCCAGAATCCTCACCGAACAAACTCAAGAAATGGTGAGTTATTTCCGTTTTAACTTGAAATCTGGATTGCCAAATGGATTTCCATACCGCCAAGAACCGAACATGCATTTATTGCACAGAATATGCTTTCGCGTATGGCCGCCATATCGAAATTCAAAATTCAAAATTTCTCACCGAAATCATTATGTGTGGTGTTTTGGCAGCCCAAAATGTGTATTAAACCTCATAAGGTACTAATGTAATACATATGCAAATGAGTACGCTATGGAAAACACATTAGCTAGCTGACCACGATAGTTTGAATGTATGATGTTGTGCTTATGCAATAATTGCATAAGCACAACAGCATTTACTGAAACTATCGTGGATACACTCAAACTATAGATTCATTGTTCTCTCAGTCACATTTGAATTTGGAATTGATACACTACTACAACTGTTCAGTGCATAGCACGGATGTATGAACTCTTACGACCATACATGCATGATATTCGCGGCCAATGGAAATGCACGCCATCGGGCAAATATGTTGCAGTTCGAATTGTTAATGTATATTCCATGACTACAGTAGCGCCTGGCCGTGTGTTTCGAGTTTGGTGTAAACGTATTTGATTTGTTTATAATTTACAGTTAAGGTATCAATAGTAGTATATACAGAAGTATACAGATGGGATTGGATTGACAGCAAGCTTATATAAATACTCTCCCTAACATGTTCCAAGTTTGCACGCGGTGTTTTGGTTTGACCCACGTTTGACTCTAAGTTTGTGAAGTGTTGTGTAGTTTCTGTGTGTCTCGCGGTTTTCTCTTCACTGCGCATGCTCAGTAATACAAAAACGGTGAAACGTTTCGGATGAAAACGCTACACGCGTTTTCATCCGACACGTTTATCCGTTTTTGTATCACTGCGCAAGTGTAGAGTTTCTGTAAAACCCGTGTTGCGTTTAGGTTTCAATGCTTAGATGAAATTCACCGTTATAAAAAAAAACGGCATTTTCATCGGATAAGAAGACCAGAAAATGGAAAACATGCCACTCTAGATACTAGTGTATTTTATTAAATAGGACTAGATACACTAAACATGAGTTTACGTTACAATTTGTTGTTTACCATTTCAGGTTTGGAAACTTCAACGTGGTGTACAAAGTGAACGCGATGCAACGGGACAACGGACACGTACGTTAAATTTATTATATTTTCATACACCCCATACATAACTGACATCGACAGGGTTACACAACTGTCTGATCCACGTTGTGCTGTCGAGTAACTGTTGGCAATTAAACACATTGAATCTAAAAGAATGCAAATGTTAGTAGTTGTTCATCAATAACAAAAGGTCACCCTTCCCATTTTCTTTCATTCGATGAATTTCCGTCAAATGTTGATTTTATTGCGAAATAGACAATTCTCCTTTTGGGATTTAACATGGGGATTAAAACAGATGTTTTAAAAAATACTTTAGAATGTGTGAGCCGATTTTCAAAATATAACGTTTGTTTTCTTAGTTAGATCATTTCCGAACTATCTAGCCAGGTTTTGAAACCACTTTCCAATAAAAAAAATTAAATTCGACCCTAACCGTCACTCACTCATTGTTTGCCACATTGGAATTGCCATAGGATGATGAATTTTTTTTAAAAATTTGAATAAGACTAAGAAACACAGCAAAATCCTGACGAGACGGTTCATCTGGATGTACAGTGTTGGCTAATATGTGGTCTGAATGATTGAACGTTTTAAAGGCACAGATTCTCAGTAGCCTATTTCATCAACATTGCAAAGTATACTTTAATGGCAAAGTATACTTTGAGGGAGTAATCATTTATTTTTCCTGAAATACATTATTTCATAAAGAACTAACAACTGCATATATTTGATGATTAAAAGTATGCAGAATTATTATACCGAATGTATTCCATTATCACAGCCATTTTGGCTAATATTTTGGCTAATTTAGTATAATAAAAATTAATAAATTTATCATAAAATTGAAAATTTCTCCCTCAAAGTATACTTTGCTACTAAAGTATACTTTGCAACGTTGATGAAATAGGCTACAGATGATGTCGCAGAAATTCAATATGTGGTTTTTCGCTCTATACACTGAGAGAATAGTTTATTGCATCGAGGCAACTGCCTCATGAGCATACATACATGACTGTGGTATAATGTACGTACAATGCAAGATGGCGTACATGGGTAAATTACTAAATGTAATAAATGCAGAAACACCACAATCGTGGCAAATAGGCAAATTTATCCCGTGAACACAGTGCGTATGTGCCGTGAAACACGGTGCCGTGAAACATTTTTGATATCCAGTCAATACAATTTTTGCATTTTACAGCCATTTGACTGGAGAAACGGGGCTTATGGGTTTTGCTGTTCACCATTCCATCAATGAAACACCCGTCATGCTTCTAGAAACATTTTTTATCCCGTCAAAACAGTGCGTATGTGCCGTGAAACACGGTGCCGTGAAACATTTTTGATATCCAGTCAATACTATTTTTGCACTTTAACGCCATTTTTAGGTGTTGACGGGATAAATAGAATAGTAGGTTTGTGCCGTGAATGGGAAAAAATATCTGGCGCGGCACGGAAACGGGATGTGCTCGGCAGAGCCTCGCCCATCCCGTTTCCTGAGCCTTGCCAGATATGTTTTCCCATTCACGGCACTAACCTACTATTCTCTATCTATTTTCCTTATTTCTGAACCAAAGTATATGTTGTGACCACTCATTTGAACCGTCTCGGCGAGACGGTTCAAATGAGTTGACCACTCATTTGACCCGTCTCTGCGAGACGGTTCAAATGAGTTGTCACAACATATACTTCTGACGAGAAATAAAGAAATTCTTGAGCCTTGCCGAATATATTTTCCCATTCACGGCACTAACCTACTATTCTCCATGCCGCGACCACTAATACATATATCGATACTTGTATCATACAATCATGTACATCGCACAGTCTCCGCTTACTGATCACAGTGGGTACTATAGTCTGTTTCACGAAAGCTGCCCAAATTTTACGGCCATATATAAGTCTTATAGCTCGTATTATTTTTAACAATAAAGGAGAAATAGACATACATATACATACACATAGACATACATATATACACACACATGCATACATACACATACATGTACAGTGCAACCTCTCTACAACAGCCACTCATGGGAAGACGCAAATGTTGCTGTTATAGAGGTGGCTGTTGTAGGGAGGTTAATGCTGAATTAAATTTTATCGTCCGATGTTTATTTATTTTCTTCAATAATTCTCAATAAAAACATGTTTTGACAGCATTTTAGAATCATTTCCAATGGAAATGATTCTAAAATGCTGTCAAAACATGTTTTTATTGAGAAAGAATGCAAAATCAACATCAGACGACAATTTTCATGCTCAGCAGTCTAAGGGTTAGATATAGAGGAAATCATCCATTTGGGATATAAAATAGCGGCTGTTACAGAAAGGGTGTTGTTGTAGAGAGGTGGCCGGTCGGGGAGGTTCGACTGTACACACATATACATGTATATCTTCTTTCTAAATGTGGTATAGTATCACATGTCTATATACGTACATATAGACACATATACATATGTGTACATACACATACATAAAACACTGCAACAGTGGTAGCGTCATGGCATGGACGTTCTTTCCCTCAAACAGGAATACTTTGATCATACATTGTATTCCAATTGTCGTTTCAAAGTAATACATGTATCTACGTGTACCACGTACATGTATGACATTATACAATTATTGTCTGTTGAGGAGGTGTACATGAGATTTACGGACCTGAGGAAAATCATATTCGCCGAGACATCATGTCAGGATGCAGTTCAAAAAAATAAATCTAACGAATTGCAAAAAGAGAATCTTATATCAGTGATAATTTAATCTGATATTTATTAAACAAATTTGTCAACGAGTTCAATAGATAGCATATTAAATCAAAACAAATGTTAGATTATATTTATTGCATAAGTACATCATCATACATTGAAGCTGTACTGATCACGTGTTTTTGTAGCCGTTTAATTTCCATATGTATTTTACGAGTGCATTATGAATAGTAATACACTGTGTTGTTACGCTGTTGAAGCCAATTATATGAACTAAATGGAAATATATATGGGCCGCGCTCTGTGAAAACCGGCCTTAATGACAACATTTTCGATTTGCACCTTTTTACATTTTTGGATGCGGACTCCTTTCACAAACAAATGCAAATATGTTTCATAGTTTTTGTTTTATCTTACTTTTTGTAGCACCATGTAAATCACGCCAGGAAAAAAAAAGTAACGTCATCGAGAAAATGACGTTATTGAAACGCTTACGTTTGTACAATGCAACACAACAGCCTACAGTAGAAATGCGTGTTCATAGACTAATTGAATGTGCTTGCTGTAAACTGTATTTGCTGATAAGTTGCACTAAATGTATCTACAAGTGTTAGTATGAATACTATCAAACATTGAACAGAATAAAACTATGATAAGTACATGTAGTGAACAAATCAAACGCACCACTATCAATGTTAAATCTATAATCAGCCGACATGTGACTTCGTAATTTGCTACTATCGCCAACTATCACATATTGTGCATATACATGTACCGTCAGAAAGATACATTGTAATTATTTGAGAATTTAGTTCAGAATCTAATTGACGTTATTTACGTAACAGTTAATTGTGACGTCATATTTTTGTAGACATTACGTCACTCACCATGGACCAAACACAAACAACTAAACGACGTTCCTGGTGTTTGAAATTGAAACAATCTGTGATTGAAACAAATGCACTATTTTCTGTAGAAATGAATGGCCTGAATTTGGTTAGAATTTGGATAGGCCTATGGCTGCACATACCAATGAGTTCAGCGCCCGATGGTGTATAGAGGGTACACTGTAAAAAATGACGTTCCCAAATTGCACACATATTAAAACACCATTTCTGTTACACTTTTAAAACAGCACGTGTAAGGTGTTCTGCTATGGAACACGTTTGACGTCTCACGTGTTTTGCTTTGCAACACCAACAGTTTGTCCAGAAAACACCAGATGTTTAGTTATGGAACGTCTAGGACGTTCCAGGTGATTTGCTTTGGAACACCAACAGCTTGGTTAGAAAACACCAGGTGTTTTATTATCGAACGTCTCAGACGTCTCAGGTGTTTTGCTTTGAAACATCAACAGTTTGGTTAGAAAACACCAGGTGTTTTATATGGAACGTCTCGGACGTCTCAGGTGTTTTGCTTTGGAACACCAACAGTTTGGTTAGAAAACACCAGGTGTTTTGCTATCGAACGTCTCGGACGTCTCAGGTGTTTTGCTTTGGAACACCAACAGTTTGGTTAGAAAACACCAGGTGTTTTATATGGAACGTCTAGGACGTTTCAGGTGTTTCGGTTTGGAACATGTAACATGTTTAAAAACAAAACATGAAGGATGTTTCAAAGCAAAACACCTCTCTTGTTACACTTTTAAAACGCCTGCACGCGTAACATGTTTTGCTTTAAAACACAATTCAGTACAAGGTGTTTTGCTATGGAACACCTCCCAAGATAACATAAACAAGAAATGCAGCTATCGAACGCGAATGCAATCCTAGTATCGACACATAACTTCAATTAAGCCACTTTACGCAGGGCCATGATGAAAATCCATTTTTATTTTTTATATTTTTTTTTTATAAAAATTCTATAATGCCCCTTTAATAATATGAGCCGCGTAGTGGTTAAAACATGTCTTCGGGAAATGTTTGGTCAAATTGACATTTTGTTACTATGACAATGGTATTTGTCATATGAATTGAATGCTTTTTATTTGATCATGATATCTGCAATATTCATTAAGATATTACATTTTATACAACACCACTATTCAGGTCGTTTGATCAAATATGACGTCACGTAAAAGCGACGTCAAACGAAGTTACAGTAACAACATATCTACCGGTACACATACAGTATACGCCAACATTTACAACAGTTTGCAAGTTGACAAACTAGAAGCATGTTTGGTATTGCATAATGAATGTATAGACGGATGAGCTTGAGTCCTTTAGTAATACATGAAAATGAAAAGCGCCAAAGACAAACCGGCAAGTTCATGTACCAGCAGGTATAAACGTGCGCGGGTACGGCGGATTCGGTATGCTGATTTCTTCTTGTTGACGTCCTGTTTACTGATCGTTTTGATAGTTGTTCTAATGCACTCTATAGCTATCACGCAATCTGATGGGCATACATTACAGGTATATCATTGTTGATGAACTGTCGCAAATTATTTAAATATGTATTCCTACGCCAATACTAAGTTTTCGGTCGGTCAATTTACTCTACCACATAATGACCGACCAAAACATGGGGTAACTCATATAAAATGTCCCAAGTGGTATAATTCTGGTATTATTGTGAAAGACACAGCTGGCTTGCATATGAAACGTCCTGGTCCGAAACGTCCTGGTGACCTGGTCCGAAAGTTGCATGGTGCGAAGCGTACGGCGAAAAAAAAAAATCTCACCGTTGATCACGTTTCATATGCTTTGGCAATAATAGATCGTTCACACAAAGATAAAGTATGTATCCTGTGTAATCTTGCATCTCAAATAGTAGTATATCATGATTAGACGAGTTATCACAATATGTATCAACAACAGCAAAGTAGTAATTAAGGCAATTATAATTCTAACAACGAATTTATTGCTATTATTATTGAAAAATAATGAAATCAGCAACATAAACGTATATACATTCATGCAAAAATCGGTAATATCTTGTAATTGTGTTGGAACTATTTTCTTCGTAGAAAATATTATTTGTGTGATCCGTCAACCAGCCTGCAATCCGGTACGATTTTCCAACGAGACTCGATAAAGTTTGCAAAACAGTAAAGGAGTGCATTAGAAATAGGTTAACCGCATTGTAATTTTGAAATTTGAGGCGCATATCAGAAAATGATAAGTCGGAAAACATGTTTAAACAGATTGTCTGACCTATTATTTTCTGATATACGCCGCAAATTTCAAAATTACAATACTGTTAACCCTATAATTGTAAAAAACCACCTACATTTGAATGTGACAGGCCTTAACTTACAATATCGGTATTCCAATATGCAGATATGTAGACACACTCTGCATAAATCTGCATTCATGTATGTATAAAACAATGTGTTTTGTACATTCATGTATACATGTATACAGCAATGTGTTACGTACATTCATGTATACAACAATGTGTTACATCATATTTATGCAAGTCTTGGTTTGCAGATGTTGTTCTATGGAAAACGATTTAATTCGTATTGGCAATACTATCTGCACGGTGAAATGAACTTTCGACACATGCGTATATATATCAACTTAGGTTTAAAAACGTGTTTACTGATGGGGGTGGGGGGGGGGGGCTGGTTAGTGCCGACGGTCGGTCAGACCAGACCCCGCTCTAACATTTTTGCAGACATGTGTTACCGCAATATCAGCTTGGTACACCGCCTTGTGTTTGTTTTGGGAGTGTTACGGTAGCATTTGGTCATTTGGAGAGTCAACTCGCCTTGCAGTGAGCGAGTATCGTAGCCTATTGTTCTGAAATAAGCAACTAAACTTCGAAGTCAGAGTATGCAAATCTCAGCGGAAATTACTTCAGCTAAGTTCACGACGTCATATCTTGTGACGTCGTCAAACTCCCGAAGACAGGTTTTCTCGCGACGAGGCTCATATAACCCATTAAAACCTGAGATTACACCACTTTACTGCTAACAATTCCAAAGACAGGTACATGTATCAGTGCTTTATCTACCAGTGTGTCGCATGACAAATACACACAATTTTGTGGTATTTGACACACTACAATTTTATATATTTATGGTTTTTACTAGTACTAGCCTCATAATAAAATATGTGGATTTTGAAATAAACAAGCTGATTAATTGCTACACTGTGTCGCAATTTTATCACATTCCGATAGTTTGGTAAAACGTTATTCCGAATATAGTCAAAATGTGTAAAATCCTCTGACCTTGCTGATGGAATAGCTGTCATATTTACTAAATTAACAGTTAAACGAAGAAACTAACCTGCAATGATGTTACTGTATAGTTCTGCTTCAAGCTTAATACCAATTTTGCTATGCTGATCCAGTATGCTGCTCGCCATTTTTGTTTCCACTACCAGATGCGCAGCATTAGCCGAAACAAATGTGACGTTGCAAACACGCGTGCGATGTCATACATCACACAATTTACGTCACTTACTGACGTCAGAACGTTATGACATTTTACCTGCAAAACCGGCTTTGACCTGCGTTGAATATTCAGGAAAGTTTGACAGAATATGAAGATGATAATGGCATATAAATTTGTTTGGAAAGCCTTAGGTACGCAGACTTTTTCGTTTAGAGATTTTTTCTGAGTAATTCCACAAGGCGTGCTTGATTGGAACGACCTCTAAAACGCCTGCTGTTTTATTCTATCACGCCTTCGACGTTGCCACATTGTATGGTGTTGTAAAGCAAAACGCCGCCGTTCTAAAACAAAACGACTCTACAATTGTAAACACCATGAAAACAATGGTGTTTTGAAAATGCACGGCAGATGATATTTGGTGTTTTATTTTAGAACACGAACAACGTCCTACGGTACGTCTTAGACGTTCCGGTTTTTTACAGTGTAGTCGAACACCCCCGGGGAGTTTTAAAAACATTAAAAATCGACTGTCCATACCCGACTCTCGGAATTAAATTTACATTTCCGAAAGCGGGAGGAACGTTTTCCTATGTAGCCAATATGACTGACGGACGGTCTTGTGTACATGTACCTCGTACTAGCAGGTCTATAGGGAAATCCTGCACTGATCCCCACTCCCTCGGCTGCCCACCGCCGCGCCACTGCCCCCACACCGAGAGGGCAGATATTGTTAGGTGTGTCCGCTTAAAAAAGTTATTGTGTGGGCTACCCGTCTCGATCCTGTCTATGAATTTACTGCCGGTACTGATTTTTTATATAAGTTTCTTCAAATTTTATAAGTGTACGCATTTATCAACCGTACTTTGTAGATTCCTTCATATGTTTTTATTTGCGTGACTGATGCCCGCGCGACAGCATGCGTATTTATTTAGTAAGTGGAATGTATAGTTGTTAAAATCAAAATCAAAAGTGGCCAACAGAACATTCAGGGCAAAATTATCCATTACTGTATATTTTTAAATGTGTGTCGGTTTGAATTTTTGATAATGTGTTTACCATTTGAAAACAAATATATATACAACTACATGAACCTGTCAATGTCCGGAAAATGTGTCGATATGACATACATGATTGTATAATTGTTATAAAATGTTCTGATAAAAATACTGGCAGTAAGCATAATAGTACTGGTGCATGTATATGTATACACTGTATCCTCTCGTCGGGAATAATTAATTTGAAATTGAAATTTGCAATTTAATTGTGTTGCGTTTCAGAAAAAGTACATTCAACGCCTTTGTAAACAAAGAAATGAGTGGCCAACCAAGCCATGCTAAAAAGCACCGTGGCGTACGTATATGTATTTTAAATTCATGTCTGCACACTAAATAATCAAGTTAGTTATTTACACACTAAATTTGTACCGACCACAAAATTGCGACATTTGTTTGAAGCGTCTCGTTTGAATTTAGACGCGTTGAATCTGCAAATATAGAAGTTGTGTATTCCAGGGCGGATTCACGTAGGGGAAAACACGGCGCGCGCCACCTAACATTTTGCGAGTAAAGATATATTTGCTCTAAAATGCGTTATAACGCAGCAAAATGGGGTATAGATATCAACAATATTCAGGAGGGCATACCGCTGGACCCACCTAGCAGTCTCCCGAGCTCCGCTTGGTCGACGAACAAACGGTGCTAGTTCGAAAATATAGTAAACTGTTTTAATTAAGAAGTCCCCCCCCCTAACCTGAAATCCTGGATCCGCTCCTGGTATTTGCTTTATATTATTTACACGCCTCCGACTAGAACGTCCCTTTGATAAAAAAAAAAGAAATAAAGCACGCAGACATCCAGTGTTTAGTAGTAAGTAAATTAACAACGATCTAAAGTAGGATTTCTTAAATTTGTAAATGTTGGAAACCTGTGCATTTGCGCAGCCTGATCAGGGTCTGCACTGATTGCAAAAATGCTAGTAAAATATATGCCATACATTCATATAACCATATTTACAAGTGGTCAATTAAAATAATATTTAACATAACAGTCATCAAACGGCAATCGTACGGATGATGTAATGTGATATTTTTCGAAAGTCGCCAAAAATTACGTGACATTAGAAGGTACATGCAAGTGGTTGCAGACAGATACAAATCAGTAGGCTACGTCCTGGGGCCCGTTTCAATAAACTTCGTAAGACTAAAATGTTCGTAAGTACAAACTTAAGATAGTCTGTAAATTCCACATTAACAACATTTTCCCTGTAAAAAACAATTTAATTGGATTTTACATTTATTGAGCAGCCTATATGCTCAACTAACAGTAAATCAATACAATTGGAAATTTCCAGACGATCCTAGATTTGCACTTACGAACATTTTAAGTCGTAACGAAGCCTTAGGTGAAACAGGCCCCTCCGGTGGACTACAATTAATGTTCGCACTAAAATATGCCTGTGACACAATTCCAACACACTAACATACTAAAATTAATAAAAAACATGTTTGGCCCAGTGTCAACATGGATGGCATGCGATTATGCGAGGAGCCGCTTAATTTTATCCCACTACCACATTAAATTAGTTTTCCATAGAACAACATCTGTAAATCAAGACCTTTTTCATAAATATGCATCATGCAATATGAAGATCTTACGTAAGACACACAATTTAAGTCATGATACATGAATAAAGGTTTACCCCGCCCGAGGATTGTCCAACATATTTCGAAAAAAATCGGTTGTTCACGTTCAAATGAAGGTTAGCGATTACTCATCAACATGCGTAATGCAAGTGTAATCTTAAATAAAATAAATCCCAAAAATCGGAACTGGGTTTTGTACAGCTGTGCAAACGGTTTTTCCGTCTTAGAACGCCGGGCCCGAAAACAAATACACGAACCCCTCCCGCTTCTAATCTGTAACGGGACGTATAGCAATAAATTAGTAAAGAAACTCGCACACAATGCGCCCCGGGGTCGATCTTAAAGTTGTAAGTACATGTATTAGCTGATGGTGGTCTCCAGACAGGATAAGTTTTTTTTGTTTTCTTGAGTTTAAGTTCAGGTTTCAACCCTAAATTAAGAAACATGGCAGGAACGCCTCCATCTAAGCGCCGGGGACCTACAATTGTTCTCCAGCGTTTTGTAATTGTTATATAAAATTTATAAATAAATAGAATTTAAAAGTTTAAATAAATTATTAGCAGGCTCCGTTACCAAATAATTATTTTTATTAAAAAATTAAAAATCATAAAATTGCAATAATGCCCGCATTTGTATAAAAACTAAATCGACAAAATTACTACGTATTTCCTTGAAGAAAACCGAAGAAAAAAAAGACAACTATCTGTAAGCCACTATGAAAACAAACTGTACAATTATCTGGCCAACGCATTTATCCAACATTAAAATATTTGTGTGCCCGAAAGCGTGTACGGCTTTAAATAAATAGGACAACTTATTGCAATTTAAAGGCAAACAATTCCAAGTGACAAAAATCCGAAGGTGACGTTAGTAAATTTTTATGTGTAAAGTTTGGTGGACGTAGGATCATTTTCAGACCTTTCGTGGGGACGTTGTCATTAAGGCTGGACTTTTCACAGGAGCGCAGGCCCAAATTGATAAAAAAAGACGAAATAAAAACCAAATGTTTTATGTAATGCAATAATGTGTCGGGGTAATGGCATTTATCGCTGTTTGGTACCACCAGGAACATACCCATTTGTTGCCAATTTGCTATTAACAACAGTTACGATATGTGTGCTGTGACTGGGTGGAAATTGGGCTTATTGGTTTTGGCGACCAGTGTAGATCCAAGATTCAGACTGTGCATTCCGCACTGTGGTATCATGAACTGCACTTGTTACGCCATTCCATGGATTGAAACGACCGTCAAGCTTACTAACAAGGAAGCAACAAGAGATCATTACCAGACTATACCAGACTACAGTTACAATGGAGGTGTTGTTTATTTGATCAGGAATTTTAAAAAAACTGATCACACATTCGCAATTTTCCTCCAGTCCGCACTGTTGGCCGTTATTCTATTAATGAAACGACCGTTATGGCTTCTAAACCAAGCAGTTAGTTATATATCGTTTATCAAAGCCTACAGGAAGTGTGCTATTTGATATCAGATGCTACACTGGTTCACACCACATCACAACAAGCCCCCCATTTTTCTCCAAGTCACAACCACATAATTCAATGGACTACAAGAATACCGTGTAAACAAGCCAAACTAAACATATTACTTCTCGTGATAACACTGGCTTTGGCTTTGTTACAAACGTGTGAAAAGTAAAAACTATTGTAAAAATAAAAAAATAAAAAAAAAAAATGTTGTAATACATCAGTTATAAATGGTATAATGCAGCGGAACCCAACTTTAAAAACCGAACATTAATAGATGTAAAGGTACATGTCCTCCTCAGTCGGAGTAGGCACAAACGGTTCTTTATAGGAATTAAATTAAGTGTTTAATTATTGTGTCTACTATTCCACCAGTTCTCAAACATTAAGGGTGACCAGCTTTATACTGGTATAACTTCAATTTAGTTAGTAATATGTATTTTACTTTGACTGAAAGGTGACTCGGCGGTGGAATCAGGCTATTTTATTCATATGCAAATGACGGCATGGTGTTTTTTTAATTTTAATTTATACTATTAAATGCCGTCCTCCTGAAATAATAATATTTTCGGACAGGATTAATAAAGTATGATCATTGCACAATTCAAAAAATAAATACAGAGGAAAAATAGATTAGTAATTTCCGTTTAAAATTTTCAAGGAAAGACGGTTTAATCACCCCTGAATATCAGTGGTGAGACATTTCCGTTGTGATATAAAAATGTTATAATAATGCCCCAATCAATTACGTGGGGGTAATGGTGAAATGAATGTTTTTATTTTGCCAGAAAAAAATATAACTCCGGATGATCTGATATAAACAGAACAGTTTTTGTGCCTACTGAGTGGGCATGTACCTTCAAATCGAACTCAAAGAAGTGCAGGACAGGCGGCGATGCCAGGATTTTATTTCGGGTTCGGGGGTTCGGGGGGGGCGCCCGTAAACTATTTTATGCAATACTTGACTATATTCATTCGAACCGAGTATGAAAATCTAATTCTACATTTCGCATTTGCTGCATTCCTGGCGCATTTTTTGGAGAAAAATATTGACACTGTAAATGTTTAGACTTGAATTTTTTTTTATTGAAAACTTTTTAATTTGTAAACAATAACGACAACAGACCGAAAAAATGCATGGAATACATGGCACTTGGCATGAAAAAGATGCCTTGGTAACAAAGTCTTAAATCTTTACTCGGCGAATTTTTGTAGGGGGGGGGGGGGGGGGGTGGGGGAGGGGGGGGGGGGAGGGGGGGATGGGCGTGGGGGCAGGGGGGCCGTGTGCGCGGCACCCGGGTCCCGCCCCCCCCCCCCCCTGAAATCCGCCCATGCATAGATATTTAATAGTGAGTGTATTCATTACTTCCTGTTTGTCATGTTTCACGTTTTGCTGCCGACGATCATTTTGGGTCCATTTAAACACATTCCAATCTTTCTTAAATTTAAATAGACTTTTAAATACTTTTTCAAATCAATCAATAAACAAAAAAAGTCACCATCCCCAAAAAATAATGTATTTGTTGAAATTTAATTTAGTCAAAATTTATGATTTTATTTAAAAAAAAAAAATTCCTTTCCTGGATGGGTATTTAACCAAGGGGGCTAAAACATAGATTTTTTTAAACTAAAAATGATTTTTTATTTGTGGATCTATTTTCAAAATCTTAAGTTTTATTTTTCTTAGTTTACATTATTTCCCAAGCTATCTAGCCAGGTTTTGGAGTCAATTTATCCTCAATTTATTTAATCGTTTTTTTTTTTACTCCTCCCCCACCTTCTTCCCACCTCTTTTTATCTCCCACCATGTTAAATTTAAAAAAACAAAAAAAAATCGTTTTTTTTATTTTTTCGCTATAAAAACAATCAATAGTTGATGGAATTTTCATGAAACAATTTTTTTTTTATTTTTATTTGGGGGAGGGTGACATTTTTGTTATTAGGTGAAAAAAGTAACTTATATTTTTTTTATTTAATTTAATGTCGGCAGAAAAAACGGGTGGAACAGACAGTAGTTTAATAAATGGTTATACGCTGTGGAACCATTTTAAACAGGAACAAACCAAAAAGTGCATAGAGCCATTAAAATTTGAAAGGATTTCAGAAGAAAACTTTATCCAAATTGTTTACGGCTAGTGTAAACAAAAATGAAAAAATTATTTGTTTGACAATGTTTGTAATTTTGATGAGAATTCCTTTTTATTTAATTTCTATTGAAATTTGGGTTGAATGCTGATTTTTATTACGATAAAAATTAGTTAGTTTTTCTCTAAAGAGTTTGACCACGAAGAAAAGAAGGCCTAAGACTAGCTACTGGATGGAGTTTGTTCCACTACTTGTTACATTATAGGGTTATAGAAAAATAGTAGGTTTTGTGCCGTTCGAATGGGAAAAAATAATCTAGCAAGGCTGAAGAATTTCTTTATTTATTCTCATCAGAATGTATATGTTGTGAACCACTCATTTGAACCGTCTCAACCGAGACGGTTCAAATGAAGTGGTCACAAACATATAGCCTTTGGATTCAGAAATAAGGAAAAAATAGATAGAAGAATAGTTAGGTTGAGTGGCCGTTTAATGGGAAAAAATAAGTGGCAAGGCTTAGGGAAACGGGAATGGGTGGAAGGCTCTGCCGATTTGCAACTGTGTTGGGCGGGGATTGACGGGATAAAACTGTATTGTAAATAATTTCAAAATTTGCGGCGCGTTAATAAGAAAATTATAGGTCTCAGTCTTCTTATTTATAGGGAGCGTAGCAATTTTTTTGTGTATTATCTTTTTATTTTGGTTTCTGTTGATTTTCTTCACATATCACTTAGTTTTCCTTTATCCCCCCCCCCCTTTTTTCTCATATTTTTCTATTTATCTGCGGATGTCGTTGAAGAAATAGCGTTTATGAGGTATGTAACCAGTGTGGCCCCAGATCATCAAGCGCATTCGCGAAGCCTGATTAGTGACTACTGGCGTAGGAATACATATTGAAATAATTTGCGACCGTTCATCAACAATGATATACCTGTAATGTATGACCATCAGCCGTGCATTAGAAATTATGTATAAGTACTTTATTTTTCAGCGTACTCGAAACTCCTGTGTACTAAATGCTATCCGCCGGAAGAACACTCCTCCGTTTGCACGTATCGACGCCACTATTTTAACATGCGTGTTGTCAGAAAAAAAACAGACATGTTACATCACCGCCTGCGCTAATCTTGTCAAGTTTTTAAAATTAAATATACGTGTATTTCAAAATATTTGATGCATGCAATCAAACAGCTTGGTTGGGTTGGCTGAGCATGAGCTGTGGTACAGCTCATGCTCAGCCAATCAAACTTCTTGATTACCAGTTGAGTTTGCGGATAGATGTTCGGAAACGTTGACATATGGGCAGGATTAACGCAGTCGGTTGTTTATAGGTGTGGGATAAATAATTTAGAAACAATTTAGAAATAAAAACGTACAGGCGGACAAACCGTTCCATGAGTATTACGAAGAAGAGGTTGTCACTATTTTAACACGCGAGTTATTACAGCAACTACTGTTTGTTCCACGTGTTCATGCCGACGGACTTTTGGCAATTAAACACATTAAATCTAAAAAATATGTAAATGTAATTAAGTATTTGTTCACCAATAACAAAAAAGTCACTCTCCCCAAAAATTGTTGTTGAAATTCAAATGTTGATTTAATAGCGAATAAACCGATTTCCTATTGGAATTTATCATGGGGGGAAAAAGAGGTGTTAGAGGTGGGGGAGAAGTCAAATTTATTTTTAGCCCTCATGTTAAATTTCCATAGGAAAATAGTGTTTTTTTGCCCTCTATAGCGATTTACGCAAACAGTGCAGATCAAGATGAGCAGCTCGTAGCGAGCCGTCTCATCATGATCTGCACTTTTTGTAAGTAATTTTCATATTCATGAATGGTCTAGTCTGAAAATCATTTCGTGAGAATTGGATTGGCTGCAAAATTAACATATCAAACTGAGTCATTCCAGTTACGGAAATGGTTAAATGAGCCGCCAAACTGTCGTCCACCCACGCTTGTTTACCGTATTGATGTAAGTAAACAAAACCATTCTCAACACATTAGAAATCTGGCTTCAGCATGATTAAAGGCACACATATGTGGCTGTGGCTGGAGAGATGGGGCTGATGGCATTTGTGACCAGTGTAGCTACTGATCAAATAGCACACTGATAACGATATAGAGTGTTTGTTGTTTGCTTGACAGATGGTTCATTGATCGAATAGCAAACGGTGCAGATCTTGATCAGATTGTGCTGATGCACATGCTGATCTGGATCTACATTGGTTGCTAAACACCAACGAATGCTAGTAATTGCACCTGTAACGAACATGCCCCCTCGCCCCACCCTATATACGTGTATGCCGTCCATCATGTTGGTGTTGAAAATACAAGTTAACGCCAATAAGTTACATATTACCAGATTTAATAATTAACTTTTCGACAGGAAGTGGAAAATCAATAATATGATGGGACATTGCATTGTACACTTGGCTGAACTATAAGTATGGTATTGTTCACATATTGGATTTTTCTGGAACTAAATGCTGCGATCGCTGGCGCTCGCTCGCAATTAATTCCTTAAAATTCCAATATGTGAACAATAACTTATACTAAACCAACTAAACGATGTAATATAATTTCTAAAAGAAAGTCCCATCGTGTTTGTTTATACGTATTAACAAATAAGACAAGTCTGTCGTGTATATATGTATGAGATAGTAGCTCCTAATTAGGATTTTTTATATCCTAATTAGGACTTAGTATCTCCTAATTAGGAGTAATTGTCTCCTTATTAGGACTTACTATCTGTGCCGATTCTATATATTTAGCATTGGCACCAGTAACCGATTTCACCAACATTGCAACGTATACTTTTTTAGCAAAGTATATTTATGGGAGCAAAGTATACTTTGAGGGAGACATTTTCAATTTTAGGAGAAATTGATTAATTTTTATTATACTGAATTTATTACATTATCACAGCCATTTTGGCTGTGATAATGTAATAAATTCAGTATAATAATTCTGCATACTTTTAATCATCAAATATATGCAGTCGTTAGTTCTGTATGAAATAATGCATTTAGGGAAAAATAAATGATTACTCCCTCAAAGTATACTTTGCTAGAAAAGTATACTTTGCAATGTTGGTGAAATCGGCTACTGGACACTTCATAATCATGTGCTAGGCATTGGATAGACGTTCAGACTTGGCGGGAAACTGTCCGAGCAGCAATGGCAATTGGACTCGCGTCTACAAGTAGCATATTTACTGTCTGTTTTACGAAAACTGCGCAAATGTTACGCCTACATAAACAATGCAATAACAATATGTTGTTTTTTTTCGATACTATTAACTTAAAGCAAAACTTAAGAATGAGCCTTTATTTTGGTCAAATAATGATTTTATTGTCAAACACCGATGTTTTATGACTTTTGCTTGATTTGAGCGGCATGTTCAGTATGTGTGGCCACTTACGTCACTAGTAATATCTTGATATAGATAAACTTAGACATTACCGCTAATCCCTTGATACATAGATACATCGGTACATGTGGCTGTGACTTGAAAACAATGGGGCTTATGGACATTTAGAAAATATACAGCAGATACTTGAACTAAAATTTGAATTATTTTCAAGACATTTCGTACAACGGACCATGTGGTATTTCAAACAATGTATGCGCCGCTGACTGCGCAGGCGCAACTCTGATACACACTACACTGGCGACAAAGCACACACCAGTTGGACTACTTTCTAGCGGAGTAGCATATTCATTCCTTTGCCGCCCCATCCGCAGTTGTCCCCAAGTTTTGATGATAAGTAAACATACATCCATTTGTTGCTAAAGCAACACAAGATTCCTTTGCAGGTCAAACGTCTTTCTTATACCTTACGGAAGGCGCCGTGACGTTGTGTGCTTAAGTAATAATCGGTGTACTATTTTAGATGTCATTATGTATTTAATAACTTGCATGTTACACCGTGTACTCGGATGTACGCTAATTGTTTTAATTAACCGAGATGGAGCCTGTGTTACTCGTGGCTACACCGGATAGATTGCGAAGGATTTACCCA
>CM055280.1:55634057-55797636 GCA_029237695.1 Conchocele bisecta | reverse complement strand
ATTTGGCGAGCCTAAACTATGGTTTGGGCAGTCTAAACTGGGGTTTGAGCTCAAACCGTGGTTTAAGCTATCAGAAACCCTAGTTTGAACGTCCAAACGGTGGTTTCTGCCGCCAAGTGCACAATAATTGCTCAAACCAGTGTTTAAGAAAACTACCGTTTGGGATCACGATTGGCAGTTTTTTTCTTAAACTGTGGTTTGGGTCCAAACTAGGGTTTAGGCTTTTTATTCGATTACGACCTCAAACGGCAGTTTCTGGCCAAATGCACTATAATTGCTCAAACTGGGGTTTGAGAGCCTAAACCATGGTTTAGACTCTCAAACTGGGGTTTAGGGAATTATTGTGCATTTGGCGAGCCTAAACTAGGGTTTGGGCAGTCTAAACTGGGGATTTATCGGACGAACATTTTCTCAATGTCTAGTTTTGATTGGCTGACAGAAATTACTTCCCGCTGGAAGCGTCGTTATCATTGGTCGGATTATTTGGAAAGTCGGGTTTTCATTAGCTGACGCATTTTCGCGCGTCAGCAACAACAATTGAATACTGAAATGATGACAAAAATTAACAAAGGATATTTTAATAATTGCAAACATAATGTTGTCTTATCATAAGACGAATATGAACATGTTTTCTTACTCTCTTGCCTGTCATAATCAGCATATTTTCACAATTTATGAACAGTTGCTGCATACTATAGGTGCGAAACTGTGACGTCAGTTAAGAAGAGTAATCTTAGAACATATATTTCCAGTGTATACCCTACTCAAAATAATTATTGTACTTTTACATTCAGCATATTGTTACTAATACACATTGCTGTATCATTGACTCACCAGCATATGGCCTGATCAGACAGCCGGGAAGCGCAGTGTGATATTGAGCTATACTGATGGGCTGGTGTCATCCCGAAAAAGGGGATTTTGGTGCAGTGCTATCATAGCATCGGGTCACATTTTTCGTATGTTCTGTTTTAACTTTTAACTTGGAAATCATATAGGCCAATATACATGTTGCTGTTTTTTGTTTTTTTATTACGACAATTTAAGGACACTGAACTGATGTGGTAATTGTCTGATGTTTTTATTTCTTACAGATTGTTGTATTCTACGAATATGTCATAAAACATGCAATAATAGTATTTTTTTCCTTACAGTTTGTTTTATTCTACAAATATGTAATTTGTAGAAAATGGAAATTTAATCGGTATTTTTTATTTCTTACATAGTAAGAAATGTAATTTGTAGAAAAAAAGCAATTTAATCGGTATATTTTCCTAATAAAACATGCAAATTGTGTTATCAATTAAACAATTTACCTGTAAAAAAGTGAAGTGGGAGAATCGGGACATCTGGTCATCAAAAAGAAAAGTTGGGGAAGAATCGGGATTAAACCGTTGGGCTATATCGTACGGTACTTGCTGTATAATATAATCACCAATTGTCAATAAACATCCGGGTATCACACCTTGGTGCAAACAATGGATTAAGATGTCATAAACGCAGTAATTATCAATCCACGCTGATCAGAATACGACACTCGGTAGATCAGTATAGTCCCTAATCAACTTGCATATATACACAGGCTGCTGAGAATATCACCAAATTGTAGACCAGTGTAGTGCCTGATCAGCCTGCTCATCAACTTGGGACGACCACACAATTGCTAATACGTACAACAGTGTAGCCCTGAGCAACCGGCATATCTAGCTAGGTTGTTCAGACTGTCGGTAATCTGTACACCAGTGTAGTCCCTGAGCAGCCGGCATATCTAGCTAGGTTGAACAGACTGTCGGTAATCTGTACACCAGTTTAGTCCCTGATCAGGCGGCATATCTAGCTAGGTTGTTCGGGTAATTATTGCCCTTTGGGGGGTTAAAATAAAACCCCAAAACCAAGCTTAGTCCCTGAGCAGCCGGCATATCTAGCTAGCTTGATCAGACTATCGGTAATATGTACACCGATGTAGTTCCTGAGCAGCCGGCATATCTAGATAGGTTGTTCAGACTATCCGTAATCTGTACACCGGTGTAGTCCCTGAGCAGCCGTCATATCTAGCTAGGTTGTTCAGACTATCGGTAATCTGTACACCATATAGTCCATGAGCAACCGGCATATCTAGTTGGGTTGATCAGACTATCAGTAATCTGTACACCGGTGTAGTCCCAGAGCAGCCGGCATATCTAGCTAGGTTGATCAGACTATCGGTAATCTGTACACCAGTGTAGTCCCTGAGCAGCCGGCATATCTAGTTAGGTTCATCAGACTATCCGTAATCTATACACCGGTGTAGTCCCTGAGCAGCCGGCATATCTAGCTAGGTTGACCAGACTATCGGTAATCTGTACACCAGTATAGTCCATGAGCAACCGGCATATCTAGTTGGGTTTATCAGACTATCGGTAATCTGTACACCAGTATAGTCCCAGAGCAGCCGGCATATCTAGCTAGGTTGATCAGACTATCGGTAATCTGTACATCAATGTAGTCCCAGAGCAGCCGGCATATCTAGCTAGGTTGATCAGACTATCGGTAATCTGTACACCAGTGTAGTCCCAGAGCAGCCGGCATATCTAGCTAGGTTTATCAGACTATCGGTAATCTGTACACCAGTGTAGTCCCAGAGCAGCCGGCATATATATAGCTAGGTTGATCAGACTATCAGTAATTTTGAATACAAGTATCAAAGAGGCTGGATCTCAAGTACGCATAAGATGTTTCAAGTGAATAGAACTGCGGATATTTCTCTGTTTACCAGGCGAAATTCACTTGCTAGACCACAACAGGAGGTGAACTCTTGTTGATAAACCATGATAATTAACTTTGTAAAGACTCCATTGACCAGTTTATGGCGCACGCCGGTTAATGATACATAACAAATCTGTTCCCAATATAGTTTATACAGAGTAATTGACCGCCACTTAAAACTTCACATGATTCTGTCAAAATCACACACAGGTGGACTGGTTATTTCTCCAAGGGAAATATGCTTGCTAAGAGGCAAAACCGAGTCTGGACTATCAATACACACACAGAGACCGTGTCCTGGGAAAAGCAGACCTGTCTCAATGTTTTTACCGGCGCCATTACTTTCGCCAACTTTTGTTTTCTTGTGCCACATTCAATTTATTAGCGCATTTTGGCGCCATTTGCGAAGCCCAGCTTATAATAACAAGTTACGGAAACATTTAAAAATGTACAATAGCGACGTCATTTGCGGCGTATGCAATTTCCATTAGACCTATTTTGTTATTATGTTTAAGTGCGACCGCCACAGAATGTACTCTACAAGAAAGAAGACAAAATGCACATTTTGTAATTACAATATAATTTGTTTACAACAAATTCTGGCATATATTTAATACCCGAAAAACTACGTTTACGCTTTAAAGAATGTACGACAGTGACGTAATTCGCAATATGTGAAATTTCCACTAGACATTTTGAGTAGTATTATTTTATTAAGTTCATGGTCAACCACCTTAACATATACATTACTAGAAAGAAGATAAAATGCACATTTCGTAATTACAATTGCGTTCTCGTACAACAAAAAGAGGCAGAAAATCTTATCACATTAACGACGGCAACTTTTTAAAAAAATGCACAATAATGATGAAATTTGCAAGGTGTGACATTGCCACTAGACATGGGATTAGATTGTATGATGTTAATGTGTGACCGCCATAAAAGGTACACTACTAAAAAGAAGTTAAACACACATTTCTTAGTTACAATATAATTACCGTGCTATATAAATCACCAAATATTTAGCATCACACAAACTACAGTAACTTTAAAATATGTGCATTCGCGACGTAATTTGTAAAGTGTGACATTTTCAGAAGTTTTTTCATTCATTTTCTACACGGATCCCACGCATTGTATTTCACAAGAAAGACTACAAAATACACATCGTATAACTTTAATATTATTTAGTTCATCGAACGCGTGATCCGAATTTTTTCGATTAACTTTTGCAATTGTTAAAATAAAAGGCGCATTTACGACGTTGTGACAAAATGTGACACCTGTTGTAGCATACCATGAAATATAAGCGACTGTGAATTAACTAAGCAAACTAGTGACACATTGTCTCTTTTTATCCCGTCAATACAGTGCGTATGTGCCGTGAAACACGGCGCCGTGAAACATTTTTGATATCCAGTCAATACTATTTTTGAATTTTACAGCCATTTGTAGGTGTTGACGGGATAAAAAATATCTGGCGCGGCACGGAAACGGGATGTGCTCGGCAGAGCCTCGCCCATCCCGTTTCCTGAGCCTTGTCAGATATTTTTTCCCATTCACGGCACTAACCTACTATTCTCTATAACCCATACTACCCAGTGTATGATAACTATGATCAGATGATAATTATAACTATTAAACATTGTTCGAATAAATATTGTGTTGAACCGAACCATAATACTATCATGTGTCCATAATGTCTGCGAACAGGTACCGCAGTGCATCAGTTAATGATACTGTACAGTGGAATCACATCAGTGTCGTAAATGTTCACCACTTCATTCTCATCACTACTCATCATGCTCATCGGATATAGCACTCCCAATAACACAAAAAAAAATAGCCGACTACTTGTATGATTATGATATTTGACACCTTTTCAAAATGTCTGATCCATGTGCCGCTTTTGACTTCACTGGGAAACGAAAGTATACGTGTATAATACGACTATTTATAATTGAACTATATATGCAAATCATCGACATAAGTACCATTGTATTGCGATCAGCCATCAACATGATTATGCTATAATATGAATGTGTGTATCTGGTGCTCTGTTGGTGGCCCACGGCGTAAGGTTCTAATTTGTCAGTCGGAACAATATTTCGCGGAGTGGGTGAGACATGAATTTATATTAGTATCAAGTGAACAGTTTGCTAGTAAACTGGTCAACAACTATATATAAATCTAGCATTACACATGCCGTAAGCATATTAATCACCAACCATGTACAAAGAGGAACCTGTCTGACCCGGACGAGATACAAAAATTGTGTGTTTAATTGTGTTGGAGTTTCACTGTAATTTATCTGTAGCGCAGACCTTGCAGTTTGCAGTGAATTACAGTTGTAGCTCTCCAAACCGGACATCCGGGGACCTTCAAGAGTGTCGGGTTTAGAAATATTCCACTATATGCCCAGTTTGGATGGTACAAACTATTTTAAACATTATGACAATATATAGAAAACAATTAGCACGGTTGTCCTGTAGAATTGCAACTGATTACCGTTGTATAACCTTTTAACCCTTACACTGCAGAATACAAGTTTTGGTCTGCTTCTTGTTTTTTCTTTTCCATTTTGCCTATCAAAAAACATATTTTTATTGACAAAACCGCAAAACATAAAACGTCAGCAGACAACAAATTTCGTTCCCCGCATTCTAAGGGTTAATGGATGTATGCCAGCGTACACTGGAACATCAAGGTGCTGATACATGGTCCCCAGGTACTTGCTTATGGGGCACTCTGTGGTTTTATAACCGTATACTCGTCCTGGCTGTGCTGACACTATCGGTCTTGTGAAAATGTAGGCGCTACATGTTCATGGTTGATTTCAACTGACCCCAACATGCACAATGCGTCTTTTAGCCTGTTTATAAGATCCGACAACGAGTGTGGTTAGTTTTTGTCTGCCATCTCGGAAGCAAGTGGGCAGCTGATATAACGCACACATAATATTTTCACATGCTTATGCTACATAGGAGAGAAATTGGCATACACAAGTGCAGTCTGATCTGTGTCTACTCTGTTCGCAAAACTCACTTCTGTGCTATTCAGTAAAAAATAAACGCTGGACTACAACATATTAATATATTTGCAAAAGGAAACAACTAGCTGCGATCCTTCATTAACTAGAAATTGACGCTTGTCCACAATCGCATGTCTATCGCCCTCGCCACCTTCATGCAGTCAAATGTAAAAGTGCACGTGAATGGGTCTAATGTCCGAGCAACAGTTAAGGTCATATATAGACAGGTGAGCTGGGCATACTATGAACATATTTTTGATGCCCTAGGCGAGGTATGAACCCACAACCACCGGATTGGAAATCCGGTGTTCTAACACATAGGCCACAACCCATCATTACAGGCAGTCAAACAATAAAAGGAGACAACTAATATGTTAGTAATTGAGAGTTGTCGTTCTTGCACGAGACACCGTGAGTCATGGTTTATGCAAGTGTGAAATATGATGAAAATGTTTCAAAGAGTAATGAAGTTATATAGTACATGTAGTGATTGTATGGGCCACTACCTCTGACATCTAGTATTTACGTAATCACATTATGGCCCGTGTTATCTGTCTAGCTCAACACCTTTATAGTTTTCGCACTGGATCAATCATTTTCATGCTGAATAGTGTTTTCGGACTGAAAATACTTACTAGTTTTCTTTTTTCTGAACAAAAGTATATGTTGTTATCAGTCATTTGAACCGACTTGCCAAGACGGTTTTAATGGGTGGTAACAATATATATTTTCACACTGTTCGCTATTCAGGCACAAACGTGTGTATATTGCGATGGCGCGCCATCGACTTTTCTCTAGTTATTGCTTGTTTAAGGTATGTGTTAATGTGCTGCAATGATGGTTGTGTTGTATTACATTTATATTTAATTATAAATTATTTTGCTAGAAGAATTCGAAAACATAATGAATATGTATTTGATTTTACAAATATTGCATTTCATAAACATACATAAACATATTGGCATATGGGATTTATAGGCATATCGACGTTTTTCCCGCCAACTGAGCGGGATGGGATGCGGGGAGGGGGGGGGGCGGGGGGGGCATAGCGAGGGTCAACACCTGGGGAATTAGACAGCACCATAATCCGAGCAACGGGAATTGGACAGAAAAACAAAATCCTAGGATGGATTGGCTTGTTAGGCTGGCTGGTGCACTATTCGAAGCTCATGCGCAATTCATGTATTTTGCATACTCTATAATTTAGTACTCTATAATACTCTATAATGTAAAATAATCTGCTCCATGGAAGTGACCTAACGTTAATTTAATGAGTTAAATCTATTCCAAAGCATGAACGGCGCCAACAATGTCATGCTAACCACGCTAACGGTCTGTACAACAGGGAACAGTGATTCTATGGCCCCTGAGTGGCTGGCAATTATATCTCCACTTGTGAGAGAGAGGGACACCTGAAAGAAAATCTGAGAGGGGTCAGTGGTTTTTATCAGATTATCAGCATGATAATGATTATTATAGTTACAGGATGGCATGATGTTTACAATAATCAATTATATGGCCGTGTCATCTGTCTTACTCATGTGTGAATAATGTTTTCACAATGGATTAATGGGCTACATAAACAAATAACATCACAATGATAGTGTGCAGTTAATGACGGGCTTATCACAGGGAATACTGTTAATGATAAACAACTTTCCAGACAATTTGTTTCCGCTGGGCACTGTATAAACAGTGATTGTAATCAACGTATACCAATATTAGTTTGCGAATGCGCGCAGTTTATTATGAACATACGATGACTTCTTGAAATTTATTTGCATTTTGTTTGTTTAGAAGTATAGTAATGTTTAACCATTCTACTAGATAGTGTTCATGATGTTTGCCAAAGCCAAAATGCATGTAAACGTGCATGAAAAATACAACGCGCAGTCTGAACAGTGTCTACATTGATTGCCAAAATTATAATGATGATTTAGCAGTAATTATTCACGATTCTACAGACAAATGTCTGTCAAAAGAAAATGAAGAACACATGTTGATTATAAATGCCCAATGCACAAAAATGTGTCGAAATAGTAACATTTCTCTAAATGCCAGGTTTTGATTCATAGTTCCGGTCATCCGAGTACGAGCAAATTATTCTGGGGGAAATGGGCAGTTGATCGCTGTGCACATATCAAAGACGGATACGCACAGGGTTTAATCATGGGACTAACAATGATAATCAAAGTGGTTATTAAATATGTTACAATAATGTAGCTAGCATGGATATAGCATGATATGGCAACTGTACATGGTGATGATGATCATGATGATATACAACTGATATATAGGAAATAAATGCCTCAAACGTGATGACATCTGGCATATTTTAAGTTTATGTGACTTGGCGGGTGGTGAAACATTTTATCGGCATTTACATTATCTACAAAGGTCAATGTTGTGATCACTCATTTGAACCACCTCACGAAGATGATCATAATGAGACATAGCACGCATATTTGAGGAAACAATACATAGAAATACAACTTGCACAATATGTAGATTATTTTCTGATAGATAATTATGTAGCTAATCATGGGGAATAATAGGAACTTTCATATAAATTACCAAATAATTTTTCATTATTAATTTACTACAAAAGCAATTTTCAAATTCTGGAACTGGCAGGTCAACTCACAGCTAGTACCATGATCACGATGTTTGCCATATTATCATGATTACACCATATACAGTCATAAGAGTTACCACGTTGTTGGTGAAAACCAGTAGTGTTGACATCTCCGATCCAAATGATATGTTTTGAACTATTGACTACCATTTGAATCAGAGATACACAGTACTGGCATAGGTTATTTTTGTCCAAAAGTAACAGGAAATGTGTTGAATGTCGACGTAACTTGAGGAAGTTATTTAAATTAGCTGGCACGGTTATCCTAGCCATGTAAGTAAATAGTGTATACATTTGTTTATGTATATATGGTATATCGAATGTGCATGTATCATATCATGAACATAGCGATGGTCTATGCATATGAGAAACACAGACATCATGTATGTGGTTAGCATTTACATGATTATGCACATCTTGACAGTGACGACTTGTCTTATACACCCCTATGGCACCTACTACACGTGCAGTGAGCAAGGTTTGCATTGCTTTCTTACAACATGTACATAGTGTGTAGTATCTATGATCATGATGACACCTCTTCGATTTTGGTTACTCGACTGATGCTAGTCACCATTGTCGTATGGTTGCTTTCCTTATTATAACTTGAGGACGTGATTACACATAACTGGCATAGGTTAGTTTTGTCTCAAGCAAACACAAACTGTGTTGAATGTCAACATAACTTGAGGAAGTTATATTCCAAATAACTAACAAGCGTTCTCCTAGCCCTGAAAAGATTCATGGAACATGGAAATTGCACATACAACATCATGAAGATAACTCAACATGTGTGTCAGTCATGTGTATATCTACATGTTATGCGCATATGTGAAACCCATGGCCAGCTATTGGTTGTTTTTCAAGATAACGTGAGACAGTTATTAAACATAACTGGTTTAGGTTATGTTTGTCAAAAACAAATACAAACTTTGTTGAATGTCAAACATAACTTGAGGAGTTTTTCTTGCGAAATAACCTGTCACGGGTTATTATATAGTATAATATAGTGCATGCCTGCCATGGTATATGGAAATTGCATTTATAACATCATGAAGATAACTCGACATGTGTCTCAGTCATATGTATATTTACATGGTATGCACATATGTGAAACACAGTTATGGGTTGTTTTTCAAGATAACGTGAGACGGGAGACAGTTATTACACAGTTATTACACATAACTGGTAGAGGTTATGTTTGAAAAAAAAAATACGAACTGTGTTACATTACTTGAGGAAGTTATTCGAAATAACTGTCGCGGGTTATTCTAATATAGTGCATGCATACCTGCCATGGTATATGGAAATTGCATGTGCAACATCCTGAAGATAACTCGACATGTGTGTCATTCATGTGTATATCTACATGTTATGCACATATGTGAAACCCAGCTGTGGGCTGTTTTTGAAGATAACGTTAGACAGTTATTACACATAACTGGTAGAGGTTATGTTTGTCAAAAACAAATACGAACTTTGTTGAAGTTAATGTATATAAACTGAGTGGACCGCGAT
The DNA here is from genome assembly GCA_029237695.1 of Conchocele bisecta. Taxonomy (NCBI): domain Eukaryota; kingdom Metazoa; phylum Mollusca; class Bivalvia; order Lucinida; family Thyasiridae; genus Conchocele; species Conchocele bisecta. The sequence goes on along the minus strand of CM055280.1, from coordinate 55,787,707 downwards.
CGGCCTTCACCTCCGTGTTTAAGTCATTAATGTGTTTAAGTGGGGTACAACACGGCATATGGAATGGGGTACAACACGGCATATGCAATGGGTCTCAACACGGTATATGCAATGGGGTACAACACGGCATATGCAATGGGTCTCAATAACAACGGCATATGCAAGGCGTGGTAACAACGCATATGGAATGGGTTACAACACGGCATGGGCAATGGGTAAAACACGGCATAGTGGGCAATTGGGTTACAACACGGCATATGCAATGGGTTACAACACGGCATATGCAATGGGTTACAAACACGGCATATGCAAAGGGTTTACCACGCGGCATATGTAATTGGGGTCACAATGCCAAATAAATAGCAATTTGGTTACAACACGGCAAATGCAGTTGGGCACAACACGGCATATACAATGGGTTGCAACGTGGCATATTCAATGGGTCACAACACGGCATATGCAATGGGTTACAACACGGCATATGCAATGGGTTACAACACGGAATATGCAATGGGTTACGACGCGGCATATGTAATGGATTAAAATACGGAATATGCAATGTGGTACAATACGGCATATGAAGTGCGTTACAACACGCCATATGCAATAGGTACAACCCGGCATAACACCTCATAGATAATTACACCCGGCATGCAGTTGAGTGCTCATTTATCAAATAAATAACATTGTATTGGTCGAATACATACGAACTGATACCAAATTGTGGTATCTTGCATTGACGAGATACACATATTCTGGTCATAGCTACTTTTACTGACGTTCCATTGGTCAAACGGAGTCACATGGCGTTACTTAGTTACACCAGTGGAATAACGTCACGGAAACAATTCCGCGTTCTTTCCAACGAACACAACGTCATAATTTCTCATGATTTATCCAAAAACGTCTCCTAATAAATAAAATACCATGCTAGTATCTTTTGATATCAAGTTTATCAGGCTCGGTTTATCAGGCAAGCCTCGGAATTCCTACGCGTTTCCTAGCCTTGCCTGATGAATTTGATATCCAAAGACACTAGCCTGATAGTCTCTAAGTAATACTTACCAATATAATGTTCCAGTAAGGCACGATTTCAGCAATAGTCTTGGTCACCTCTGAGCAAGCGCTTCCGATGACCATGAGCATTTGTTCACCGCGATATATGAGGTCATACAGGGCGTCCATACCAACCCCGGGGTCACACTGCAATTGACAAGTGGACAACGTCAACGGAGGAATAAATAGTGGATCTTACATGAGTGATGATATACTATGATATTTATTAAACGAGTTTACTGATTTCATAAGACACGAGGCTATGCCGAGTTTATTATGGAATTAGTCAACGAGTTTAATAAATACAACACATAAATAAATAGAGGATCTTAATTGAGCGATAATTTAATATGATATTTATTAAACGAGTTTACTGATTGCATATGAAACGAGGCTGTGTCGAGTTTCTTATGGAATTAGTCAACGAGTTTACTAAGCGCAACACAGCAATAAATAGAGGATCTTACATGAGTGGTAATTTACTATGGAATTTGTTAACAAGTTTACCGATTTCATAAGAAACGAGGCTATGCCGAGTTGACTAATTTCATAAGAAACTCGACATAGCCTCGTTTCTTATGGAATTAGTCAACGAGTTTACTAAACACAACACAGAAATAAATAGAGGATCTTAATTGAGTGATAACATAATATGATATTTATTAAACGAGTTTACTGATTTCATAAGAAACGAGGCTATGCCGAGTTGACTTATTTCATAAGAAACTCGACATAGCCTCGTTTCTTATGGAATTAGTCAACGAGTTTACTAAGCACAACACAGAAATAAATAGAGGATCTTATTTAATTGAGTGATAACAAAATATGAAATTTAGTAAAAGAGTTACTGATTTCATAAGAAACGAGGCTATGCCGAGTTTCTTATGTAATTAGTCAACGAGTTCAATAACTACAACACAACAACCAATAGAGGATCTTAATTGAGTGATAATTGAATATGATAGTTATTAAACGAGTTTACTGATTTCACATGAGACGAGGCTATGTCGAGTTTCTTATGAAATCAGTCAACGAGTTAATAAATACCATAATACAACAGACATTGTTCAGATTATATGTATTGCATAAGTGCAACATCATACAGTGAAGATGTACTGGTCACCAAACATGTTTTCTGTAACGAGCTAATTTGCATATTTATTACACTAGTGCATTATCATTTACATTTATCTGTGATAATACACTCTGAGAGCCCATTGTATGCAATAACAATAAATTGTGTACTACAGTGTGGTCTGTATTATACGGTGCCCCGCAGGTGACGTAGAATTCTTTTTTTTGTTAATTCATTCCCACGAAATAACAATTCGCTCCCTCAATTTAACAATTCGTTCCCATGAATTTAACAATTAGTTCCCACGAAATAACAATTCGTTCCCACCAGAACGAATTGTTAATTCGTGTGAACGAATTGTTATATCGTGGGAACGAATTATTAATTCGAAGGAACGAATTGTTAAATTGAGGGATCGAATTGTAATTTCGTGGGAACGAATTGTTAATTCTAGGGAACTAATTATTATATCGTGGGAACGAATTGTTAATTCGAGGGAACTAATTGTTAAATAGATGGATCGAATTGTCATTTCGTGGGAACGAATTAATAAAATAAAACTGAGGGGCTCTGCAGTATTACCCTATACTAATATGAATCAAAGTACTGAAAGTACTGAACATAGGGTACTACAAGATTAAACTAGATTGATTGATTGATTGATTGTTGGTGTTGCAGTTTCATTAACCCTCAAAGGTATATGCCCACTCAGTAGGTACAAAATGTTCTTTACATCAGATACATCATCTGAGACATTTCCTGGCAAAATAAACATTCATGCGCCATTATCCCACGTACTGATTGGCATTATTATACATTTTATACGTAAATTTACACACTGATATCAGCTAGGTCGACGAGTGAGCCATGCTCACCCAATGTTCTACCATTTGATATGTGTGCGTATCAGAAATGTGTCCCTGGCTACGCCCCTGACAGTATGCACTGCTACAGTATGTACCAAAACATTCAACAACATTACAGATTATGCATAGCAATATCAGAAAGATACGGTAACACATATACAAGACATCATCAATTCAAGTATACAGATTTCAGATAGCTATGATCATTATAGATATTTTGAAAACTTGTTGAAGAGCAATAGTTACAATAATTTCGCCACGGAAGCGGTGTCGCGCCTGAAAATGCCTTATCGGTACATCGCCAAGTTTACTTCTGTTTTGTGAATGAAATAGTTGGCCCCGGATCGAGTATATTAAAACTTACAAATGACGTCACTGGGGAAACCGCTGACAAAATGTTCAATGTATGGAAGCCCAGACTTATTTGTCGTATTTCAGTACTTGCATTAATATGGGTATTAATATACACTGTATGTGTTATACTGTCATTAATTTGTTCCCTGACTGTAAGTTATCACCTTAAATACTGACTTATTGACCCCCTTCCCTGAACGTAGAATTGACACTCATGTTGGCGTGTATTGGCCACCACCATAGACAAATGTCAATCAGGCCGAATTCGGGAATGTCAATAAAATCCGCTGTAAATCCATCGATAGAGAGAGAGAATGAGGATTAAACATTAGTTAGACTTACACGTGCGAGTTTTGTTTCGCACAGGTGTCGGGTGAGTTTAAACATAGGCTGTCGTAAGGTAAAACTTGATGTAGTTTGTGTGTTAAACGCATCGCTTGTTTCGGAGAGTATTCGGAGGGGAGTTAACTCTGTTACTAAATTTAGCGATGACCGCAAATGGGGGCAAATCACGCGCAACAAAATAATCCGATGTATTTTTGTACGTAGAACATCCGTTGTTGATATTGTGCAGTGCAAGTAGTTTTTCATAATATTATTTTCAATTAGCGGTTGCGTATGACAGTTAAACGTTGAGTAACACAATGCATTTTGTTGTTATGGTTACTCCAAGATATCACTACCTACCACCGCATTGAGGGGGGGGGGGGGGGGGGGGGGTCTGGGGCGTGGCTAACTTTCTGAGGCGATCCCTATACATAGGTGTATACCCTATGTAATTAATAAAAAGGTATACAATGTACCGAAACTTAACTGTTATATTTTCGTAAATTACGTCGGCAGTTGAGAACAGTTTCTATTTCGCATTCTCTTTGAACATGTTGTCAACTTTCGACGCCATTTACGGAAATTATCGTTAATTACAATGTAAATATTTTTCATGAGATATCGCACATCTTTTTAGGTACAACAAGAATATCAATGAAAATATGTGTCATGCTAGTTCTGAGTTCATAACTCTAATTACATTTCATTACACTTTACAGTTATGACGGAGTAGTCTTTCCAAATGTGCGTTTGAAGCGTTCTTTGTTTACTTTCTACTTCGTGGAAGTGACCTAAGAATTTTGCTATTACACACTTTATTAGGTACGTTTATGGTAATAATAATTGTCTCTCAATAATAATTTATCCCGTCAACACAGTGCGTATATGCCGTGAAACACGGTGCCGTGAAACATTTTTGATATCCAGTCAATACTATTTTTGCATTTTACAGCCATTTGTAGGTGTTGACGGGATAAGTAGAATAGTAGGTTAGTGCCGTGAATTGGAAAAAAATACCTGGCGCGGCACGGAAACGGGATGTGCTCGGCATAGCCTCGCCCATCCCGTTTCCTGAGCCTTGTCAGATATTTTTTCCCATTCACGGCACTAACCTACTATTCTCTATATAGCGAAGTATGAACGTCAACGCCCTGCCGGTTGTTTCTATATTTTAGTACGCGAAGTGTAACATTTGATGCTATTAGCAGTCAGGGGTGTAACTGATTTCAATTATGTTCGGGATAACTTGTTAGAGATATGTTTGCAGGTCATGCACAATTATCTCCCTTTGCGAATAACGTGTGTCAGTTGTGTTGGCTGAACAGAATTTTACAATGAAAACGGGGTTTCACGTTAGATTCTACCCATCATGCGCATTGGTTCGTTTTATAGATCAGTGTGTATATTCCATTAGTAAGTAATGTAACTATGTATTGAAATTAACTGGCACGAGTGGCACGGAAATTGCCGAGTTTATGCACATTTCGCGCCCTTTTTTGTATAATAAAGGCTATGTTTACTGGTGTTTCGTGAAGCTCTGAATGTTTTCACGAGTGATTGTATAGTTTTCCAGTATATATCAACACCTTGTAAACACGTTTAAACATGTTTCTTCATTGCGCATCGTAGATTAGCGTTGCGCAAAGTCTTCAAAGTGTATAGGTAATTCCCGGGATAACGTGCTTCAGTTATTATTTTTGGCACCATGTTTTATCGACGCTTGCTGCAAGATAACTCTGTAGGCCTTGTCCCGATAAAACAGTTAGTCATTGCTTGCCTCCTCTTTGATCGTGGGTTATGACTATTGTGATTCTAAAGATTGTTATGGTCGGATGGTGATCAGATATGCCCCGTGGTTTTGCCACCAGTCTTCATGGTCTACCCTGCAATGATAATGCAGATATAACTAATGTAATACAAACGCACCCACCGCCCGAAATGATGAATAAATAACCTTATATGTGCATACTACCAGTCTTAGTTTTCGTTCAAATTCAGTCGATATGTAGAACTAAATACTTCACAATCAGATCAGTTTAGATAATAGACATTAAGCAAGATGTTGTGGTGAACAACGTAGCACCAGATCAGACTGCGCGCGCGCTGTCCGATCTGGTGCTATGCTGTCAGCAACTCAAACAAAGATCACAGGACAGTTATATTCACCGAACGGCACAACTGTAACTGGACCGGTTTTAAATCAAAGAAAGATCGCTGACATTTTATTAAGCCAGACACTTGTTTCAATGCGTTTTATGTTAACTTGGGAATCATTGACAATATTATTATATTTGCATAAAATTTGAATTGGTATCAATAAATTATAAGGTTGAATCAGCTTATTGTGTGTACTGAAGCATTTTGAAGTATACTGAAGTATCCGGTTTGAGCATGATTAGCAATAGGGTGTAACCCGTTGCATATAAAGCGGAAAACGTGCAGCTAGCGTAAAACAGTTAAATTAACAGCCTCATTGTCTCCTTCATTTAATGCCCATATTTCGACCGTATGGCAGGTATTAGTAAATTCGGAAACAAACTGGCCAACGGTCATTAGCCTGCCATTTGTGGGCTCAGATGTCCGGGTTTGGAAGGTCCTCGAGCCAATTCATTCCCTTAAATAATAAGATTAAATAATAAGTAGACGTAAAGCATGTGCGCGTATCGAGTTAAGTCGTGTCATGATTCCGTGTAGTAAAATACGTTTGTATAATTAGACGGTGAACTGAATAATCACGATTTCTTAATCATGGAGATTTCGGTTTCCTATTCTATTTGCATGCTACATTTCACTCGTGATGTTTCCAGCACCATACAATTAATGCAGTTAAATGTATTGCAGAGGACGTAGAAATATTTTTTGTTTTATTTATTCTTTCCCACGAAATAACAATTCGTTCCCACAGGAACGAATTTCTAATTCGTGGGAACGGATTGTTATATCGTTGGAACAAATTGTTAAATTAAGAGCACGAATTGTTAATTCGTGGGAACGAATTGTTAATTCGTGGGAACGAATTGTTAATTCGTGGGAACTTATTGTTAAATTGAGGGAACGAATTGTCATTTCGTGGGACCGAATACATAAAAAAGAAAGTCTACGTCTCCTGTGGGGCTCCGTACTATTCGGCTAGCAATACGCTGACGTTGTCATTCAACATGGCGAATTACGGTAAAACAAGTGGCAAAACAAGACGTATTGATAGAACGTGTTGATCTGTGTTTGCATTAACAAATAATATTTACACGTTCTATAAATTCTTATCACATCTTTGATACATTTTCGACGTTTTTTTCCTGCATTTACACAGTACATGTGCGTTAATACAGTTATATCACGTTCGTCCGCATGTACGATCGATAATCTACTTGCTGAACATGTTGAAGCTCGCGGATTATCTCCTCGTACATGTGGACGAACCATGATCTAAATGTGGCATAATACAAATGCCCATTCAACGTATTGCGTTCATCTCACAATACATAAAAGTATCATTACGTGGTCTCGCGTGACGTTGTTGATTCGTCTAAAAGTTCGTTTGACGACACGCTTATGACCGGCAACGTAACGTCGCTGTTTTATTAATTGCGACAAAATGACGAAAAACAAGATTATTCATAAATTGTTTTTTTCGCAATAAAATCAATATTTGACCAAATTTCACGAAATAAAAAGAAGTCTCATTCTTCAATTTTCCTTTAATTTAATATTATCGAAAAAAATATTGTTTTTGAATTGTTTATATAGCCGTAAAATGTGGGCAGCTTTCATGAAACAGTCAGTAGATTTGGCCCAGAAGGCTAAATTACTGCCAGACTGATACTGATTTATTCGCAAAAACGACATAAGTCTGTGCGGAACTCCATGGACGACCATGAAGACGCGTTTGCTGCGCCATATGTCATTAAAATCAGTTTCATATTAAGGAAAATATCAAATAATACTTACTTTGGAGTGGGCAAGATTTCAACACTTTCAGCTACTGTTGTTGTTGTTATGACCACGTGATCGTGCACCTTGATATATATTGCATAACCCAATCCCATATGGATCATTCCCTGTTTGATCTGCTTTGCCCTGAACAACGTTCAAATATCATCATCGTATAGGATAACATTTAACAATACGACATGCAATCGCACTCAGCCCTTTTCACGGTTTGACATACCGACATAGTGCGATAGGAGAATGAACTAGCTACTGTCTGTTTCACGAAAGCTGCCCAAATTTTACGGCTATATAAACAATGCAAACACAATATTGTTTTCGTTAACATTAAATTAAAGGACAATTTTAGAGTGAGCCTTCTTTTTGGTTCGTGAAATTTGGTCAAATATTGATTTTATTGCTAAAAAATAATCCCCCCCATGTTAAATCCCCATAGTGAAGATGTCTATGGGGATTTAAAATGGGGATTTTTTTTTTGGAATTTCAAAAATACTGGACCGATCTAGCCAGGTTTCGGAGTCAATTTCCTAAAAAAATCTGACTCCTCCCCCAGCTCCTCCAGCTCCTTTTCCCCCATGTTAAATTCCCATAAACAAATCAATTTTTCGTAATAAAATAAAAATTTGAACAAATTTCACGAAATAAAAAGAAGGCTCATTCTTAAATTTTGATAAAATTTTATATTATCGAAAAAAAATACTGTTTTTACATTGTTGGCCATACAATTTGGGCAGGTTTCGTGAAACAGATAATAGGTTAAATTAACCGCCCCATTACATCCTTAATTTAATGCACAGTATTTCGAATGTATCGCATATACATGTATTGGTAAATTCGGAAACAAACGGACAAATGGCCATTGGCCTGACAAATTCTGGGCTCAAATACCCGGGTATAGAAGGTCTTCGAGCCAATCATATAATGGTCCGACCCAGATGATGACACGACTGACGGTTTGAACTGCCACGGGATCGTGATCAGTAGCCTATTTCAACAACATTGCAAAGTATACTTATCTAGCAAAGTACACTTTGAGGGAGAAATTTTCAAATTAAGGATAAATTTGTTAATTTTTATTATACTGAATTTATTACACTCTTGCGAGTTATTTGCATGGGTGTGAGCGAAAACCCGTAAGCAATTCCTTACAGCTATTACACCGTGAACAGAACAACCGTAATTGCCTATTTTCTTGGAAACCAGGAACTACCATGCAAAAATGGTTTTGACTAATCTAGAATGTTAATGTGATTGAACACATTCCAAACAAGCAGTAAAATATATCTGGTTCATAGAAACAGCTGCGTAATTTGGATCTCAAAAAGTTTACATGACGTCACATTTGAAGTCACACAACGTAACATCAAAACGCGGGAAAACACTTCATTGTATAACAATTCATGCGCACATCACAATTCATTGTTTTTAATCTCATAAATAAACTAAATGTGCATATATATCCGCCGTGGAAGTGTAATAAATAAGATATTCCATCGTACATGTTTGAATAGCGGAAATAATACACTCGTGTCCGACGGCGTCCGTGCAAGCAACTCGTTCGCTACGATCACTCGTTGCTTACGCGGGAGCCGACGCACACTCGTGTATTATTTCCCGCTATTCAAAATGGTCGATGGAATATTCTCTATTTATTACATTATCACAGCCATTTATGTAAAACAATCAGTATAATAATTCTGCATGCTTTTAATCATCAAATATATGCAGTCGTTAGTTCTATATGAAATAATGCATTTCGGGAAAAATAAATGATTACTCCCTCAAAGTATACTTTGCTAGATAAGTATACTATGCAATGTTGATGAAATCGGCTACTGATCATGATGCTATGATGCTATATTGGATTGATGGCATGTTTGGCAGCCGTTCCCTTGAGATCAGTACGCACGAGCCGTTAGTTATTCGGCGAAACTGGTAGTATTTGTTACACGGAGGGGAATCGCCGTCAACAGCAGAGCAGCTGATTTCAGATGGACTTTTACTATAATTGTTATCACAATGTATTATTATTCCACCGAATTTGATGAAATAAAACAAACGGGCCGCGCAAAAGTGTGTAAAATCTTCGACTGCTGGCCTCTTCTGGATCATTCCAGCCAGTTCCCCGAACAAGTCGGAACAGTTTTCTGTCATATCTTTCAATCTGACACTCCTGGTGTAAACCGTTGTAATTATTATGTTAGTCCAAATAAACATGATAAATAGCTTCCAACAGACTGAAGTGCCATGTCTAATGGGCGTCTGAGAAGCCATGCTCTTACACCCAGTGTGGACCCGACATCCAGAGTGGTCTATCGGGTCAGTGTACAGTGGGGTCAGCGTCCAATCTGTCGTGTTCGTTCGTGTGTGCACTTACACGCTGACCCCACTGTACACTTTCAAAATCCGTGATAATCGTCGCAGTAGCTCATTATTTATATGTGACCAGTCTCGAAGGCAGGTAGCACACGACATGTATGTATGTTTTATTTTCTGTTTAATCTGGCAGATTTTCATTACTTATATCATATATTATTATACTTTATTGCAATTTCTAGGCGTTACATTGATCATTTTCATATCACGTGATAACAATATTCTACCGTGTCGCCCGCTTCACAACGAAGCGGGCAATATTAGAGGGGGATATTACACGATTACCCTCACGACCCGAAACTACACGAAGCGTACTTACGGAAAAAGTCCGGATGGACTGCCTCGGCGTTTATCCAAAATATGAGCTGAAAGTGCGAAGGCATACAAATGAAATGACGATGGGCTGGTACGCCATGCTTGTCATTCCTGGGGTAGTTTTACTATAAAACCGGGTACCAGCCCAGCATTTGTAAACAATATAGGTGTTTCTCAAGCCAGCCAGCAAGCGTCTTCAAACGTATGTTGACTAAACATGAGGATCGTCTCCTAAAATGGATAATCATGTGATGCCAAAATATGTTTTATTAAGAAATCGAAAAATTATGGACAAACGCACCAATATGTTTTAACAAAAAACATAGATAAATGTCTTAGGATACGATTGTTATGTGCTCAGAAAACGTGCCTATTAAAAACAAAACATATTTCTCATAAAGTACAAAACATAACAATTGTCTCCTAAAACGAGAGAATCGTCTCTCGTTTTCGCCATCTTGCCTTCCGCTTAAATACGTTTTGCCCTACATGTAACCCGATGTTTCTGTATGTAATGCAGGCCGCCTTGCCCTGCGTTACAGACAGAACATTCGGGTTAGTTTTGTTGAAATCATGCGTATTGAAATTGCACATGCGTTTGTATACAATGCCAACGCGCTTCCGCGATCGCGAAGCAAAAACACGATATCAAGCAGGAGGTTGCAAAAACGCAATATTGAATAATTTATGACATACAATCTGGCGTTTACGTTTCACGCTCTCTTGCTCTTCGTTTCGCGCTCTCGCGATCACGCTTAGTGTTCTCAACCTGTACGCGAGATCACTAAAACGCAGGACACGTGCAAATCGTCTTGCGAAAAGATTCTCATGTGCTGCCAAACATATTGTTATTTAGACATAGAACACGTGTAGACATTAATATTTCTTGACAAAAAACATACATTGTAGTTTGACAAAACATGATAATCGTCTTAGGAGACGATTCTAATGTGCTGCCAATACATGTTTATTGAGAAAGAAAAACAAATTTCCATACGTGTTATTGTTTTAATACTGCATCGCATCGCCGGTTTTTGCCGATACGGCGATACATAATGATTCTGTTACTTTCTTTTTCGGAGATTCTGCACCTGCACTCCGACTTCTTTAACCCTTTCAACCCTAAGGAACTGGAATGGACTGTGATATGCTAATGTTCCGACCAATCCAATGGTCACAAAATGATTTTCAGATTCGTCCATTTATGAAAGGGGTATTTGTTGTTCTCAAAAATATGAAAATTACTTTCAAACAGTGCATATCCTGATGAGACGGCTCGTTACGAGCCGGTTCATCTGGATCTACACTTTTTGCATAAACCGCTTTAGCGGGATTTCGGGCTCAAAGGGTTAAGATTTCGACGCCATACATTTATGAAAGATTTATCTTATAAACCACAATCAAGTCTTACTTAATAAAATTCCATTTCATTCATTTTTCATGGATAAAAAATATGCATATACAGTTTGATATTTGATTTCCTTTCCCGTTCAAATACCACAAGTTTCGTATTCAATCTGCGTATTTACCGTGAGTCATATATTTGAGATACAGTGCATTTAACAAAATGGCCGAATTTTACAGCGAAATTTCGAACTATTCACACATACAGTACATGTACTCTGGGTCGAATGTTAAAGGTACATACCCAGTCAGTAGGCACAAAATGTTCTTTATATCGGAGACATCATCTGATACATTTTCTAGCAAAATACACATTAATTCATCATTAGCACACGAATTGATTGGTATTATTATACAATTCATATCAGACGTAACATTTCCACACTGATATCAGGGGCGATAACCATGTTTCCTTAAAATGTTAACGGACATTACTATTTATTCTCTGTATTTATTTGTTGATGTGCAATGATCATACTTTATAGTGTGTATATAATGTTATTTGTTCAGCTGACGCATTTAATTAGTATAAATAAATAAAAAATATCGTGCCTCATTTGCATATGAAAATAGCCTAATACCACAGCGCGTCACTATCCGTAAACTAAATATTACTAAATTATTATATCTGTATAGCGGGCACTTGCAATTTTTAGAACTGGTGGAATAGTGACACAAGTATACACTTATTTAATTCATATAAAGAACATGTGGGCCTGCTGAGTGGGCATATGCCTTTAATTGATAAGCCCTGATATACTTTAAATACTGAATGACGGCGAATTTGTAAACACATATATTATGTTGAGTGTGTTAAGTCAATCATGAAGGGAAGAATGTAATATAAAACACCATTGATCAATTTTGAACACTCTGGTTATCTGAATATAATATCGCTCAATATAGTACTCCACTTGACCTTAGTGTGTCCCATTGTCAAAAGAATAGCGTGTGTCCAATACAAAATGACGCTCATCCGTTGTTGTATGACCTCTACAACTGATAAAGTTCTTTATCACGTCCATCTGTGTGAAATGGGGCTTATGGGTTTTGCGATCAGTGTAGATCCAAATCAGCCTGTGCATCCGCACAGTCTGATCAGGATCTGCACTGTTCGCCATTCCATAAAACAAACACTCGTCATGCTTCTAACAAGAAATATAGTGTTACAACTCTACAGGAGTGTGCTATTTGATCAGGAGCAACGCTGGACACAAAGCCCATAAGCCCCATTTCTCCAGTCATAGCCACATTTTCGGATAATTATGTCCAAACAGAACCGAATGTTGTTTTGTTTGTTTAAATAAGTCTCGTATAACTCATTGAGAGTGGCAAGCATGCTGAAAATGTTGTACGGGTTTGATTTCATAACGATTTCAGGTTGCCATTTGTAGAGAAAAAAGGAAAACGTGAAAACAAATCATTCTTTTTCTCTCATTTCATAGTTTATTACACATTAGCCTTGCTTCCCATTAGTGTGTCCCAAAAATAATACGCTGTCAGAACAAAATGATAGGTTTCCAATATTTTAATTTTACATTCACCAATTAATTCACGAAATACAGAGAAGAGAAATACACCGCGATTTACGACTCGATCTGCCAGGAAAAGGCGGGAAGCCTTTAAGACAAGCATAGATTCAGATATATGGAACGCCAAATCTACATAAACTTACATTGTAAGGTATAACTGTGACAATGCATGTGTGTATTTATGTATACATATGTACATATTCATGAATTGTGGTAAAAATGACATATACGTCCATAGGGCTGGGTGTATCTGTCTACCGACTCTTAAATATTGCGATATATATTATAGGAATGAATGGCCTTTTTGTGGAATCTATCGGGGTATAAACTTGGAAAAGCCATTTTCGCAATTGGCCATAAAAATAAACCAATTTTGCGATAAAAAATTACAATTTTCGAAAAGAAAATATTTTTTCTTTTTCGAAAATTGTAATTTTTTATCGCCAATTCTTTATTTTTATCCTATTGGTTTTTATTATAGGAATGAATGGCCTTTTTCTGGAATTTATCGGGGTATAAACTTGGAAAAGTCGCGGGAATACTGGACGAAGGCCGGAAGGCCTCATCCAGTATTCCCGCGACTTTTCCAAGTTTATATCCCCGATAAATTCCACAAAAATGCCATTCATTCCTTATAATTCAAGCATTTGAAATAAATTCATCAAGAAAATGTGTTTATTTTGCGCTTTCTTAAGAATTATTTTAACTGCGCCGCACGGTTACGGAAAGTAGTTCGGCATGGGAGTTTACTGGGATATAAATTTTGGACAGAGACTTGCTACGGACCAATCAAATGTTAGGGAATAATTGTGTAAATATTTTTGTGCTGGAATTATAATATTATATATTGTTTACACATGTCAGTATAATAAATAAATTACTTACTTGCTTACTTACTTAAACTCAAATAATTAATAGATGCTGGCTCTAAATAATTAGAGCTAGCATTAAATACGTAGAGCTAGCTCCAAATCATTTGAAGAGCTCTATAAATCATTTGGAACTAGCTCTAAATATCTAATGCTAGCTCTAAATATTTATAGCTAGCAATAAATATTTGAGTTTATGTATATTTGGAGTTACATACAGATCAGCACGCAGTCTGATCAGAGCATACACTGGGAACACTTCATTATGCCACCTTAACCCATGTCACCCCTAAATCTCTGATATTGACTGCCCCATGCTGATTTTTAGGTTATTCCATTATTTGATTAAAGAAAAAGGTCTGAGGGTATTTTTAGAAATCTTGAAAATCATGACAGATACTGCATACAGATGCACGCGAGACGAGAATCCGTTGATGTTACAACCCTGCAGCATCAAGGTGTATGATCACGTGGTTAAAACAACAACAATATGTACTGAAACTTCCATAAGCCCTCCGATTCAAAGTACGTATTCTTTTATAGTGTCCTTATTACGTAACGGATTTTTCAAACGCGTCTTGTTAAGCTGCATTTGGTGGTCTCTGTATTTTCGCCCAAACTTCTGTCGTTTTTGCGAAGAATCGATTTCCGACCCCGAAATCGATTCTTCGCAAAAACGACATAAGTCTGTACCGAACACCCTGGACCACCAAATGCAGCTCTTGAAGACGCGTTTGCTGCGCCATATTTCATCAAATTCCGTAGCATATTAAGGAAACTGTCAAATAATACTAACTTTGGAGTGGGCGACGTTGTTGTTGTTGTAACCACGTGATAATGCACATTGTAGTTTAACGCTACGGCCCATTACATCTATTTGGCAATCTGAACTGGCAATCAATTGTTCACGCCTATGTTATGCATAATTTCTTTTTATATCCCATCACATTCACGAAGCAATTATGCATGAATCATCGGATATTCCGGGGTCCGACGCGTCCTTACACAATGTGTTTGATATTTTACATATTGACTGGTGAAGTAATTTGACAACTGATTGGGGGACTTGTCCATGTAATAAATCTGTTCATGAATGTCCACTTCCAAGTTTAATAAGAGTATTTTTTTATTATTTTTTCTAAAGTTTACTGGCTGCAATTTAAATATTTTTTAGATTTAATGTGTTTAATAGCCAAAAGTTCGTCGGCAGAAAAACGTGGAACAGACAGTAACTGTCATGAGTCTGGCATTGTCTACATGGTCATACATCATTTTTAGTTTTTAGTAGCTAAGTAAACTCTCACGAAACCCGCTATTTAATAACAACACACCCGTGTGGACGATGAATGGATAGTAGCCAACCTGTGTTCGACTGTCTTTTGTTCACACGTGTAACCCAATCCCGGCCAGAATGTCATACATGTACCAGTCGATCATGCATAGCAGAGTGAATGAACCATAAACATACATGTATTAAACATAATAGATCCGTAGCATGAGGTGGCCGAATTGCGGTAGTAATGCTGCGAAACACTTTAACCCTTTCAACCCTAAGGAACTGGAATGGACTGTGATATGCTAATGTTCCGACTAATCCAATGGTCGCAAAATGATTTTCAGATTCGTCCATTTATGAAAAGGGGGTGTTTTTGTTCTAAGAAAGATGAAAATTACTTGCAAAAAGTGCAGATCCTGATGAGACGGCTCGTTACGAGCCGTCTCATCCGGATCTGCACTGTTTGCATAAACCGATATAGCGGCCTTTCGGGTTCAAAGGGTTAAAATCCGACGAACAATGTGAACACTACTATAGTCTGTTTCACGAAAGCTGCCCAAATTTTACGACCATATAAACAATTCAAAAACCATATTTTTTTCGATAATATTAAATTAAATGAAAATTTAAGAATGAGCCTTCTTTTTATTTCGTGAAATTCGGTCAAATATTGATTTTATTACGAAAAATTGATTTGTCTATGGGAATTTAACATGGGGGAAAAAGTGGTAAGGCAGTGTGGGAGGAGTCAACAAACGAAAACAATTGGAAATTGACTCCGAAACCTGACTAGATAGCTTGGATATGATCTAACTAAGAAAACAAAAGTTAAATTTTAAAAATCGGTCCAGTATTTCTAAAATTCAAAAACATTTCCCCATGTTAAATCCGTAAAGATGTCTATGGGGATTTAACATGGGGAAATTGTTTTTTCGCAATAGAATCAATATTTGCCCAAATTTAACGAAATAAAAAGAAGGCACATTCTTATTTTTTCCTTTAATTCAATATTATCGAAAGAAATCTTGTTTTTGAATTGTTTATATAGCCGTAAAATTTGGGCAGCTTTCGTGAAACAGACAGTAGTCTTTGCAACCTACATGTATCGAGTGCGTAGTCTATTCCGCATATACCCTGGTCGTGAATGAAACGCGACCGGTCATGTCAGATCTTGGTATCCAGTAGCCCATTTCACCAACATTGCAAAGTATACTTATCTAGCAAAGTATACTTTGAGGGAGAAATTTTCAATTTTATGATAAATTTATTAATTTTTATTATATTGAATTTATTACATTATCATAGCCATTATGGCTGTGATAATGTAATACATTCAGTATAATAATTCTGCATACTTTTAATCATCAAATATATGCAGTTGTTAGTTTTATATGAAATAATGCATTTCAGGAAAAATAAATGATTACTCCCTCAACGTATACTTTGCCTGAAAAGCATACTTTGCCTGAAAAGCATACTTTGCAATCTTAATGAAATCGGCTACATATTTTGGTATCCAGATGATTTTTCGTGACGGGTGAGTGGTTGCGTGACTTTATCGGTACCTTCTACATGTAATATAATGTTTATTCAGCGATAGGCCTACTGGCTCTTGAGCGTACAATATAATACAACCAAATATTTATCACAAGACGATAAACAGTGGTGAAGTATATATTGATTCACTAGTACATACATGTATACGGTACATACACTGTAGCGTCACTGTAAACGTATTTAATGAAATTACGCAGCAGTCCCAGTCCGAAGGTACAAAATCACGTGGCGTTTCTCATATACAGGTTGTTGTGAAACTATATTCACTCAGTACAGGATTAACATTAAAATGTATGCGTGTTTAGTTTGGGACGGTATATACATGTAGGATACATAAATGAAGGTAAGCACCATATATAGATGATCTTACATTAGTGATGATTTAAAGGTACATTCTCACTCAAAAGGCACACACTTTTTTTTATAGGAATTAAATAAGTATAATTGTGTTCCACTATTCCACCAAAAAGTACGTGTGTTAGACAGATATAATAATTTAGTAATATTTTTTTTACTTATACAGTGGGGTCAGCGTGTAAGTGCACACATGAACGAACACGACAGGTTGGAACCAAATTGTCGTGTTCGTTCGTGTGTGCACTTACACGCTGACCCCACTGTAGTGACGCGCGATGGTATCAGGCTATTTTCATATGCAAATGAGGCATGGTGATTTATACTAATTAAATGCGTCACCTGAAAAAATAAAATTTTCGACAGATTATAAAGTATGATTATTGCACATCAACAAATAAATACAGAGAATAAATAGTAATTTCTGTTAACATTTTAAGGAAACACGGTTATCGACCCTGATATCAGTGTGGAAATTTAAGTTTGATATGCGAAGTATAATAATGGCAATTATATCGTCGGGAAATGGTTAATGACTGTTAATTTTGCCCGAACAATGTCATATCTAACGAATGGACGAAAAACATATGCCTCCCTATATTATAATCTGGCACGTGGGCATGTACCTTTAACATTATATTTATTAAACGAGTTTACTGATTTCATAAGAAACGAGGCTATGCCGAGTTTCTTATGAACTTAGTAAACACGTTTAATAACGACCATATTAAATCATCACAAATGTTAGATTATATTTATTACACAAGCACATCGTCATACATTGAAGTTGTACTGATCAAAAACCTGTTTTCATTTATTAGACTAGTGTCTTATTATTTGTATTTCTCTGTGAGCGCCCAATTTATGCAATATCCATTTAGTGTATGTAGTTGTGACCGGAGAAATGAGGCTTATGGTATTAGCGACCAGTGTAGCTCCCAATCAAATAGAATACTCATGTGGCCTGATTACGATGTACATAGTTTGCAAGATACATGACATGTGTTTTATTGATGAAACTATGTTTCATGCCATTGGGTAAATTTTGAAGTCACAACCTTCAGTATTGAATTCTACCCGATTCACAGCCCCTCCCTAGATTAGTAAGCTTGGTGTCATATTAAGCGTCGCTTGACGGTTTTGTGTTGTGTTTTTGAATACAATTATCTATGAGTAGCTGCCCGTTTTCCGCTTTATAGGCATCAGGTACACAGTAAAAAATGTGCTTAATAGCATTCACTTCGCGCATTAATATATATATATATAGAAACCTGCAGGGCGTTGACGTTCATACTATATTGTTATTGAGAGACAACTATACAATATGACACAACTATTACCATAAATTGACCTAATAAAGTGTGTATTAGCAAAATGCTTAGGTCACTCTCCACGAAGTAGACAGTAAACAAAGAACGCTTCAAGCGCACATTTGGAAAAGGAAAGACTACTCCGTCATAACTCGTATGTAATACAGTGTAATGAAATGTAATTATAGAGTTGTGAACTAATATATGAGTAGCCTTTCATAACGGGTGGTGTATACTATAGGGTTAACCGCAATGTAATTTTCAAATTTGCGGCGTATATCAGAAAATGATATGTCGGATAATCTGTTTAATGGCGACTCGCTAGCCCACCGTATAAAGTTGTAGGGTAAACCCGTGTAACTGTCACATAATAATACCATATTCTAGTTCATGAATGTTTACGTCACACTTCAAGGTAATGCATGTATACTATCTATTAGATTGATAGCACTATTTGTTTATGATCCCATTACACCTTAACACGTTGTATGATTGTCTTTCTGACGTCATCTATACCATTTTTATGACGTTGAAACCCACACATTTCACCATTACCACCGCCAATATTATAACCAGTCCTCATCATTCGTCTCAGTCAGTCCTGTCAGCATCGTCCTCAATGTCGGCTCTGCGTGTTATCTTAACCTTACCTGAATCGATACACGCGAGGTGACTCGACACGGCATCACGTTTGTGAATAGCCTTCACTTGAAGAAAGTCGCTACAGTTACAGAATTAACTAAAAGTTACTGACCCATAATTCCAGCACAAAAATATTTACACAATTCCCTAACATTTGATTGGTCCGTAGCAAGTCTCTGTCCAAAATTCATATCCAAGTAAACTCCCATGCCGAACTACTTTCCGTAATCGTGAGGCGCAGTTAAAATAATTCTTAAGAAAACGGAAAATAAACACATTTTCTTGATGAATTTATTTAAAATGCTGGAATTATAGGGAATGAATGGCCTTTTTGTGGAATTTATCGGGGATATAAACTTGGAAAAGTCGCGGGAATACTGGACGAGGCCTTCCGGCCTTCGTCCAGTATTCCCGCGACTTTTCCAAGTTTATACCCCGATAAATTACACAAAAAGGCCATTCATTCCTATAGTAATCTCGGTCGAGTGAAACATAATTGATTCCTACAAGTGATGGGATATATGTATAGCATATGCTTGCTATTATAGGAATGAATGGCCTTTTTGTGGAATTTATCGGGGTATAAACTTGGAAAAGTCGCGGGAATACTGGACGAAGGCAAGTAGTTCGGCATGGGAGTTTACTGGGATATAAATTTTGGACAGAGACTTGCTACGGACCAATCAAATGTTAGGGAATTGTGTAAATATTGTTGTGCTGGAATTATTATAGGAATGAATGGCCTTTTTGCGGAATTTATCGGGGTATAAACTTGGAAAAGTCGCGGGAATACTGGACGAAGGCCGGAAGGCCTCGTCCAGTATTCCCGCGACTTTTCCAAGTTTATATCCCCGATAAATTCCAAAAAAAGGCCATTTATTCCTTATAATTCCAGCATTTTAAATAAATTCATCAAGAAAATGTGTTTATTTTCCGTTTTATTAAGAATTATTTTAACTGCACCTGACGGTTACGGAAAGTAGTTCGGCATGGAGTTTACTGGGATACAAATTCTGGACAGAGACTTGCTACGGACCAATCAAATGTTAGGGAATTGTGTAAATATTTTTGTGCTGGAATTATTGTACACTATGCGGCACGTGGAGTTAGTGTGTACAAGCCATCAGTTAGTTTTACCTCTTCTGGCGTTTGTCACTTACCACACATACTATGACGTATACATAATGCAAGTTGGTGCAATAACTATGAACGTTGAACAGCGACGTCCTATGTGCTGTTTACATCAGACTTATGTATTCAAAAACAAAAATCTGATTTCTGGAGAGTTTACAGTTATCATGGTAATGGCTGTGTAACGGAAAGATAAATACATATTGTTGTCGATATATACCTATATTGCCATACATACTCTATCAAATCCAATGCCATGCATATGTTATCTGAGTGTATTGTCACCGGTATCAAATCGCCTACTAGGCGAGTAGATATGGCTTTACCTGTGGGTAACGTGTACACTAACAATAGACTGTGCATCAGATTGACAAGTTTGCACATTGCAATTTCGTATTGAAATGTATTTGGAGATTGATGGGAGAAATGGTCAGATAGCTCGTATTGTGTATAGTTTGCTGGCCTAATAAGTATAACACTCTGTCGTCATATCTGTCTATGATGTATTGCACACAATTAAATCAGTTTTACTGTCATATTATTTGCTGTATATGTCAAACCCTCGAAGTGGTGACACTGCAGGATGGCTTGTACGTACAAAGATAGCGGAGGTGGCAACTCAATGTATCATATATTATACAGTATAAATAGAATATTCACATATCGTATATGCATTCATGCATATCGCATCACTCATTGAAGCCAGGTGTATCTTTCTATGACATATTTCCTTAACTGAGCTAAATTCATAGAGTTGAGTATGAGTGGGGGTGGTGAATATAGTCGTAATAGTGCACTTATGCTGGAACAAGGTCGTACATGAATGAAAACATGATGCAGTTGTTCAGTGCGCAATAATTCCAGCACAACAATATTTACACAATTCCCTAACATTTGATTGGTCCGTAGCAAGTCTCTGTCCAAAATTTATATCCCAGTAAACTCCCATGCCGAACTACTTTCCGTAACCGTCAGGCGTAGTTAAAATAATTCTTAACAAAACGGAAAATAAACACATTTTCTTGATGAATTTATTTCAAATGATGGAATTATAAGGAATGAATGGCCTTTTTGTGGAATTTATCGGGGTATAAACTTGGAAAAGTCGCGGGAATACTGGACGAAGGCCGGAAGGCCTTCGTCCAGTATTCCCGCGACTTTTCCAAGTTTATACCCCGATAAATTCCACAAAAAGGCCATTCATTCCTATAATAAATAATATATTCATTTAACAAAACCATGGTATCGTGTTTGCTTAATAGCTTTATTTCACATATTTTTCTTTCAGATGATGACCATCGACCAGTCGATATATAGCTTCCAGTGCATTATTGGTAGGCAACGACGGTTACAAACACTGCTACCGGCATACTGGTCCGTTTAATACACACGATGCATACACTTATCTTACAGTAACCATCAACTAAATTAACTCTAGTATTTCTATATTCCGCTAGTCATGGCTATGAAAATGTAACGACCTTAAATATAGCTTCTATCACAGCATCTGCATTCAGTTATGGCACGGTAAAGATGGCGTATGTATCTTGTAAAGTTGTAATGAACAAACTACGAACAGCAGTATGATACGTTTATGATCTGGAATTGATTGATGTATAGTTAGTGGCGTATAACCTGTTGCATATCATACGTGATGGCGTCAACACCAAAGGTATTTGCTGTAGTCTGTGTTATATGTGGAATTATTGTGTGTATGTATGCCTTGGCAATTTCAAAGTTCTCAATAAGGTTTGACGTTTCTAACATGACTCAATGGAATACCGACAACTTTGTGCGACGGATTGGAGGATTGATGAACACAAATGATACAGATTACATTACAAGCAATCAGGTTAGGAACGCACTCGTTAACGTCACATCAAATACATCGATGACACCAGAAAATAAAACGAAGCACGAACTTGAATCTAAGTCAGATAGTAATTCATTACAAAGACCAGACAACTGTGTTAGTTGTTTCGTTCATAACTTCAAGTACTTAATAGAAGCCAACCATATATGCAAGACAATCTCAGACAATCAAACGATACATTTGTTAATATTGATCATGACAGTCCATTCCAACTTCGCTGCAAGACAAGCAATCAGAAACACGTGGCTGACATCATACCGGAATAACACATCAGATGTGCGGTACGCCTTTCTTCTCGGCGAAGTCGGCAATGAATCCGAAAGAAAAGATGTTATTAAAGAAAGCGAGATATATCGTGATATTCTGAAAGAAGACTTCGTGGATATCTATTCCAATCTGACATACAAAACAATGATGGGATTCAAATGGGCAGTCACAGTGTGCCCACATGCCAAGTTTGTCATGAAGACAGACGATGACATGTTCCTGAATATACCGAATATCCTTGATTCAATACAGGATAACAGCAAATCACTACCGACAACCGTGATTGGCAGCTGTCCACTGACTGCCGCGCCACTGAGGGACGTCAAATCAAAATGGTACGCCTCGGTTCGTAGCTATCCGCATTCGTCGTATCCAGGATTTTGTTCCGGTACAGGATACGTGACAAGTATGCACGTGGTTTCCAAGGTCTACGAGATTTCGCCGACAGTACCATTCTTTCACTTGGAGGACATATATGTGTCACTGTGTATACGAAAACTGGGTTATCATTTAAAGGGAGTGGAGGGATTCCATAATTACCTGCCTATAGTAAATGCATGTTTGTACAAAGGGCGCCTGCTCAAAACAGCGCACGGTTTGACTCCGAAGATGCTGCTAAATGTTTGGAACGACCAGTGTCGGAAAGGATAAACTATGCTGAAGAACGCAATGGCCAGTATGATGCGCAGTCTGATCAGGGCATGGAATATTCAGCAATACATCAGTGATATACATCAAACGTGTTCCTAACGATAATAATACGTCTTTCTCAGACTGTCAAACATTAGTATCAGATCAAAAGCCAAATCAGCCACAAATACCATAATCCTCCTTATTCCAGATATAATAAAATGACCACTGAATGCCATTCATAAAATATTTATTATACCATGTACATAGAACAACTTTGCAATCCAGCACAGGAAATTCCAAATTCCTGTACAAATCATGAGTCAAACAATACTCATCTTTTAAATTGTCCACCTTGATTTTGTTACGCTCAGTCGACTCCATTCTGCCCCAATGGCTGGACGACCCACAGGCGAAACAGCTCCCGGTCCCGCTGTATGCACAACTCCTGATCAGACTGCGCATCATACTGGCCATTGCGTTCTTCAGCATATTCATCTATGTTGTGCGTTGGCTGGCGGAGTCAACACATTACGTACTGGATATACTGAATATTTTATGATTGATGTTCGGTGACAATGTTTTATGCTTTTGAGTATACTCACCCACGTGTTATTGGGTGTGAGGCGTCATATATTACAATACTGAGTATACTGAAGATTGAAGATTGGTATTTGGTGGCCGTGCGTTAAGTTCTGGAGTATATCCACCCATGTCTTGGGTGGGTTGGCGGAATCGTCATATTACATACTAAGTATACGGTACGGAAGAATTGATGATTGTTCTATGATGGATATGATTTATATATTAGAGCATAGCCACCCACGTTTTGGGTGGACTGGCGGAGTCCTTATATTGCATACTGAATTTACTGAATAATTGATGATTGGTCTTTAATGACCATGCTTTTTGTTCTTTAGTATACCCACCCACGTTTTGGGTGGGCTGTGTGGGCTCGTAACGAGCAGTCTCATCAGGATCTGCACTGTTTAAAATACTTTTTTTCATATTTTTGAGAACAACAAATACCCCATTTTTATAAATGGACTAGTCTGAAAATCATTTTGCGATGATTGGATTGGTTGCAAAACGAACATATCGCAGCCCATTCAGTTACTTAGGGGTGAAAGGGTTAAATGATGAAAGTGAATTGCAGATATTATTTGTTACGGACTGTGTATCAGGCTGTCTGAATGTTTTCACTTTACATACTTGTGTTGATTTAAGTGTACAATGTAACCTCTCTAAACCGGACTCTTGCAAACTTTTCGACGCAAGAAAATGGCTAAGTGTTTCAGCAACATTTCAACGGTGACAAAGGTCAACGTGGCGAGTGTATGACAAATATTCAGGTGATTCAAGTGGCCATGTATTGAAGCAATCCTTCGCGTAATATTGAAGATATTACATGTCGGAGAATATCTTACAAACTTTTCGACGTAAATATACATGGACGGACGGACGGACGGACGTACGGACCCGCAAGAGCAACGCAATATGCCCTCCTTGCTATCGCATAGTGGGCATAAAAGATAGTCACACACGATATGCACATTTATGTTTTTCTTTGTAAAATAATACCACTCTAGACTTGTCATGGTGTATGTGAATATGGTATCGTCTTTTCCATGGCTCCTAGTTTTTCTTGAGCATTTTACTGATGAGGCCTAAAATGGTGTGTTTCCTGTTGCCCAACCGACCCTATTTCTTTGTTACCCCCGACCATCATTTGTGTCGAGCCAGCTTGCGGAAAGCGAGACATAGTGATCACTACGACGTCCGGGTGTCCGTGCGTCCGTGCGTGCGTCCGTGCGTGCGTCCGTCCGAAATCTGCGTTAAAGTTTAAAAAAATACCATCAAATGCCTCGGCGGGCTCGAGGCATTTGATGGTATTTTTAAAAACCATCTGGTTTATTTGATGTTTTACCTTCCGAAATTTTTGTTCCAGAATATTTGCTGCAAATAACGTTATACTCGTCCTGTCTTCAGAACAGGCCACATTCAGTGTACAACAACAACAATACTTTCATGAACGCTTTTGTTTTAACACAATGTCAACAGAAATACCGCAGTACGAAAAAAACTAAAAAAACGTAAAAAGCGGACGGACCGACCAACCCTATTTTCGTTCAGCCCTTAACAGAAAATACACCTATTTTTGTCAAGCCTAATATTACGGAGCCCTGCAGGGGACATGTATTTTTTTATTAATTCGTTCCCACGAAATGATGACAATTCGTTCCCTCAATTTATTAATTCGTTCCCACGATATAACAATTCGTTCACACGAATTAACAATTCGTTCCCACGAAATCACAATTAGTTGCCTCGAATTAACAATTAGTTCCCACGAAATAACAATTCGTTCCCTCTGATTGACAATTCGTTCCCACGATTTGACTATTCGCTCCCACGATATATCGTGGGAACGAATTGTTAATTCGAGTGAACGAATTGTTATATCATGTAGCGCTTGTTATCTTGTCGATGATAGGACAACTTGAGAATTTACCAAATATGGACAATCAATGCTTCTCATAGGATTGTGTAGATAAACTTGATATTATACGGAGCCCCGCAGGGGACATATACTTCTTATTTATTAATTCGTTCCCACGAAATAACAATTCGTTCCTCCGAAATAACAATTCGTTGCCTGAATTTAACAATTCTTTCCCACAAATTAACAATTTGTTCCCTCAATTAACAATTCGTTCCCACGAAATAACAATTCTTTCCCACGATATAACAATTCGTTCTCACGATATAACAATTCGTTCACTCGAATTAACAATTCGTTCCCACGATGTATCGTGGGAACGAATTGTTAACTCGTGAGAAAGAATTGTCAAGTAGAGGGAACGAATTGTTATTTCGTGGGAACGAATTGTTAATTCGAGGGAACGAATTGTGATTTTGTGGGAACGAATTGTTATATAGTGGGAACGAATTATTAAATTTGTGTGAACGAATTGTTATATCGTGGGAACGAATTAATAAATTGAGGGAACGAATTGTCATCATTTCGTAGGAACGAATTCATAAAAAAATACATGTCCCTTCTTAAAAACTTTCTACAAGCAATAAATCGGGGTAAATTAGTAGGGTGTATTTTAGTCGACTTTCGTAAAGCCTTTGATCTTGTTGATCACAAAATTCTCCTGGATAAACTTCGACTATACAAGTGCAGTAACGTAAGCCTGGGTTGGTTCAAATCATACCTGGAACAAAGGCAACAACTTGTTTCTGTAAATGGAGAAACATCTGAATCTCTACCTATCAACTGTGGAGTACCCCAGGGGTCAATTCTTGGACCGACACTTTTTCTTTTGTTTATAAATGATTTGCCACTTATTCTCCGTCAACACGTAACAGGAACCGATCTGTATGCAGATGATACAACAATTTTTGACATGCAATCAACTGTAGGGGACTTAAAACACCGTTTACAACAAGCACTTGACAGTTTAAAATGATGGTGTGAGGCTAACGGCATGCTGCTTAATAAAGGAAACACCAACAATCATGTTAATAACAAGTAGACAAAAACGAACATGTTTGCGAGACAAAATGATCGAACTCAAATATGACAATGTAAGCCTCGATATGTCTACCGGTAATAACATTTTGGGTATACATGTAGATGAAAATCTCCAGTGGAATGACCAATTTAACGGTATCTCAAAAAAGATTTCATCATATCTCTGGCTATTACATGTATATCAAATCAGACCTTATTTATCTACTGAACACCGAATATTATTCTATAAGGCCTATATTCAGCCACATTTCACATATTGCAATATAGTATGGGGAAAATCGTCAAATCGAAATATGTACATAATAACCAAACTTCAACGGCGAGCATGTAAAATCATTCAGGGAAACGAATATATTGATTTGCAAAACTCATTAGAATTACTCAATATTTTGACCTTTGACGAAAGCGTATTTCTCCAAAAAGCGAAAACTATGTACAAAATAACTAATAAAATGGCCCCCCAATATTTATGTGAATTATTTGAAATGCGCACTAATCACTTACAAAATACGAGTATGGTATTAAGGTCTGAAACAGATATGAATTACGAAGTTCCCAAATCTAAAAGTAATCTCTATAAAAACAGCTTTTCATACTCAGGCGCGCTAATCTGGAATAGTATTCCAATTGACATAAGACGTTCCACGTCGTTAAATACATTTTCCCGTAATTGTCTTAACTGGATGAAGGGTCGATAGCGGCTGAAGTAGCGGTATTATCAATTAATATAAACTTGTTAATTGTGCCCCCCGCCAGCGTCACTAATAACGAAATTACGATGTATGGTATACAGTTTACAATGACCGCGTGTTTGATTTGCCATGATACAATTGGTCTTGTGGAGCTTAGCGACCGTGTAACTATATATCAGGCGCACGAGAACGAATTTAGCGTCTTATAGCAAAAACTGAAACTATCACTGCGAAATAAACGTGTTAAACCCAGTTCAAGCTGCGTCGATGCGCAGTCTGATATGGGACTGTCGGGACACATATACCACTTTTCGTTATGGCTCATCATTATTATTTCTTCATGTTAAATTCACGTATGCATACATCATGTAATCATTTCAATATGTATTGTATATTTATGTATGTACATGTATATGCACTTCTTAAGAGGGCCTCGGGGAAGATTGGTTCCGACCAACCGAGTCACCCTCTATAAATAAAGAATATCTATCTATCTATGCTCAATATTTTTTTGCCAAGCCTAATATTACGGAGCCCTGCAGGGGACACGTATTTTTTTATGAATTCGTTCCCACGAAATGATGACAATTCGTTCCCTCAATTTATTAATTCGTTCCCACGATATAACAATTCGTTCACACGAATTAATAATTCGTTCCTACTATATAACAATTCGTTCCCACAAAATCACAATTCGTTCCCTCGAATTAACAATTCGTTCCCACGAAATAACAATTCGTTCCCACGAAATAACAATTCGTTCCCTCGACTTGACAATTCTTTCTCACGAGTTAACAATTGTTAATTCGAGTGAACGAATTGTTATATCGTGAGAACGAATTGTTATATCGTGGGAAAGAATTGTTCTTTCGTGGGAACAAATTGTTAAATTGAGGGAACGAATATTATTCATCTTTCACGTGAAAACCATTAGCCGGCATAGATAGCATTGGGAGCATATGCAGCCTATGCTCATTATAGAGAATAGTAGGTTAGTGCCGTGAATGGGGAAAATAGCCCATCCCGTTTCCGTGCAACGCCAGAAATGTGTCCCATTCACGGCACTAAACTACTATACTATTTAGCTCGTCAACATTACAAATAACTTTAAAATGCAAAAAAATAACCACAGCCGCATCCTCAAAATCGAAGAATCGACCAGTATGACAACTGCACATATTCATACGCAGTGATTAGGTCGTATTGACAGGATATCAAAAATGTTTGACTAAATTACTGTTGCAATTATTGTTGTCAAGCCGCGTGGCCTAGCGAGCTGACAAGCGTATCGCAAAACAGCGATGCAATAATCAATAATGAAACTCCGGATGTCACTAAGAATGTAGCATCAAGCAACATATAACATGTAATTAAAACGAACGCATTGGTTCAATTGTAACTGTACGAATGAATGAAACATCAAGCCAAATGCGCATGCAATGAAGACAAATATATATTACAACCAAGACGATTTCAAATGTCATAAATACAAATGACGAACAGAATAGCATGGCTATAAGTTGTAATACCATCAGCAGGCAAGCACCAGGCCACATACAATTGTCATAAATGCAAACGATGAATGCAATAACTCGCATAGAACGTGTAATGTTATCAGCAAGCAAGCATCAAGCCACATATAATTATGGCGGATATTACCTTCCATAGGAAACAAGTGTGCGTTCTCTTCAACGAAAACAACGTCATACTTGATCATTATGTAGCCTAAAACGTTACCTGATAAATAGAATACCATGCTAGGGTAATTTACTATTTAGTTTATCAGGCTCGGCTCGGAAACGGTAGGAATTCCTCGGCGAGCCTAGGAATTCCTACGCGTTTCCTAGCCTTGCCTGATAAACTCGATTATATTGCGACGTTCGGCTCTGTTTTGTTCATAGATGTATGCCCACTCGTAACTTCCTGACTTTACTTCGTATCTCCGCCCTTAGGTGATACGCATACCCTGTCATAGGCTGTCTGAAGATTACTATCGAAAGGTTTTGCTATCGAAGGTCATAACATAAACGAATACATTTTACAGCGGATTAAATGGTGATATTGGAATCGTTTAATCTTTGTCTTACAACTTTCCAAGAAATTTGGTAATACTATAGTTATATAATTTATATAAGCACGCTAAATTATACAGAGAGATACAATATTTAGCGAAATATTAAAAGCAATATTGTCGCTATATACCACTGTATACCAGGGTGTCGAATCTCGTCGTTTATGAACGGTGTGACGTCATGTTTTTTAAATATGTTTACAGTTTGATTTCCTTTAATATCTTTCTAACGGAATGGCGGATTTGTTATGAAAATAGCGCAGTAAATGCTAAATGATTTGCACTGTATTGTGTAATATACGTTGATCTCATAATATGTCGTCTTGATGAAGAATTGGCAGCGTAAATACAAACCCAGCGCCCGTGAATGTAAGAAATGATTATAGTCTGTTTCACGAAACCTGCCAACATTTTACGGCTATAAAAACAATGCAAAAACAATATTTTTTTCGATAATATTAAATTAAAGCAAAATTTAAGAATGAGCCTTCTTTTTATTTCGTGAAATTTGGTCAAATATTGGTTTTATTCCGAAAAATTGATTTCTCTATGGGAATTTAACATGGGGGAAAAGAGGTAGAGGAGTGTGGGAGGAGTCAAAAAACATTTGTTTTTGGAAATTGACTGCGAAACCTGGCTAGATAGCTTGGAAATTATCTAACTATGAAAACGAAAGTTCAATTTTAAAATCGGTCCAGTATTTCTGAAATTCTAAAAAATTCTAACAAAATTTCCCCATGTTAAATCCCCATAGACATCTTCACTCCGTGAAGATGTCTATGGGGATTTAACATGGGGAAATTTTGTTTTCGCCTATAAAATCAATATTTGATCAAATTTCACGAAATAAAAAGAAGGCTCATTCTTAAATTTTCCTTTAATTTAATACTATCGAAAAAAATATTGTTTTTGAATTGTTTATATGGCCGTAAAATTTGGGCAGCTTTCGTGAAACAGACTATAGTAATACTAGTACACTGGAACCTGTCTAAATCGGACACCAAGGAACATATGTGATATTATTTTCCACCAGTTTCTTGGCCGTTTATGTCCGGTGATAATATATGTTCGTAATCGCATAGCACAACTCTATGGCTCAGAATGATCAAACGCCTGATTTACAGTGAACCCTTTCTAAGCCGGACACCCTGGGAACACCCAGGGTGTCCGGTTTAGAGAGGTGTCACTGTATCCGAATCTTCATCATGACAGTTCTCTGATTTTGTAAAGAACTTTTAATGGCACAATGAATCTATGTAATTGTCTTTGGTGCGCTATATATCATCAACATCTGCCTCTTTCTTAGACAATAGTTAAGACAATCTACAGTAAAACGTCAAAAATGACATCACGTCGGAAAACTTCGCACTGAAACCATGTGATACAATACCAAGGTGTATCATAAAGTAGTTGCAACAAAACAACAAGTACTGAAATTTACAGAAGCCCTCCGAATCAAAGTACGTATTCTTTTATGTTATCCTTATTATGTAACATATTTTGATGAAATATGGCGCATCAAACGCGTCTTGTTAAGCTGCATTTGGTGGTCTCGGTACTTTGGCCCAAACGTCTGTCGTTTTGTGCGAAGAATTGATCTGAATTGTGTCTGAATCGATTGCCGTGTTTGTGGACACGGAAATCTATTCTTCGCAAAAACGACATAAGTCATATGAATACTACACTGTGCAATATTTATACTTGAATAACGTTTCGCACCATCTTGGATGCCATCATGAATTTAGGCCTAGACAACAGGCAGACAAAAACGCACGATGTATAAATATTTTATTTGCCAATATATTACGATGACACACGTACACTACTTGTACCTGAAACAAATATACCTTATAGGCCGGGAAAATGAATTCAAATTTAACCATGAGTTCCATACAAATTCCAAAAACAATTGAAAGTTTATTTATTCTATTTAGCTATGCAATTTAGAATCTTTCCGTTCATTTTCTGATAAGGTTTTGTTGATTTGAACTGGTTTATGAGTTTATAATATTTTTGCCGCCATCTTAGACGCCATTTTGAATAAAAAAAGTGTTCAAAGACGACAGCGTGTCATCTAAAGTTTCTATTTCTATCTTAGTTTTTCATACATACATGTATATATATTTATTTGTTTATATTTTATTGTATTGTTTTGTTTTGTATGTCTTGCCCTTACACATTACATTACTTACATAGAAGGTAAGTCTTACTTTGAAGATAGCTAATCACAAATGCTCGTTTCATTTGAACTGCAGTGCATGAAGGACCTGGGAGTAAGTTATCGCCGATCATGTCACATTGCGGTCATATAACACTATAGTCTGTTTCACGAAAGCTGCCCAAATTTTACGGCCATATAAACAATTCAAAAACAATATTTGTTTCGATAATATTAAATTAAAGGAAAATTTAAGAATGAGCCTTCTTTATATTTCGTGAAATTTGATCAAATATTGATTTTATTGCGAAAAAACAATTTCCCCATGTTAAATCCCCATAGACATCTTCACGGAGTGAAAATGTCTATGGGGATTTAACATGGGGAATTTTTTTTGAATTTCAGAAATACTGGCACGATTTTCAAAATTTAACTTTTGTTTTCTTAATTAGATCATTTCCAAGCTATCTAGCTAGGTTTCGGAGTCAATTTTAAATTTTTCTTCGTTTTTTGACTCCTCCCACAGCTGCTCTACCACTTTTTCCCCCATGTTAAATTCCCATAGCGAAATCAATTTTTTTGTAATAAAACCATTTGACAAAATTTCACGAAATAAAAAGAAGGCTGATTCTTAAATTTTCTTTTCATTTAATATTATCAAAACAAATATTGTTTTTGAATTGTTTATATGGCCGTAAAATTTGGGCAGCTTTCGTGAAACAGACTATAGTGATAACCGTCGCCGCTTCACCGATTTTCCTCTCCAGCAACCAATCATAAAAGAACACAATGCCATCGACAAAAGAGTAATTTGTTTTGTGAGGTTAGAACTCTCGTATAGATTGAATTAAACAAGATCTGCAAAATTGAGGATGTTCTACGGAGCTCCGCAGGGGACCTAGAACTATTTAATTTTATTAATTCGTTCTCACGAAATAACAATTCGTTCGTTCCCTCAATTTAACAATTCGTTCCCACGAATTAACAATTCGTTCCCACGAATTAACAATTCGTTCCCTCAATTTAACAATTCGTTCCCACGAAATAACAATTCATTCTCACGGGAACAAATTGTTAATTCGTGGGAACGAATTGTTAACTCGAGGGAACGAATTGTTATATCGTGGGAACGAATTGTAGATTTGCGGGAACGAATTGTTAAATTGAGGGAACGAATTGTTATTTCGTGGGAACGAATTAATAAAAAAAAAATGCATGTCCCCTGCGCGTCTCGGTGATATTCTACGGCTTCGATACCACCGAGCCACATTACATGTCCATTTCTTACCACTGACTTATAATATTGTAAAGGCATGCATGCACGTGCACTCCATCATGTATTTATTATACACGAACACGAGGCTATGATATGAAAATACACCGGATTTACCTATTTTTGGACTCATCGATTGACCTCTAGCAACTTATTATCGTCTGTCATTTATAGACGCTTATCGTGGAATGTCAGCGACCTATTTATTGATTATATAACGCGTTTATAGCCACTTATTATGGTCTAATGTACGTTCTGTTCTTCCTGGTATTCGCTTATCATCATGAAGAGAAATATATTTGATCTTCGATTATCAACTCGAAGTAATGATCAATATATTGTATTAGCAAACGTCTTGAGAGTT
Organism: Conchocele bisecta; assembly: GCA_029237695.1. Classification (NCBI taxonomy): domain Eukaryota; kingdom Metazoa; phylum Mollusca; class Bivalvia; order Lucinida; family Thyasiridae; genus Conchocele; species Conchocele bisecta. The sequence goes on along the minus strand of CM055280.1, from coordinate 55,754,446 downwards.
CTTGAAAACTAGACATCAAATGAATGTCATCTACATGACTTTGTATAAATTGTTTCAATCCTTACGGACATCCATGTATCCCAATACGTATGATCCGAATTTTATTTCAGACTCGCTCAGCTGTGCGATATCGTATGTAAAATTATTTACAAAATGCGTTTACTGTATGTCAACCCTAGCGATGAGGCTTCTGCTCTGAGTTTTTCAACTGGTGGCAACATTTTCAAATCTTGTTTTAAGCCTTGGTTTAAACCATGGTTTAACTCAATGTTTAAATAACTACTAGTTTTCGTTTCTTTAGCTGGAAATTTTATTAATTTTGTCAACCTAGGAACTCTTAGGCGTTTACTGTATGGTATGTTGAGATCGTCCGCTTGTTTTCGCAGTTGATCTCTAGTTATATGAATCTTTTCTACACCGCTATTCAGTTGAGGCGGAATAATTTTCTCATCCATAACTTTTCTCATTTTTCTTCGTCCGAAGAAATTTCTCGCAAGCATATTTTTATACTTCCTATATGTTAGCAAATATACTTTTTTTTTAAATAATTAATTAAATAATTAATTATTTTCATACTTCCTATATGTTAGCAAATATACTTTTTTTAAAATATTAATTAAATAATTAATTATTTAATTATTATATTTTGCATATAATAATAGGGGTGTTCAGTTTTAAATAATGAATGAATTAATTAATTATTATACCCCTATATAATAATAGGGGTGTTCAGTTTTATATTATTAATTAAATATTTTCATACTTCCTATATGTTAGCAAATATACTATTTTTGTTTAAATAATTAATTAATTAATTATTTAAAACGACTGAATGGTATAAGAGAGACAACTCTGACAAGGACGACCCGCTTTAGAAAGTACACAGTTGTCTAACTTGGCTCTGTATTCTATAGGTGGTCCGCACTTTTTGTCTATTCAGTTTATACACACATTCGAGGGGTGTGGGACTGTAAAGGGAGTGTAGGGACCCTATGTAGGTTGGTGGTATCATTTTAACTCCCTATATACTACTCATACAGTGAAACCTCTCTAAACCGGACAATATGGGAGGTCACCAGGGTGTCCGGCTCATAGAGGTTTCACTGTAAAGCATGAATTTGATCATTATGAGCGATAGGTGTGTGCTATGCGATCACAAACAGATAATATCTCCGGAGATAAACGACCAAGAAACTCATCAAATATAAGATCACAGGGCCCATGTGTTTTTTTGGTGTGCGGTTTAGAGAGATTCCACTGTATTAAATCATCACTTATTGAACCTCTATGTACATTTATTTCAGGTGGTAACATTACGCGATGTGGCGTGTCTTGGTTCTCGCAACATTGTGTTCAATCTTTGAGCTGACTGGTAAGGAGATATTGACTTTTAAACGCGTTGGGTCTCACTATGCCGAGAAAGTGATGAAATCGAAGAGGAGCACATATTAGTTTAATTGTAGATTTGCATTGTATTTATGAATGTAAGTGCACAAAAAATGTGCTTGAAGCGAAAAACAGTATATTGGACAAATGAGAAATAGTCCATTACAATGCCACTTTAAAGTTACTACAGTTGTTACTAACAGGTGTAATGGTAACTTCATGACCTATGTGTGTAATACAGTCAAACCTCCCCAAACGGCCACGGCTCTACAACCCCCCATCTCTGTTTCGGCCGATATTAGGATACGCATGTACATGTATGTCTCAAATGGACAAATACCTCTGTATGTTGCAACCTCCCTACAACAGCCACCTCCATAAAACAGCCAGTTGTGTGTCTTCCCATGGGTGTCCGTTGTAGAGAGGTTGCACTGTATTTCTAGTTACATGTTATGTGTAATCGTTATTCACCGGTGTTGCTGAAGTTTAATTTACGATGTTGTAGCATCCGGGTGTTGTTGTATGCCCGATAATCGGAAAGACTGGCAGTCATGTGGTTCGTGCGACAGGAGTTGTGGCGGTGGTCAGAAGTCCAGGAAACGAGAATCATGCACCTGGGGGTTTGGGAGTCCCAGTGTAAACTGGCAACACAAGCCTTGTAACGAGATCTGTCACAACGGTGGGTCATACTATTCGGGTAGTTGCCACTGCCCGCCATGCCGATACGGATCTTGTTGCGATGGTAACTTTCTTTTGTGTCGTGTAAACTGTTGCTTAATTTCGATTATATTATTGTTACTTCTAGAGCGATGGAGCTACATTTGTATATGTCTACAATATATATTGACATTGCCACTGCGTTTTGCATGTGCAATCCCTATCCCGCCAATTGCGTTTAATTCTCGATATTTTCGGACTCCACGAACTTTAAACTGACCAATTATTCTCCATACCACACTAAACGTGAGAGCACATGACTTTATCCATTGAGTAAAAGAAATAAAAACACATTGAATGTGTTCAACAAACAAAAGCAAAACCAAACGGCCACCCCTAGTTCACATCCTCATGGAGATTGTGATCATGGCTGAAACGTGTCTACATCATGTCATGTACGTGTACAAGTTTGTATTATGTTTTCAGAGTGTATACATGAAATATTTAGTTGGCTATCAATGTAGAAACGTACAACCCAGTCATGATATCCTATCAAGTTCGAGACATAATAAGGTTGTGAGTATCGTTTTATCCAACATGGTGAGTTGTGTTACAGATTATTCTTTATGTCGGTTATTGTTGTCAGTGTACATGTATATTTATCATTTCAGAGTGCAGCACTATACCACATTGTCGCTCGGGTAGGCAGGTGTACCATTCAAGAGGAGCAGAGTGTACCTCATATGTGGACCCGTACTATCCCGGGGGATTGAATAAAGGCTGCCTCGGTAAGACTACTGTCTGATCCACGCATTTCTGCCGACGAACCTTTGGCTATTAAACACATTAAATATGAAAATAAAATTTGAATGTAAGTATCTGTTCAGTTGGTTGGCAAGATGGTATTTATTAATACAATATGGCATCCATGATAAACTGTCCCAGCTGGTAATAACGGGTAAATACTATCTTGACAATGAATGAGCATTAGTGTAATCTATGTATTTTCCATGGACCTCTACACACGATACCATTGTAAATCTAATTTATGAATGTAGCGTGTGACAATATGGATGTTCATTTGTATTAAAACAATGAAATAAGTCTTGACTTTCTTTTTACATTGAATGTGTTGACGCATGTATATGTATGTATTACGTGATCTTGTGAATGTACCAGTTTTGCAAAAGACTTGTTAATAATAATACAATGCTGTTTCAAGGTGATTTGATTTATTGGTTTCAAGGTGAATAAGACTGCAATAAAAAGTTTCATGCAGCGATAAAGCATTACTATATGGAGCATGCACCTGTTATGCAAATACATCAAGAGTCCAATGAAAATAAATGTGAATTTGGCCATGGAACCGATTATTCAATGACATGTGAACATCTGATATGGCCAAGGAAACCTCTTTCGGCGACATGGAAACAAATTATACGACTATCAATCTACATTTGGAAGAATTAGTCTATGTAAACATAGGTGGACAAGTCTGTTATGTGAACAAAATAACATGTATGTAACTGTTTTACGAAAGCCATAAATAGACTCACATGCAAATATAGCATGTGTAATATGCTGAATAGTTATTTATATATATGCTGAATAGCTATAGTGTATCTGTGTGTCAGTACGTTTAAGGTATGGCTTAACTAAAATAGTCTACAGTGATCATTTATCAACACATGCATAATTTTATGTTCATGGGAAACTTGCATGACCACATTTTCATATTATATGAGCACCAGTTGACAGGGAAATGTGACGTTTAGTCATTATGAAAAATGAAGTGCACACTCAGCATATTGATCGGGAATATATTTTAGGTTCCATACACATGTAGAATTATTACAAAGTTCCGAACTGTTCTATACACATATCTTATACGAATAATTTCAAATAACACAACATGCAAAATGATGCTAATCAATATCTGTGAATCGTGTCATGTGACATATGTTTGTGCAATGCACCGTCATACAATTATCTGTTGCACACAAGCAGGCTATATATGACATATCATCGGTTAAATGTCAAGGTCATCTAAAAATGTCAAGGTCATCTGCAAATAATTATAAATAATCATGAGAAATTTTGCGCAATTTTATTATAATTCTGTATTTGAGAAAGTTAATTACTGCTCATCGTCACCATCGAGAGGAAAGGAATTTGTACATGTTTGGCCAAAGCATGACGAGCACATTGTTGTGAAATACAATCCAGCTTTGCGACACACACATCGCTTGCCACCTCCTTTCTTGCAGCCACATGATACAATCTGGAGTACACTGTCAGGTGCTAGAGATACATCTGTCAGAACTGTGCATGTTGCCACTGAGCTCCCAGTCAATGGGCTCTAGATCTCAAACATTACCAAACCATTCTTGTACAGTGAAGTATCTTCTGTACGAGTGATAACTTGCATCTGTCGATGTGGGTGACTCCAGTTTGAAGCTGCTGTTGCTCTGCTTGTGTACATAGCGCGGCTTATCAAGAGATGCAGACTGCTTGGCATTATACAGCTCCAAGAGTATTGTCTCCCCCACCCATACAGCCGCTACTGTCAATGTTACTGACTACAGTAAGTGCCGTCTTCCCAATGCCGAAGGGGGCAGAGACCTATCACACCCTGTGATGGCATGACCAAGAAGAATGTTGGTACGTGTACTGGGTTGCATCGCTTGTTGAATGTCACTGACTTTATAAACAACGTTCATTGAGTAACACATGTAGAAGTTTGTGGAGGTGACTATCAACAAGCATGATAAGCAAGTCCGTGCCTGTGCAGACCAGTACCACGGGATGACATGGGTGAGCATTGGCGTAAGTTGCGGTTGAACGTGTCAACTACGGTAGCCTGAATACATTTCACACCTTCGACGGTGAATTTCTGTTTGACTTGTTATATCAGTCAGGATTTGTTAGTGCGATTGGCTAAGAAAGAGTGTTGATTTGTAGAAATGGACAAGAACGAGCGTTGATTTGTACAGATTGGTCGGTGAAGTTATCTGCAGATATGGTTTGACGGAGACTGTGCCTATTCTGTTCTGCAACTGTAGTTGGCATGGTGGCATAACTATCAAAACAAAATGTACACTTGTCATAATTATTTAGCACGTTGGATACATATTTGTCACAGACATCACCATATGTACAAGTATCATGATCGGTTGGCCATGCCACACTCAGCAATAAATGGCCGCTATCAGCAATGTAGTACGGGTTCTGGAGTTCATTATGTGTTGTGGGGGTAACTGGGGCTTTCATCTGATTAGCCAGAACACTTTTATTGTTCTGCCGCATCACTCCCTTTTAAAATAATGCCGGTGGCTCCTTTCTGAACTCATGCCGAATATGATATTTAATGTCTGATGGCACATGTAACACGCATGAACAGTAGGTTAGGATCTATCTAAACTTCATGATTACGGACTGTCACACTATTGTTCGCGCTTACTTACCAATTGAAACAACTCGGTCATTCCTTTTGAATTTGATAATAATTCTCACCTAAGGCATTCAGCAGCTTCCATCCAAAGCTCGAAAGCACAATCTGCATTAACAGATTTGGGTGCAACTAGTCTAGTTCAGACAGAGACCAGACTGCCACGATGATGGCCTGTGTAACAGAAAGGAAAGTGATCACCAAGCCAATTCCGAAATATGGCATCGTATTGTCCATCAAGCGCTGGATGTGGACCATCATTGACTGGGTGCTACTTGTGATGCATGCACGACCAGGTTTCAAGCCTCATTGTGTATTTGGCATCTGGATCAGCACCTGCTCAATGGTCTGGTCCGTGAGGTTACCTAACCAAAATATGTCACTCCTGCGAATTGTCCAGTAGCCAGATGTGGTATATGCAATACGCACATTTTGCATATTCCACATGCCCATCAGAGTGCAATAGTTGGATCATTGAATTAATGCAGAACAAGTGCAGTTTCCAATCACCAGTTCGTTTGGCACGCAGAAATAAGATATGTACCTGGCTCCAATTAATGTTTGAGCAACATCTCATGCATAGCCTTTAGACGCCCAAACATTCTTCTGTATCAAGCATGTTCCCAACAAGAGACGAGGCGCTCAGCATGCATATGTATGCCCTGTCATCATGTGCTTGACTGTCTTTGGAGTCTATACACTTTTCCATAGATTAGACAAACCACTTTCGGCCATGACATGCACGATTGTGCCCATGTATGACAACAGATGAAATCCACCTAATCTCCCTACCAGCCTGTTCAGTTCTGACGATGCCTGTGGGATTTAGGCTGCTTTATTGTACAGTGGTTGGTCGAATGTAATAGGAGCGATACACAACTTGAACATAAATCCTGTGCATACAAAAGGGCAGAATAGATCATGTCCGGGTGCTTTGGGTCAATTCTGCTCATATGAAAGTGTCCCTGGCTCATAACGGTTTGGCTGAATCCACTCCAAATGGTTCAGACACAATGAAGCTAGTTACTCTTATATTGTCCACAGACTTAGCTAGCTGCAGTGATAGTATATTGTCGTTGATGGATTCATGTGGCTAGATGAATACATTCTTTGAGAGCAGGTACAAGTGATTTTATAAACTTTCTAATAGGGATCTCCGCGGCCAGTACTATCACTCTGCCCAGACACCAGCAATGTCACCTAGCACATGCCATGTTCCATGTCAGGTGGTCAGTGTGCGGTATTAATATCTGCGTTGTCAAAGCTACGTTCACGGTATTTTCTTACAGTGCGAGTGCTATACGGTTATCAGTGGTTGATACACGCTTATTTGAACCCAATGGTCATTGGGTGAAGTTCGTCGGCTATGAAGTGACCGAGGAATGCAAATGGCAAATTTAGGTATCAGGGGAGGTAACTATGTATATATTGGAATAAATATCAGGTATGACAGCAATAAGGAGACAACAATAACAACAAAAAAGCTTCAAAATACTTGTAAACATTGTTCTGGTAGTGTTCATCCGAGTGTTGCTATTGCATCACACCTTCATGAGTAGGGTTATTGTTGTGCCTCGATACATGGTGCATAACTAGCTTAATACCATTATAGGTATTATAGAAATATATAACAATGGATCTGCATATATAAATACAGTATTCATGTTCCAAAACAGACATTAATGGAAATTTCCAGCAGCGAAAAGTTACAAGTGCATGCGATATTCGACATTTGACCTTGACATTGGTCTTATTAGCTGATCTTGAAGTATTTGAAGAATAATGAAGTCACCAAACTACTACCTTACATCCCACAGATATTAGAGGTAAATTATGCATTGTTGTATGAACATACATTAATACAATGTGATTTGTAATTTGTTTGGCGGCCATCTTGGATTTCTCAGCGAGCTCACATTTTTCAGATGATACCTTTTGCCAATCAATTAAAAAATATGCAAGCTACCACTGGTGAAATAATCAGATTTCTGTATTGTTTTTCCCAGTTTCGTGTGTTTTGGAGTGGATTACTCCTGAGCTACTACTAACATGTGTCCTTATCATGCTTATGATCATTCTTATCTGTATGTTGAGGAAGTTGAGCCACGATATTACAAATCTGAGCTTCTGTAATGTCTGACTCGTCTAGAGCCTTATCGTCTTGTACATCGACACATTAATCACCAATGTTTACCCCACACATTACGCATGTGTCTCTGATCTAGTGGCATACACCGGAGAACCTGATCAGACTGACGATGCACATGCAGACCTGGGTCTACACTGGCCATGAAGACAATAAGACCAGACGAGATCCTGGTTCATATACACATCTCTACATGTACTTCCCACACTGCAAGTACATCCCAACCAGCATGTCCTTGTATTCCCGTGTAGTTCATCTCACCACCGCGGTCACCGTATCTCCACCTGGGCCAGTAGCGGAAGGCGCGGGGTCTGACGTCACACTACAGTGCTCCGTCCACAGTAAACCCGCGGGGAACATAACGTGGTACCACAATGGCCAGACGTTATACACAGAACAGCTATCGCCGCCATCTTGGGATACCCGCTACACCAGAACCCACACAATAACCTCCGTCAGGCGGCAGAACGCCGGAGTCTACAAGGGTATCGCCATAAACACAATAGCGCCGCCTGCTGATAACACTGCATCGGTGACGCTGATTGTCCATTGTGAGTATTATATTTTCTTCTTAAGTATTCAATCCATGTAGCAGCTGTGTACAGTGGTGAACTGCGAACGACTAGTGAAATTATTGTCATATATATGCCGTCCAATTATTCACTTCAGAAGCAGCTGCTTGATAATTCAAGCCCTAATACAGCTTAGGAACATGCAAATTGATAAATTATATCAAATAAACAATTAGTATTTCAACATGTTCAATCCATGTTTTTAACTGAAAATAAGCTATTGAAAATGTTCTTCCTTGCAACTTTTGAAAGTGAAAGTAGAATCTCTGTTACGGGAATCCATGTCTCAAAATACGTGGTCAGGTGATCGCCATGCGTGCGCCGGTGTGAGGTCACGTCATACAACAAGATAACAAGATGATGCCAGAGTGAGACAGTACGGAGGCATGGTGCACCAGTGTTGTTGCCGCAGCGACCGTCATGAGAGTGACGTCACATGTCGTGATGTCCTTGTTTTAAAATTAGATAAGTCTGTATACGTATACAGCCATAATTATTATTGGGAATCTCCAATTGTTTATATGCTACTGTACGGTTTACATATGTATCGTATATGTCTATTATGGCATGTCAAACGAAGCTATATTACATATCTATTTTATTATTATTTTATGTTTGTTATTGTTATTCAATGTTTCGTTATTGTTATTCAATCTTTCGTTATTGTTATATTCAATGTTTCGTTATTGTTCGTTATTGTTATTCAATGTTGCGTTATTGTTATTCTATACTTCGTTATTGTCATTGTATGTTCGATATTCTTGTTCAATGTTTCGTTATTCTTATTCATTGTTTCGTTATTGTTATTCAATGTTTTCGTTATTGTTATTCAATGTTTTGTTACTGTTATTCAATATTTAGTTATTGTTATTCTATACTTCGTTATTGCCATTGTATGTTCGATATTCTTATTCAATGTATCGTTATTCTTATTCAATGTTTTGTTATTCGTATTCGTTTCGTTATTGTTATTCTATGCTTCGTTATTGTCATTGTAAAACTTGTCATTCGTATTGTATAATTATCTTGTTATTCATATTCAATGTGTGCTATTTTTATCCTTCGGAATGATGTAATGCGTTTCCCTTTGTAACAAGGCATTTCGTTCGTTGGCTTGTCATAAACGAACGTTGAGCGCGTGTATTCCGAATCGAGGTTACAGAAAATGCTACCACAATATTGTCAAGAACAAGGAATGTCACACTTTCTCTTAGTTTACGACAGTTTTGGTAAGTACAAACATGTTCCGAATATTTATTATGTCTCCCCATCATGGGCCAGGGGATTTGCCTTCGCCGACTGTGCGTACACCTTTGGTGCAGTGTAGTGGTTCCGATCCCGGGTCGTATCGCCCGGACTCTTAGTTCCCCCTATTAAAAATAAGTTGGACTCGTCCACATCGGAATTCCCGCCATCTTGTTTTGACACACAAAAACACAGCGACGGTTCATTCAAAACAGAACAGATTTTATTTAAACTGACGACTGAAACAATGGTGTAAATACACATTAAAATGTTCAGAAAGTGTAGTAGGTAAGTCTCATGCTGAACCATTATGTCTAAAGTTGCTTATTTGTTCATGAAAATTTGAAAATCAGCCAAGTTGTCGTCTTTTGACAACCAGACGGAAATTTGTATGGCAAATGCCGCCCGTGGCAGTTTTATTGAAATAACGTAATTATTTGACGGATTTTCGTGAAATAAAAAGAAGGCTCATTTCTAAAAAAAAATTGTTTTGGATAGTTTTATAGAAATGAAAATTCAGTTGGGCGTATTTTTATAGGAATAAATCTTGGGCATCATAACACGAAACAGGCAGTAGACATACACCCTTTGGAATAGTATAATGAAACATCACACATGCATAGACCATGACCCAAAGGTGTGTCGCACGCAAGAATAACAACTCTTGCATCACATCTTTTTAAGTTATCTCAATTTGTTTTCTTGCACACTTGTTTCGTTTCAGGAGCATAACTCGAACACCCTTTGAAATATTTTCATGAAACTTTTCACATGCATAGACCACGACTCAAAGGTGTGTCATGCGCAAGAATGACAACTCGTGCGTCGCTACTTTGTATATGCCCGTTTGAAAAAAGGGACGTATTATGGTATGGCGCCTGTCTACCCGTCTGTCCGTCCGTCAACATTTTAGGACAACTAAGTTTGTGTAATCAACTCCTCCCGCAGTTTTCAACCAATCATTCTGAAACTTCACATATGCATTCTAAAAATATTGGAGATGTGCACCTGCCCTTGCCAAAAAACTATTTTTTGACAAGGATATCGCGTTTTTAACTTTCTTTTCCACACTTTTCTGCATATTGGAGTGCCAAGTTTGTGTAATCAACTCCTCCCACAGTTTTCAACCAATCATTCTGAAACTTTACATATGCATTCTACAGATATTGAAGATGTGCAGCTCCCCTTTTCATTTCGAACAAATATGTTTTGACAAAACTATCGCGTTTATAAGTGTATTACCTCGACAGTCGTATATTAATGTGTGTGACCTTCGACACTCTTGTTAGATTATCTTACTTTGTTTTCCGCACACTGATTATAGCCCCACAAACAAAGTTTGAGGGGTATATAGGAGTCAGCTTGGCGGTCGGTTCCATTCCATATCTTCTAAACCGCTGAATGGATTTTCAAATTGTTTTGCACAGATGGTCGGCATGATGAGACGATGTGTCTCGATCAATGATTATGGACATACGTCCACGGTCAAGGTCACAGTTGAAGATCAAATGTCAAACCTGTTGGAATTAGTTTCCACTATATATCTTCTAAACCGATAATCAGATTTCAAATGGTTTGGCACAAATGTTTGTCATGATGAGCCGATGTGTGGCGGTCAATGACATCGACTATACGTCCAAGGTCAAGGTCACAGGTGAAGGTCAAAGGTCAAGCTTGTTGAAATTCGTTTCCGCTCTATATCTTCAAAACCGATACTCGGATTTTCAAATGGTTTGGCACAAATGTTTGTCATGATGAGACGATGTGACACAATCAATGATCACGACCCTATATCCAAGGTCAAGGTCACATTTGAAGGTCAGATGCCAACCTGTTGGAATTTGATTCCGCTCCATATATTCTAAACCGATAATAAGATTTCAAATGGTTTGGCACATATGTTTGTCATGATGAGACGATGTGTTGCAATTAATTACCACAGACCTATGTTCAAGATCAAGCTCACAGTTGGAGGTCAAATGCCAAGCCCGGACATGAAATTTTGATTATGAGCTGTTCATGAGTCCAAGCGTTTGTTGGGTATTATAATCACTCCTGTGATACATGTAGCTCTAGTTTTGTCTCCGGTGCACAACTCGAACACCCTTTGTTCAAACTACTTGTGTCTTTGGGAGGGGGATATACATGCGCTTGTCGACAAACGTGCATTTCTAGTTAATTAATTGATTGGATGGCTAATTTAGTTGGAAACTTGCGCAATGTTTTAATGTTTTACTGATTCCCAGTGAGTATTCGGCAAACCCTGACTGGTTGATTAGTTGATTCATTCCATTTTAATTTCATGTACATGTACAGTCATTTTTAGCGCGCTTTCCGAAGGAAGGAGTGCTTATGGCATACCGTTGGCGTCGTAGGCGTCCGTCCGTCTGTCCGTCCGTCTTAAAAAATTAGAAACATCAACGCTCGGGTAAATGGCCTATATTTTCTGTTTTCTTTTGGAATTGCTTCATATCTCACACATACATTTCTCCAAGGGTCCTCTACCACCCTGTGACAAATCCATGTCAGTGCCGCCCCTTCTAAGCTCATTCTAAGCCCAGGGTCAAGGTAACATACTTGGTGCATCCCGAAACCTTAACGCTCGGGTAAATGGCCTGTATTTTCTGTTGCCTTGCTTGGATCTGCTTCATATTTAACACACACATTACTCCAAGGGTCCTCTACCGCCCTGTGACAAATACACGTCCGTGCCGCCCTTTCTAAGCCCAGGGTAAGGTTATATACTTTGTGCATCCAGAAACCTTAATGCTCGGGTAAATGGCCTATATTTTCTGCATTTCACACATGCCTTTATCCAATGATTCTCTATCATGCTGTAACAAATCCACGGCCATCATACCACTGCTAACCCCTAGGTCAAGGTCACAATCATAGTGCGTTCATAAACTTAACGTTGAGTGAAATTTGTTATAATTTCTGTTTCCTATCATAAAACGTTTTCATATTTCATGCATTCCTTGCTGTAATGTTTCTCTATCATTAGTCCATGACAGTCATATCCCCTCTAACCTCAAGGTCAAACGTTGTTATAAGTTATGTTTCCAAAGACAAGAACCTCCAGGCTTCGTTGTCTTCTGACAATTCTTGTTACATATGAGACCATGCCTTTCCCCAGAAATTATTTTAAGCGCTGGGGTATTTTTCAATTTCATATACACATTAACCACCATCTAAAGTTTATTCTAGTTTATGTTTATATTGTACGTAATGCATGTTGTCTAGATCAAACAAACACACACTTTTATTCCTGAAAATCTACTGTTATCAAGTTTTTTAACTCAAACATTGGAAGCTAAGGGAGATAATCCATTGTATCTGTCTGAAGGTTGATATTTAACCGAGTGCTGTATGCAAATGTAGTATTTTGAAGTTTAATGTCAAACTAAATGTTGTATACCATACTGTTGTAGATGAAGCAGATAGAAGACGGCTGGAGTCCCTCTGCAGGTCACGACGGGCTGAGTCCTGGGAAAAGTTCCTCCTCAGCTTCCAGGAATCATACACCAGTGTACGTACATTTGTATTTGACAGGGATTTCAACATAGTAATTAATTACCAATTACTAGACAAAATTTATTTCCTTTTATGATAGTCTGATTTTCGCAAGTCTTCACCAGTAACTTGTGTACATTGATACACAACCATTATATGCCATTCGGGTGGCTTTGACCTACTTTCCTTGAAAAATGGGTCATGTTCATTAAAATGTGCACATAGTGATACACGCACCAGTGACCACATTAGTCTTAAACCCTTTCAACACTGCTATACTGGAGATTGCAAACGATCAAGATGAGCCGACCCGTCTCATCAGGATCTGCACTGTTTGTCACAAATTTTCACTTTCTTTTAGCCGGGTTTAAAAGAAAAAGCATACATCACTGCATACATAGAGAATAGTAGGTTAGTGCCGTGAATGGGAAAAAATATCCGGCAAGGCTCAATAATTTCTTTATTTCTCATCAGAAGTATATGTAGTGACCACCATTTGAACCGTCTCGCCGAGACGGTTCAAATGAGTGATCGCAACATATACTTTGGTTCAGAAATAAGGAAAATAGATAGAGAATAGTAGGTTAGTGCCGTGAATGGGAAAAATATCTGGCAAGGCTCAGGAAACGGGATGGGCGAGGCTCTGCCGAGGACATCCCGTTTCTGTGCCGCGCTAGATATTTTTTCCCATTCACGACACTAACCTACTATTCTATTTATCCCGTCAACACCTTCAAATGGCTGTAAAATGCAAAAATTGTATTGACTGGATATCAAAAATGTTTCACGGCACCGTGTTTCACGGCACATACTCGATGTGTTGACGGGATAAATGTACATCACTGACACATGCATTTCTATAGCTTCAGGGTTCACGTGTGGGTATCCCATAAGCCCTCTCTTACTGAATAATCTATTTCATTATGGTAGCTTTATACGGATGTGGACAGGCGACTGTGTTATTTCTGTTTGTTGTGGATTTATGTCAGAATTATAATGAGGATCATTACCGAGTGGTTATTCAATGGTATCACAGATGGCAGTTGTTTAACATGGACAAAGGCCAAAAAATTACAAATTGTCATAACCCCTTTACAGGTTATGCTAAAACAAAGCATTATAAAGTATAAGTCCTGTAACACCAAAAATGTCAGGTTCGAGGTGCTTTGAAGCGCTCCCAACTTGACAGTTTTGGTGAAGAGACATACACAGAAAGTTTGGTCAAATTACGCACCTTAACTGGAGCTGTGAAGTCTCAGATATATGTATGTCACGTGTCGCCAAGATCATTCTAGGAACTCCCTTTTTCTGTATTTTCAGATGTGTCGGAATTAGAAGAATTAGAAGATACTCCGGTATTCTTAGCCATCAACAATTTTCGTGTAATGGAAGGGAGGGAAGTACAAGATGATTTTGAAGGATTGTTCCAGTCTTTAACAGATTTATTGACATTCTGCGATGAAAAATGTGCCCAACCTTCTGAAAGTGACATTTAATATTGTTGTGACAGACTTGGCCTTTCAGTGCAAGCACTCGAGTATATAGAGTTCCATCTGTCCAAGTGCAATTCATTTGATCTTGTACCAAAAATCGAAGAATTATTACATTTATTTCGCATTTATAACAAAAGTGGAATGAAAAGGCAATTGAAAACTACACTCCAAGTCAGCTTGCAATATTAAAAGATGCTGTTGACCCATGTGCCCATGGCCCAGGCAGACCTGTATTTTCGATTGATATTCAAAAATGTCAATACTTGTTCTCACTTGGGTTTAAGAAAAGTGATATTGCCAAATGTTTTTTTATTAACAGAACAACCTTTTGGAGAAAATTAAAAGAGACGGGAATTGATGTTGCTAGATATACCTCTATAAGTGATGACAGTCTTACTACTGAAATAAGGAATGTTTATCAGACTCATTCACATTGTGGAGTTTCTATGATGCTGGGACATCTTCGCTCCAGATGAATTGTCGTTCAGCACATACGAGTTCGACAAATCCTGCGCGATATTGATCCAGCTAACTACATAATGAGAAGGGGACGTATGGCAAGAAGAAGAGCATATTGTATTCCTTGTATAAATAGTTTGTGGCATATCGATGGACATCATGCTTTAATCAGGTGGAAAATGGTGAAGCATGGCGGGATTAATGGCTTTAGTGGACTTATTGTATTCTTACAGTGCTCCGGAAATAACCTTGCTGAAACTGTTTTAAATCTGTTTCTATACTCAACAAAACTAGAAACGTCCCTGTTTTATAGCCTGTGTAGCTCTGTCTATGTATGTACCACATGTTCAAAGTACATGTATTTTAAACCGTGGCGATGTTTAGAATACGATCGTGTAGAGTTTAGCCGATACACACGGTTTACATTGCGGCCAGTGACCGGAACGTTGATTTCCACTTTTTGCACGTGCACGCTATACTTGTCATCGATAAGGTGATTCAGTTCATGTCGTACCATTCATGCGATAGGGGCTATTCGGAAAATTAAAAAACTTTTTTAATTTTTCACTGTTTTCGATATGCCACGGCTTTCCGAAAACGAGCGAAATCAGGCAATTGGGATGCTTGCGGGTGGGATGGCCGCCAGGGCGGTCGCGCCTCGGTTTGGTTGCTGTCGGAAGACGATTGATCGTCTTGCAGCCCGGTACCAGCAGACTGGGGCCTGTTCACGACCGGCAGCGACCTGGTAGGCCTCGTGTAACGACGGCTAGAGCCGATCGTTACATTACGTTGACGCACTTACGTCAACGTCGATTGGCAGCCACAGTCACTGCTAGGCGATACGGTGTCTCAGGGCAGACCATTCGCAACCGGTTACGTCGTAACGCCCAACCAATCCGGGCACGCCGCCCGTACGCTGGTCAGATAATGACCCAACGTCACCGTGCTGCCAGACTGTTATGGGCGCGACGTCATCTGAACTGGAGAAGGGCTGACTGGAACCGAGTTTTGTTCACCGATGAATCTCGGTTCACAGTTAGTCATGCTGACGGAAGATTACGGGTATACAGGCGTAAAAATGAAAGATTCACCGATTGTTGCATTGTTGAGAAGAACAGGTTTGGGGGAGGGAGCGTAATGGTCTGGGGTGGGATCATGGGAAACCGGAAGACAGATTTGGTTGTTGTACAGGGCAACATCAATGCACAACGTTATGTTGCAGATGTGCTAAATGCACATGCCTTACCATTTATCCGTCAGCATGGTCCTGGTGTGACATTGATGCACGACAATGCCCGCCCTCACGTAGCCAGGGTCACCTCTCAATACTTACAGCAAAACAACGTCGACGTTATGCCATGGCCCGCGGTCTCCCAGGATCTCAATCCCATTGAGTACATATGGGATGAGCTGGGCCGCAAAGCACGAGCTAACCATCAGATTGACAATGTTCGTGATCTTACACGGGCGTTACAACGGGAATGGAGGAATTTGCCCAACGCACTGGTATTGCGTTACGTCACGTCGATGCGGCGTAGGATCATTGCATGCATTCATGCAAATGGTGGCCACACTCGGTACTAACGAGATTTACTGAATTTGCCACATTACTTATTGAAATTCCATCTCTAAACATTAAGTAACACATTTCTGAGTTTTTGTGATTTTTGATTTTGACCCCTACTGCCCTTGGCCGGTTATCTCTCGAATATTTAACAAGATATCCAAATGCAATTTATTGGCTTTGATACAGAAATGAATGAACTTGTTTTTCCATTTTGATTTTTAAAAGTAACCCTTTTGGTTTTTGATGAATCTTTCCTTAAACATGGAGGGACGTTTCTAGTTTTGCTCAGTATAGATGAAACCAACAAATGTGGAATTCCGTCGAGGGTTAGAGGTGATAAAGGATGTGAAAATGGTCTTGTAGCAGAGTACATGGAGGAAATAAGAGGAACAGAGCGAGGTAGTTTCATCAGTGGAAAATCTGTGCACAACAGTCGAATTGAGAGATTATGGCGGGATGTCTTTTACGCAGTGATACAAACGTATTATCACATTTTCTAGTATCTAGAAACTGTTATTGCGTTCGATGTAGACAATGACATGAATATGTTTTGTTTACATTTTGTTTTTCTGCCCCGCATCAACGTTGCACTATCAGAATTTACTGAAGCATATAATCATCATGGCCTCAGAACTGAGCATAGCATGAGTCCACGCCAGCTATGGGTGAATGGGATGATTAATGTGCACAGACACAACAGTACAGCAGTGAATGAAGTAGTGAGTGATGAAAGTCCTGTGCATTTAGAAACATATGGAATTGATCGAAGCAAAGCTTTTGTCAATACATTTGATACCTCTGACGCAATGGATTTGAACTTTACAGATGTCCATGTGAATAATGGAGAGAGTATTCTTGATAATTTAAGAGTACATTTTGATCCCATCAAGGAAAGTACAGAATATGGTATTGATATTTATCTGTCTGCTAGAGCATATATCCAGTATCTTCTGTCATGTAGTACATGGTAATCTATATTTGTGAGGACTTAATTCATAACAGCTGCAGGCATTTTAGAAATTACACGGGTGATACAGGTGAGCCTCTTCTTAGCTCAGCTGAGGTGCGATTAAAGGTGCTATGTCACATTTAAGGTGTAAATGAAACAAGTACTTAGTTGTGCAATTATTCAACCAGGTTTAAGATTACAAGCGGTCACTCTTCATATATATTTTTGTAATATTTGTTTGCTTGACAGTGATGCGCATAGATATCCAACTTTTAATGAGGCTGTTGATATGCATATTTTTATATCATTAAAATATTTTACTGTGTTTTGCAATATTCCCATTTATCAAAACTACTTTTTCTTTGGCATCAATTTATCGATAAATTCAATTTCATACACGTACATGTAGATGGATAGTTACAGAATTGTAGATCTAACACACCATACTATCTCCCATATTTAAATTAATTGTCTTGATTATAAATCAAAATTTTGTGTTGACATCTTGCACATGTGTACATATTATATCGCTGATTGTGTAGTTGGTTGGGAGCATGCGATATTCGTTTGCGGATAAATACCATAGTTAAATTTACAATGTACCGTTGGACTGGTGTGCTGAGGATCTGGCACCATGTCCGGTTATTCTAATTTCAAGGTTGAATAGATTATGTATTATGGTATAGCATTGTCCGTCCGTCTGTCAGTGGGTGGTAGGCGGGAGCATGTGAAGGGTAATTTAACTTTTGGGGTTCATCCGACCATATTGTGTGGTTGTTTGGGAGCATGCGACGGGTAATTTAACGATCGGCGTTCATCCTTACCGGAATGCCGACATTACATGGTGTGGCCCTCATGTAAATTTTCTGCCCCCCTCTGCTACTTGAGAGCTAAATCCTGTTATGTCCCATTAAAAAGTAATAAGATTAGAGCTAATCATATTGCTTTAGGGGTGAGCTAAGTGACTGGTGTGGCATGGACCTAGCACCAGGTCAGGATATTCTAATTTCAGGGCTGAATATATAGTTTATGTAAATATTGAGCTCTGCTTTTGGGAATTTTCCTCATTATGGACATTTTGAATATGGGATAGTCCAACCCGTTGGCCCGGCCTTAAATTACCTTAGCTGTTGATAGGCCATTAAACACCAATAAACAAACAAAGAAAATCATCCTTCCATGAATTCCTACTTGGGTTTGACCCTCATGTACATTTCCGGCCCCCTGATACTTGAGAGCTAAATCATGTTATGCCCCATTAAGAAAGTAATAATACTAAAGCTAAGCATACTACTTTTGGGGCTGGAGCTAATTGACTGATGTGGCATGGACCTGGCACTAGGTCAGGATATTCTAATTTCAGGACTAAATATATATAGTAAATATCGAGTTCTGATTTTGGGAATTTCCCTCATTATGGACAAGTTGAATGCGGGATATTCCAACCAGTGGGCCCGGCCTTAAAATACCTTAGCTGTTGATAGGCCATTAAACACCAATACTCACTCACTCAACTGTTAGTGGGTGGTTGATGGGAGCAGACAAATGTGTAGTTTTCCGATAGGGGTTCAACCTTGAAATTGGGCGGTTGGTCTGGGGCACGTGGAGGGTAATTCAACGTTCGGCGTTCATCCTTACCGGAATGCCGACGTACATGGTTGGGCCATCATGTATCGAACGCCAAATATACATAAGCTGAAATATATATTGATATCTCTAAATATTTCGAGCTAGCAATATATATTTACAGCTAGCAATAAAACATTTCGAGATATATCCAATTCATTTGAAGAGGTCTCTAATTCATTTGGAGCTAGCTCTAAGTCAATTAATGATATCTGAAATTGATTTGTAGCGAGCATTGATAACTTTGATTTGGAGAGCTCTCTAAATCATTTGGAGCTATCTCGAAATCATTTGGAGAGCTCTCGAAATCATTTGGAGAGATCTCGAAATAAGCTAAAGCTAGCTATATGGCATTCCATACTCATGTACATTCTGTACTTTAGAGCTAAATCGTATACTGCATTAAAAAAGTGGTAAGATTATGCACGTTTGCAATTTGCATAAAAACTACATGTATCTATATTTTCTATTCTCGATTAGAATATTCATATGTAATATATTTAACTAACTGGTGGCCATCTTGGTAGCAATGTTTAATGTGTGGAATGTGTTTATTGTTAAGCGATAATGCAACTTATGCAATATACGCATATATATTCAATTATTGGCTCAAGAACTTGCAGATATACATGCCCATGTGACTCACACGTTTATAATTCACGAACTGGTGAGCATTTTGACAGCTATTTTGAATTTATGGTGCAAACTTGTGCTATGGTCTTCAGATTTTGAGATCCTGTGTGGTTGGTCGGTAGCACGCGAAGGGTGATATAACGATCTGGGTTCCTTTCCAGTGGGTGGTTCGTCGGGAGCATGCGACGAATAATTAAACGATCATGGTTCATCCTTACCGGAATGCCGGCTTACATGATTTGGCCCTCATGAATCTTTTCAACAGGTGAACTATGAGATTTTGCAGCCTAAAATGATCTTAGCTGTTGACGGGTAATAAAACACTATTATTCAATAAGTCTTGTTACTTTTGTCAGAATTCGCACTCAAAAGCCTTCATATGTCCTTTATAACAACCGTTATGCTAGGAAGCATTCTGTTATAACACATGTATATGATATATCGCATTTCGGTCAATTAAAATATATTAAACTGCCGTGATTTTGTCTTTGTTTTCGTGATGACTCGTATACAAAAATATGTTATCGAATGACCAAAAAAAACAAGACCAGTATATACTCATTTACTTTCACATTTTTAGCCTTTTGTACATGTACTGGAGAGCTAACTCATCCTATCAATGTCTTTCCTGTCCGTTGGCCCGGCCTTAAATGACCTTAGCTGTTGATAGGCCGTTAAACACCAAGTCACTCATTCTGTACTTGAGAGCTAATCCTGTTATGCCCTATTAAAAAAGTAATACTATTATAGCTAATCATATTACACTTGGGGCTAGAGCTAAGTGACTGGTGTGGCATGGACCTGGCACCAGGTCACGATATTCTAATTTCAGATCCAAATTATATCTTTTCTGTAAATATTGAGTTCTGATTTTGGGAATTTCCCTCGTTATAGACAGGTTGAATTAAAAGTAATAAGCTTAGGGCTAATCATATTATTTTTGTGACATGAGCCAAGTGACTGGTGTGGCATGGACGTGGCATCAGGTGAGGATATTCTAATTTCATGGCTGAATTTGGGTGGTTGGTTGGGAGCACACGAAGGGTAATTTAGCGATCGGCGTTCATCCTTACCGGAATGCCGACATTACATGGTTTGGCCCTCATTTACCTTTTTCGGCCTTCTGGTACTTTAGAGCTAAATCCTGTTATTCCCCATTAAAAAGTAATAAGATTAGAGATAATTATATCACTTTTGGGGTTGGAGTTAAGTGACTGGTGTGGCATGGACCGGGCACCAGGTCAGGATAATCTAATTTCAGGGCTGAATATATATTTTCTGTAAATATTGAGCTCTGATTTTGGAAATTTCCCTCATTATGGACAGGTTGAATACGGGTTAATCCAACCCGTTGGCCCGGCCTTAAATGGCCTTAGCTGTTGATAGGCCGTTAAACACAAATAATCAATCAATCGATGAATCATGCTGAATATATATAGTTTCTGTAAATATTGAGATCTGATTTTAGGAATTTCCACATTATGAACAGGTTAAATACGGGATAAGTGGGTGATTGGTTGGGAGCACGCGAAGGGTAATTTAACGATCGGCGTTCGTCCTTACCGGAATGCCGACATTACATGGTTTGGCCCTCCTGTACATTTTCGACCCTCTGCTACTTGAGAGCTAAATCCTGTTATGCCCCATTAAAAGAGTAATAAGATTAGAGCTAATCATATTACTTTTGGGATGAGCTAAGTGACTCTTGTGTGGCATGGACCTGGCACCAGGTCAGGATAATCTAAGTTCAGGGCTGAATATATATTTCTGTAAATATTGAGAATTTCCCTCATTATGGACAGGTTGAATATGGGATAGTCCAACCCGTTGGCCCGGTCTTAAATGACTTTAGCTGTTGATAGGCCGTTAAACACCAATGAAAAAACAAACAAATAAATACGGGATAGCATTATAGAAATATACACATCATGATGATTTGTAATTACAATTTAAAAACAAGCATGCCGTCTGTCGACACCGGCGGCATATTGGAGAAACTGTGACAAACTTCTTAACCAAAATGTTTGATTGACTAAACTCACTGTATATAGAATTGTATACAAAAGACGTCGAAAAAATGTCTAAGTTAAAAAGGCGATATTTTGGTTAAAAATAATGTTCTCGACATAAAAATACCATGGTGCACATCTTCAATATGTATAGAAGACATGTGTATAGTTTCAGATCGATTGACTGAACGGTTTCGGAGGAGTTGTGTATTGCAGAAACTGAGACAAACTTCTTAACCAAAATGTGTGACGGACGGAAAGACGGATGGAAGGACGGACGGTCAAAACACTATATTCCACCGGCTCTTCGAGACCGGTGGCATAATTAACATAATGCTACCTGCAATGAACACTAGCAAGACAAAAGGACTAGAATATATGAAAACCTAAGGTCGAAAGAAAATTTACAATATGTAAATGGTTTGATATTGTGTGAACCAGTAGGTTATCAAACACTGATGACAACTGTGTTTGCTGAATCTAATCTGCAAGTTGCAGGCTGCAACCAATGCACCAAAACATTAGATACATGCGTGTAAAGAGATTGAGTTAGAATGAAAGACAACAACACCCTTAATGTCATAAAACTTCAGTCAAATATAAGACAATTTGGAAACATTAGACTTTTAAAATTGTTTATAACTGCAAATGGTGCGCGGCTCAACTTGTGCAACTTGTCCCGTGTATTTAACTATGCGCAGATGTTGTCAAACATTGATCAACACCAACGGTGGGCACACTAGGTACAGAAGTTGGTAAATTCAATATGTTTTGTTCACACAACTGTCAAACAAAATTCCAAATCGTGTTATGCCTGACTGCAGTTTTTGAAACTAAGGGTATTGTTGTATTTTCCTTTTTTCACACAGTCTATTTAAACGCATGTATCTAATGGTTTGGTGCATTAGTTGCAGATTAGATTACGCATTAAAAAAAACCCCACTTTTTATAAGTTTTTTAAACCGTCTGGTTCGCAAAATATCAAACAATTTACATACTGTAATTAAGTATATATGTAACTAACTGATACAGACTAGAAATATACGCCTATCCAGGGAATCTCAGAACAATTTGCATGTATGGAGTCCCATTTTTACAAACGGGCGTATACAAACTGGAAATGTCGCTAAATGTGACCTGCAACAGCGACTTAACTTCAGATAACCACATACTTTTTAACTTTTAACAATTCAAATTCACAAACTCACATCAACTGGCCTACACATACAGAAGTAGTTTCACAATGAAATAGTGTAGCAAAGGGCCAGAGCACTCAATACATCCATAAAGATGAAATATCATTGTTGCAAATGTTGTAAACAATAGCTGTTTGAGAACAATGTTGATAATCAATATCCACAGGCAGTGAAACATTGACGAGGTCACACTAAATGAAAACCACCGGCCCACAGTATCGATTTATTCATATCCTCTTCAAACTCTTCGGGTGTGTTATAGCCTCTGTAAATTTTCAGTTCCATACTACATGTGTGTGCAGATGGAAGCCTCTTATCTGAACAGAAAGATACTTCCAGAGACTTTGAGAATCCGGGAGGAGGGATTCTACTTGCACCTGTCCAGAAGGCAAGGCCATTTTCGCGTTTCATTCCACTGGCTCCTCCTGAAGATATAAATATATAAATACAGGTGAATTATAATGTTAAACTAAGCTAGACATTGGGTTTGTAAAACAATAGGATTATGACCCCCCCCCCGGACTACCCCGAGTCCAAAATGGCAATTTTTTTTTTTGCATGAACAGGGGAGGTGTACATCTTCATTGGCTTGTTGTAGTATGATGCGTTACAAATACATATATGAACTATTAAAGCATTCCATCAAGGGAAACAGAAATTAGGAGAAATTTACAAAATGTTAAGTTTATGTGTTATGGACGGACGGACGACCGGACGGAAAGGCGAAAACCATATACCCCATCGGGATACGTTGTATGTCGGGTGTTAAATATAAAGAAATATAAATAAGACTGATGCAGGGAAACAAAAATTATAGGCGAAAATTGACATTAAGTTTTTAAATTGACCTACTTTTCTAAGTCTGTGACCTTGACCACCAGTGCCATACAAATGCATCCTGCTGTCACAGAATAATTGTTTGAACTCATACGGAGATAATTCTATTGCATCAAACATCGGTCCAACCTTCTTCGCTCGAAATTGATCTATTTCGTTATGAACACTGCAATAGACAGTACATTAAAGCAATGTATGCACATGTTATCCCCCAAAAATATAACAAGAGTTGTCAGAAGACAACGAAGTGCGCTTGGTGGTGCTTGACAGTTATGGTTGTGCATCCAATTTTTAGAATGATGCACAAAGTCCATACAAATGTCTCAATGTCTCTCGCTACATAACAATACATGGTCATATTTCATATTAATAAAAAGAAACTAGCAAATAAATGTAAATGTATGGAAATAAACAGAATATGGCGCTACTTATTGGATGAGCCTCTTATCATATTCAGATATAAATGTTGCCATACACCCACACCAATAAAATGCTTTAGATCGCGAGGCCGAAGTTTCAGATACAAATTATATATAACATATCATGCAGTAATCACTAAAACACACAGTCACGCAATATAAGCAAAAATGTGTAAATATGGTACTATAATGGGCATGTATCGCTCACCTGTATCCCCATTATAAAGTAAGTCAGACACGGTCCAGACTGTCTATTATATATAAGTGATCATCCAATGTCGACCGAAAATGCTCCAGTATGATCGTCTTGTTGATATCTTTGATTTGATATTATGACATGACCATATTTGTTCAAATGCGAACAATACTTGACTCCTCTGGCCCTGCCCACTTTTGACCTCGGGATCCACCAACAAATCTGAAACTGGTGACCATCGATCATTCCTGCCAAGTTTAAATTTCTAATAAAATACCAACCATTATGCTCCAGAATGATCGTCTCATCGATACCTTTAATTTGATATAATTATGACACGACCAAATTTGACCCCTACTTGACCACTCGTGCTCCGCCCAATTTGAACCGGGGGCCACCATTTGAAGGAATCTGAAACAGCGTTAACTATCAACTATTCATACTAAGTTTCGTGGCAATCGGCCTGGTGGTTCGGATGGAGAAGATTTTTTAAGAAGTTGACCTATTTTCCAACGGCGGCCATCTTTGATAAGTGACTACCTCCATTTTACAACTCTGATAAGGAATAACACATATACACATAGACCATCCACACATCGGTCGAGCGGTACAGAAGAAGATGTTGAAAAAGTGTGGACGGACGGACGACAACAGACGAAAAGCGGTAACAATAGCTCACTTGAGCCTTCGGCTCAGGTGAGCTAAAAACCTTCACAGACTGACATACCACAAAGAAAGGGCAAACAAAGGCTTGTGTCAATTTTACTTTTAGATGATTTCATTCTTTATCAACAAATTCAACATATTCTCCTTTGCCTCAAAGTTCCTATACATATAGATAGTGAGTCCTATTTCAGCCAACCATTCACTATTCTGACCCAATGTTTCTTGATTGACTTCTTGGTCTGTTGCCTCCTTAATCTAGAATGGCAAATTAAAAATAGGGGTCTAAGAAGCTATAGAAAAAGCAGGGGTTCACAGGAATAACTAGAGCTATCACAGGAGTGATTATAATACCCCCACAAACGCTTGGACTCATGAACAGCTTAATATTAGAACATATTTCTGGTCATAATCAAAATTTCATGCCCAGGCTTGGCATTTGACCATCAACTGTGACCTTGACCTTGGACGTAGGGTCAAGGGAAACAGAAATTAAAAGCAATTAACTCTTAAGGTTTATTTTCGGACGTACGTACAGACGGACGTACAAAGCATAACACAATAGGGCGTAACAACAGTACTAAAAGTAACGGTACTAAAAGTTCAACCCAGCATAGCTAAAGTGAGGTCAAAAGTAAAATTCTTCATTCATTTACCTGTACAAGTCTCTTGGAAACATTTTCATCAAATAAACATTCTGATATGCTAGGGTACTTTGCAATCTCCTGTTCTGTCATGTATTCATAGACAGCCTCATTCATGACTCCATGGCCAGGTCCTCAATGCAGCAATGAGAAAGCAGTAAGTTTCCCAGCCATTTCATAATCTCCTTTGATAACTTCTCCAAGTTGTGTTTTCAAAAAAATGTGTTTGTGTCTTCACCTTGAAACACACTGTCAATGACATCTCTCATCAGTAACCTGAACAATCAAGGACATGAACTATATTGCATTACAGCCTAACTCTCAATTCAGATTTATTCTAGCCTCACCATCCTTGAAATATAGTATGTTAATTTTGGAGACCATCAGATTCTGTTCCATCTGACCATATTCATCAATATTAAACGATTATTCCAGAAACCACAGATTTCCAGCAACATTTTTTGTTTGTTACAGTACTTATCCAAATGTACCAATTAGTATATAAAACTCATTTTCAGGAACAAGTTCCATGGACATTAACCAGTGCCCATGTTAATTTGGTCTGGCTTTATCAACTGAAGCAGTCATTGTACCAGAGCCAGAGTGATCGTCTCGTCGATACCTTCAATTTGATATATGACATGACCATATTCAAATATGAAATTTGACCCCTACATGACCCCTCCTGTCGTACCCATTTTTGACCCAGGGGTCATCATTTGAAGGAATCTGAAACAGCGTTAACTAACGATCATTCATTCCAAGTTTCGTCGAAATCAGCCTGGCGGTTCGTGAGAAGAAGATATTTTTAAGTATTTGACCTATTTTCAAAAGGCGGCCATCTTGGATTAGCGACGACCTCCATTTTAACAAATCTGAAAAGGAGTAACGCATAGACCATCCCGATGAAGTTTGACCCACATCGGTCCAGCAGTACGGAAGAAGAAGATGTTGAAAAAGTGTGGACGTACGGACGACAGACGGACGAAAAGCGGTAACAATAGCTTACTCGAGCCTTTGGCTCAGTTCAGCTAAAAACAAATAACCTACATTTTTCAGTCAGTATTTACATTTTGTACGACATACCTGTCAGTCGTAATCACAGCATGGGTGAAGTTGCATTAAGACTTTGCAGACGGTATTCGAGCTATCATGCGAACATGAAAGTATCTGCGGACACGTAAGCGGCGTGACGTCAAATCCATAGTACTAGTATCCCCCAACTTTCGTCCGGGGAATACAATCAAAAGCTTTTTCACGTGTATCCGCATTTCTTGATTTGACCAGCCCATGTTAATGACATTTTACACCACAATTACATGCATCACAAGAAAAAATAAAATCAGACATGTACCTGAGAAACTCCCTTTTTGGGCAACCTAAATCGTCAACATCTTCTCCACTGTATATCACCTGAAAGTCTTTGCAAAAATGAAAATCTTGTCTGCTCACAATCCTTAAAGTAGACTTCAGAAGAAAATCTCTGCTTATAAGTAGCAGTTGTGGTTCATCAAGTACAACATTTTTCTTTATCCACCACGTCAAAATGGACTTTAAGGATAAGTCAGGCCTATAACAGAATGAGAATTGACCATTGTTATTTGTTTATTCATATTTTTCTTACTTATGGGATATAAGTATGTATAACATATTTGTATTTGTTATGCCACCGTTATCGAGGAGACGGGTGGCATATAGTGTTCGGACCGTCCATCCGTCACACATTTAGATTAACCAGTTTGTCACAGTTTCTCAAACTGACCAAAGCATCTACATAAGGTACTTATTTGCTTCAATAGTTCAACACTTCATTCATTTGCATGTATTAATATGACCTTGACCTTTTGACCGTGACAAGGATCGTGAGAATGTTTAGGAATTTTGTAACAGTTTCTCAAATATGGTGCCGGTGGCATTCACGTTCGAAAGAGGCATTTCTTGTTCTTATAATGTCCTGGTCCTGTTTCAATTCAACTTTAGTTTCACGTGTCGCCTTTGGCAGGTGTGAACTGTTTTATGCATTATCCCAGATTCACTGGTCAAAGGCGGAACTCTTAGTTTTACCCAATTAATGTTTTTGCTATGTCCAATTTGTCAAACAATTTTTCAAATGTCTTGTATGGTGACTATGCTCTCTGTGCCCTTTGTGTACTGCGAGTTGTCTGTGCTACACTTCCTACTGGGCATAATCAACATTCTGGAAGTCGGCGTGACGTATCACTAGTCACGTGACCCGATATGTTTGGGGGTAAGTCGATACATTTTGCTCTAAAATACATAATGTTTATGCTACAATATTTCACATTTAGAACTATGAAAATACTAAATGGTGATAAGAATAATTTTTAATGATCATTTAACATTATAAATCTGCATTTAACTTTGATTTAGCGATTGTAATTTAGTTGTTTGAAGTGTTCAAAAATGATTAAATTATATTGGAAACCGGTCAGATTTCCCCCTGCGCTACTCGACAGGGGAGATAATTATAACCTGCATGTGCGCGAAATGGACGAAGTGGGACTTCCAGAATATTTCTAGGGGCCAAGCAAAATATTTATCCTTACATGATTAACAGTTTGTTGCAGTGGAAAGACATATAACTATTTTAAACATAATTTGTTTTAAGAAAGTTGTACGTACGGTCCCATTGAAGAATGTACATCAACTAGCTGTACATCAGGTGCTGGTGTGTCAGGTTCAGGTGTATCAGGTGTATCAGGTGTATCAGGTTCAGGTGTATCAGTAGCCTATTTCACCAACATTGCAAAGTATACTTTAGTAGCAAAGTATACTTTGAGGGAGAAATTTTCAATTTTATGATAAATTTATTAACTTTTATTATGCTGAATTTATTACATTATCACAGCCAATTTGGCTGTGATAATGTAATAAATTCAGTATAATAATTCTGCATACTTTTAATCATGAAATATATGCAGTTGTTAGTTCTATATGAAATAATGCATTTCAGGAAAAATAAATGATTACTCCCTCAAAGTATACTTTGCTAGTAAAGTATACTTTGCAATGTTGATGAACTAGGCTACAGGTGTATCAGGTGCCGGTACATCCGGTGGATCATGGCGGAGACGTAGTCTGTTTCTATTATCCTTCAAATATAATAAAATATTGGTTATTTTAAATGTGCCTCAACATACAAAACAAGAAATCTGTAAAACTGATGGAAGCACCCCGAACGAGGCCTATACCAAAATGGTATACCAGAAGTTGAAAAAGAACCCATTTCTTTCAAAAAAGGTGTATAATAATTGCACATCAACAGCTGCAAATAAGGTTACCATTAGCTGTATCATATTGTCAATTAACGGAAATTTGAAACAGGCTATACTCAAAATGGTCAGCAAATTTCCCCCACCTATTTAAGGGTCAAGGGCAAATCCCCAGTTCTACATCGACAACTAACCAAAATAAAGAAATATGGTAGAATCGGGAGGACACCATCAAACTAGATCACTGGAGAGACTCTACACCAAATAATCCAAATATCACTACGGACTAACCCATCGAGGGGGGTCGTAGGCGTGGTTAACATTTGTGAGCTTCGTGTCGGGTTCCGACCCTATGTAAAAATGAAACAATACTCCCTGTTCTCCGAAATGATATGGGTGGAGACTCCAAACATTCAAACCCATCATCGTCCTACAACACACATTTTATCCTTAGTAGCTGTCAAAACAGAAAATTTACTTAGATCTATTCATGTTTCAAGTCTGTTGTTTGTTTGTTTGTTTGTTTGTTTGTTGGGGTTTAACGGCCTATCAACAGCTATTGTCAATTAAGGCCGGGTCAATGGGTTTAGTACCAAATCCCATATATTACCTGTACAAGAACATGTACATGTTCAAGTATATGTACAAATGGGGGGGGGGGTAATCCCAAAATCAGAACTGAATATTTACAATAACAAAACTATATATTCAGCCCTGAAATCAGAATAATCCTGATCTGATGCCAGGTCCTCGCCACACCAGAATCACTTGGCCCCTCCCAAAAGCAATAGGATCAGTAATAATCTTACTACTTTTATAATGGGTAATAACCCAATTCAACTCCTAGGTAACTAAAGAGTCAAAGATTAAAACGTACCCGAGGGCCAAACCAGACAAATCGTGATTCCCATAAGGAGGAACCCATACCGTTAATTTACGCCGTCTCATTCGCCCGACCACCACCCACTCAAGTATGTTGTAAAACATCCCATTTAAAATACAACTGATAAACAAGAGCTCCGCGGAGCAAGATGTCCCGCCTGGCGCAGTTTGATAGTACATAAGGAGCTTGTAATAACCTTGGGGTTAGTGAGCACCTGGGGCTTTCTATAGAATGATGCGGGATGTTGTTACAAATGCATGTATGGAATATTACAGCACAAACTGAGCGTTAACTTTTCCAAACAAACACGGACAATTCTAAGTCAGTGACCTTGACCTTTGGGGTTAGCGGGCACCATGGGCTTTCTGTAGAATGATGCGGGATGTTGTTGCAAATGCATGTATGGAATATTAAAGCACAAACTGAGAGTTAACTTTTCCAAACACGGGAATTTCTAAGTCAGTGACCTTGACTTTTGGGGTTAGCGGGCACCATAGGCTTTCTGTAGAATGATGCGGGATGTTGTTACAAATGCATGTATGGAGTATTAAAGCATAAACTGAGCGTTAACTTTTCAAGCACAGAAATTGTAGAATGATGCGGGATGTTGTTACAAATGCATGTATGGAATATTGAAGCATAAACTGAGCGTTCACTTTTCCAAACACAGAAATTTCTAAGTCAGTGACCTTGACCTTTGGGGTTAGTGGGCACCATGGGCTTTCTGTAGAATGATGCGGGATGTTGTTATAAATGCATGTATGGAATATTAAAGCATTACATTGAGGGAAACAGAAGTTACAATGAATTAACTTGAGTGTTAAGTTTTAGAAACAGAGCTAAGCGCAAAAACTTAACGTTGAATGCATGTGAAAAGTAGGTCAATGAACTATGAAAACTAGGTCAAGGTCACATGGACTCCCTCTGTGTGAGATGGTTACACCACAGTGTTGATGTATACCAAGTATGGAGGTTGTAGGAGTTATAGTTTTCTTGAAACTGAGCTAAACGCAAAAAATTAACGTGAAATGTTGACGCCGCCTACTTCGACGCCGACGCCGACGCCGACGCCGACGGAAAAGCTATGCTTATGTCCCGCTTCTGCTAAAGCAGGCGGGACAAAAACTAAACTGTAACCGTGTCAAAACGTAAGTTCACCAGTTCAATATCTAACATCATTTTTTCTAATTCCAATGTCTGGTATTACAAAACTGACCATCAGTCAATGTCATTGTCACTATTTAATCATTTTCATGTATTACCCCTTTAGGTGTATGTACTTTTCAATATACTTTCTCTATTTTTTTATTTCTCATCAAAAGTATATGTTGTGACCACTCATTTGAACCATCTCGATGCGACGGTTCAAATGGTGGTAATGAAATATTCTTTTAAAATAACATAAGAAAAATATTTTAAATATTACAAGGAGAAAATTGTGAATCATCAGCATGAAATGGGTTAAAGTAAAATATTTGTTACTTCGGTTGATATCTCCATTTCAGCTGTTCTTTTTTATTGCTCTGTAAGCTGCTATGTGGCCTAAGAAAATAAGCAAATTCATTGAATTTATATCCCACGCAGAATTCATCATGTTCATTTGTTAATTCCTAACCTCGGAATTTGCATTACAATTCACATCTGTCATATTTGACATTTAAATGTAACATTGACCTTGTAGTGATACACATAATGTTATTTCCTTGACAATGCATTATTTAGTTTTGACCCTGTAAGAAAAGTTGTTGATAGGTTAAAGGTGGATGCCTTCACATTATGCAAACATACAATTTGATGGAAATGAAACGGGTACCTAAGTATGTAACTATTCCAAATGTTTTTAACATCGAAAGTGTCCGTTGTTTACACAATATTAACGAATATTTCAATACCGTGTTCGAAGTGACTCGAGTCACTGTATGTACATGTGCAGAAATGGTGAATTGTTATTGATAGTTTTAATTGTTTAAATCAATTAAACGTATAAACCTAATTACGACTGATGTTGATATCCTATGAAGTATATTTAGTGTACACAAGAAAATGCATTGATTGAATAAATATCGATTTTATTTAAATATATATTGATTTTGTTCATATTTTGGAAAAAGCGGTTATCGCCCCTGATGATTTTCGTCATACCAAATATTGCAAAATACTGCCAATAAGTGTACCATGTAATACATATTAAATGATAGTTGTGTATATTAATGCCATATTTAAACGTGGGAGCAATACAATATAACCCCCACAATACATCCTGATGTTCGGGCCCCCACCTTTAAAGGCATAGTTAAATTTGACATGAACATGTTTTAAACTACATGTATTCTATTATTACATATTGTACGTTGTTTCCAGATATATATTTTAAATACATCAAGGGGATCAAAAGAAATTGAGTCAATCGCATTTGCTGAACAATTTACTAAACACAAGTTGCACGACCTTGACCTTGGGTGTAGAAAGGCGCATATGTGACACTCTCATTATCAGACACAC
This sequence comes from Conchocele bisecta, assembly GCA_029237695.1. Lineage (NCBI taxonomy): Eukaryota > Metazoa > Mollusca > Bivalvia > Lucinida > Thyasiridae > Conchocele > Conchocele bisecta. Next base: position 55,722,170 of record CM055280.1, on the reverse strand, counting down.
ATTCCTGCCAAAGATGTTCGAAATAAATGGAGTTAAACGCATTTATGAAATGAATAAAATTTTGCTCAACGCAAGTGTTACAGATGCACGCACACGGACATGGACTACTGCTATGCGAGGGGATAAACAAGAATTGTCAGAAGACAACGAAGCTCGTCTGTTGGCAGCTTTCACTCAAACGTCGTACAGTTGTATAAAAAATATCCTAAATATTATATAATTTGACCTTGGGTAAAGTGATGGGCGGTGGATTTGTTATGGCATGATAGAATATCATCAGATAAATGCATGTATCAAATATCAAAATTGGTTTCCCACGGTTACATGTACATGTACCAACAATAATGGGCCCGAGCTTATAAAACTTCCATCTCAACTCAACCTCAGACTAAAACCATTTAGATTGGTTGACATGGAGCTCAAGTGCCATCTCAAAGAATCCAAAATGCTTGAGTACTAGTTTGAGATCCGTGCCAAGTTCTACAATCCGGGGCACCAAAGGCACAAACAGGTACACATGTAACATAATAATGCACTGATGTGCATGGCCTAGGTTAATTAAAGCTTCCATACTCGAATGTCTAGGGATTTTACAAATTAGTATGTGAAGGGAGATAACTCAAAGAACCGGACAATATTTCTAAAACTGAACCAGTCACAACTATTCCAGTAATCTGCACTGGCGAGCCACCATTAACATATGCCACGGTTTTTAGTACATCATCTACAGCTGTTGACAATAACAATAATTCCACAAAGGGAGGTAACTTTAACACGATGGTTGATCAACTGTTTTGACAGATCATCGATTCTCTAGAAACTATATCGCCCTAACTGTGTTCTGACAAAACCGAGCTTACTGGTCTTCACAACCAGGATATATTACCATCTGACTGCATGCTTACGCAATTCAACGATAATCAAGATTATGTCACTGAATGGTGTGCAGTGTAGACCCTGATCAGACTGGGCGGATGCGCAGCCTGATCTGGGTATACACAGTCGGCAATAGTGATAAAACTCGTTTTGTCAGAATACATCCCGTTCATAAAGTTGATGACAGATGATTTTCTGATTCACATCGACTCAAAATCAACAATTAAATCAGCTCTGGTACATAACATAGACAAAAGTTATTACAACTGATTAAACCAAGGATCACTGCCATCAACTAACGTGGTTCCATCCAACATGAGTAACTATATGTGTTACATAATACCGACTATTCATAATATTATATAACAACATTCACGCCAACCTGCCTGTGTGTACGCCATGCTTTACTGGATAGAACCAGTACCTGGACTCGATGGTGATGTACAATCAAATGGCGGAAAATCATAAATGTTGATCGACATTATACGGCAATCAGACCTGAATCAATATTCATACCCGGTTAATGGGTTCATGGTTAATTACTTAATTACTTCATTTCTCTAAGTAGTCTTTGATTAATAACAAAATCTCCAGCAATCTCAAACTCACATATGCATGGTATGAACGGTTGATTAGAAAGTGTTGCTAAAAATCAACATGGTTCTACAATCATGGACGGGTCGAATACGGGTCGAATAACGCAAAACATGTACATTATTGATCTATAAAGGTCCGTTCCAAGTTTTCGCCATATTTGCAAGTCAAGCAATGCATAGCGCAAGGAGTTAACTTCTCAAACACACACAGTACCGTTTTCATAGGAACACATTTTGCATAAATGTAGGTGTACAAAATTATTAACCTGATTACAAGCACTTTTGGTCAATAATGATTGTCTGCATCTGTATGTTACGACTACGTCATTAAAATAAAGATTTTAATACAAATTTGGTTATTCATGGGGCTGGGAATGCCTGAGGATGAATTAAATGTTCTTGAAAAGCACATGGCCCACACTTTCGTCGAAATATCGCTATTCCACCATTGTCAGACAGTGTCACTTAGCCAATAATTCCGTCAACCATTCGTTTACAATATTTGAGTAATCTTGGCATTGCTATTACCTGCGGAAGGGTGACAAATAAATTAAACACGGGGAGCGACAAAAAATGTAAATTTCCCGAGTTCCCTCCCTTCCACTGCAATCGATGCAATTACAAGAGGACCAATTGGCATAAAACGCTCTACTGGCTGGAACAACAGTGATTGCTACATCTACACTGTAATAGGTAAATGAAACCTCGTAATTCGCAATGTGTTGATAAATTAGCTAATGTTTGTGAAAACGACATGTTTGTGCGTCAATTAGATCAGAATTTGAAAATGAAGCGAGGTTGGCATTTTCCATAACATCTCATCAGCATCTACAATGTTTGTGAATAATTTTCAAATTTGGGAACAATTAACCACTTCTGACGATAATTGAAGAGTCTGAAACATAGCAAGGACAAGTGCAATCGTCCTTAAAATAGCATAGAACAGTACTAGTCAATGACAGTTACTTAGTGATGAAAGGTTTAAGATAGTTCATGTAATGAGAACACGCAATGAAATAAAGTACCAGTCATTATTGTTGATATAAATATTATCTGGTTTATTTTTATCATGCTTATTCTTTCTTGAAATAACCTTTTAGATTAATATCATGCTTAAGTTTAGCAGATAATTGAGTACAGGAACTGTCCATCACAAAAAAATATGCCAAAATAATACAGTAAAATCTGTATAGCAAGAGGGCAATGACAGTCCTATATCGTTCACCCGAGTCACCTGGCTTACGTTGATCAAGCGGTTCCAGATGACATGTTGTCATGGCAACAATAATTCCGCTTGAAGAAACTTGACGTACATTTCATAGAGACAAACATTCCGATATTGTGATATTCTGAAAGATGTGGCCTCTAGAATGTTCACAGGGATTTTCTATGATTAGATATACTGACCTACTTTTAATCCCAGTCGACCCAGTTTCGCACTTGCCCTATATTTTATAGACAAACATTTTGACTAAGTTTCATAAAAATTGGCTGAAAGATGTGTCTTCTTGTGTTGCACAAGGTTTTTGTATGATATGACCGAGTGACCTAGTTTTTCAACCCAGATGACACAGTTTCAAATTTAACAGATTCAACAAACATTCTAACCAAGTTTCATGAAGAATATTTACAAAATGTAGCCTGTATAGTGTAAACAATGTGAAATCATCATGACACCATTTTTGCTAATTCAGGGGAATACCTCAGATGTAACCAGTCCGACCCAGACCATTATCATGACATATTGTAGCCATATAAATTCTTCTGAAGTTGGGTTAAGATTGCTTATGAAATGTGGCCTCTACAGTGTAAACAGGGGCCTTAACTCTGATGTTACTGGTCCTAACTAGCCCATTATCAAACTAGTCCATCTTATGGCCATATACATTCTGTCCAAGTTTGGTTAAGATGGCTCAAGAAATGTGGCCTCTAGAGCGTAAAGCCAATTGTCAATGTTCTACAGACAATGGATAAACGACGACAGATAATAGCTCACCCTTGAGCACTTCATGCTCAGGTGAGCTAAAATGGCAATCAACTGATACATTTATCAGAAATCTGTCCATTACATCATGGACACCTATTTCTAGAGACAAATTTGGGTAAGGCATACAGTTTTTTTGTCGACATTGATTTTCTCATTTACCGAATGATTATAATGTACCTGTAATAAATTTATACAAAACATTGGAATTTTCGATTTTAAAAGATCTAAATTAATATGAGTTTCAAGTTTTCCAGTGACATACAACCATTATTTATACCTGAAGAGTGAAGATGTAGGTGAATATTATTAAAGATAAAAAAACACCTGAAGCAGATGATATCACGACGGATTCCACTCCTTCAGGAACGTAAAATGTATCCCCGCTTGATGCTATCACCGCCAACCACCCATATGATATCCTGTACCTCAGGCCTATTGCTTGTGGATACTGAGACAGCAAAGTTATCTTCTCCATCTTTCCGTCATTTCCAATAGGTATATAGACACCTTGTGTATCTTGTGTATTTGCTAAAACTAGCACATGCCTTGTAGGAATTGCTGAAATGATAACACCAACATGACCTGCTTATACATTGCATTGACTGTTTATATGAATTCATATCGAAAGTCCTACTGTCTGTTTCACGAAAGCTGCCCAAATTTTACGGCTATATAGACAATTAAAAAACAATATTTTTTTCGATAATATTACATTAAAGGAAAATTTAAGAATGAGCCTTCTTTTTATTTCGTGAAATTTGGTCAAATATTGATTTTATTGCTAAAACAAAAATTCCCCATGTGAAATCCCCATAGACATCTTCACGGAGTGAAGATGTCTATGGGGATTTAACATGGGGATTTTTTTTTGAATTTTAGAAATACTGGAGCGATTTTTAAAATTTAACTTTTGTTTTCTTAGTTAGATCATATCCAAGCTATCTAGTCAGGTTTCGGAGTCAATTTCCAACATTTTTCGTTTTTTCACTCCTCCCACACTTCCTTACCACTTTTTCCCCCATGTTAAATTCCCATAGACAAATCAATTTTTCGTAATAAAACCAATATTTGACCGAATTTCACGAAATAAAAAGAAGGCACATTCTTAAATTCTCCTTTAATTTAATACTATCGAAAAAATTATTGTTTTTGAATTGTTTATAATTATGGCCGTAAAATTTGGGCAGCTTTCGTGAAACAGACTATACGGCATTCAGGATTTATTGGATATTGGGTCAGTCAGAAAGGTCTTGGGATTTGAACAACTAAAAATAATAAAACACATATTATTTATTCTCTTCAGTATCAAGCTCACTCCCTGAAATTATCACATTAGCATATTTATTACATTTATTTATTTATATAAAAATAAATTAAAGTGACAAGAAAACTTTATTTTTTTCCCAGGGTTGGCTCAGTGTTTTACCACAGAAATCATCTAAGATATGACAGAAATATAGGAAATATAAACCACCTCCTCTCACTACTACATGCCACTTGCAGAAATCTCGAACATGTGTGTGTGTCTGTGTGTGTGGGGATGGTGGAAGTTAGAAATGTTGGTTGTTCTCTGTTCTTGACCCGATCTTTGTGGGGGACGGTGCTGGGGTGCAGGAAAAATGAGAACTTTCCTGTGACACCAGTCTGCAGTCTTATTTGATTCTAATATGGCCTATGTTAGCTAGAAGCGGCAAGGAAATTTTGAGAAAGTGTAGGCCCTGATCAGACTGGACGGATACACAGGCTGATATGGGGCGATACACTTGTCGCATATGTTGTACTATAAGGTCCCTTTTGCCAGCCATGAGCCCATTTCCACAATATTTCAACGACATACTATAAGTAAACCAGCCTGACATGGCGTTGTTTACATGCTTTGTTTATATAAACATTGGTGTATAAATAAACATGGAATTCCTGTAGGTATTTCCCTGTTTATTATGGCGCGTCGCTATAGTCATGATCGATATATTGCGATTGACAAAACAGTTTCTCATACTGGAGCAGTGGGTAAACTGGCGGTCAACGGTGGCACTTGATTTTAATTTTGCAATGCATGCGTTCGATCCTCACTTTGGCCATTATATATATATATTTATTTTTTTTAAATATTGTTTTTGTGTTTTCTTTTTCTTTTTAATGCATCTTTATTACATGTAACAACAATTGCCATGGTAATTATGAACCACATGCATCCACGTTTATTTATTTATTATCTGAAGTGAGACGTTTATTTTTCGACATGGTGTTCTCCGTAACATATTTGCATTTGTAGTGAGTCGAGGTGGACTTTCACAATAACACACGAATGTACAGAATGCATTTCACAATGATTAGGTTGAAAGTGAAGTGTTTTATAATGTTGTGTAAAAGTAAATGCACGACTGTTTCGGTATGTGTGCGTTACCTCTGGCGCCAAAATAGTAAAAGCGAGAGAAAAATGTATGCCTTTGGCAGGATTCGAACTCACGACCGTCTGATCACCAAACAGCAGATCTACCCACTAGAGCACTAAATACTATTATTAGCAATTCTATCGAATGTTAATGCGTTTGCGCTGGTATATAAATACCATGTCTCAACATATGACTTAAACTATTTAAAAATAGCACGTATTTACAATAATATTTACAACTAGAAAAAGTCGATGGCGCGCCATCGCAATATACCCACTTTCCCCAAATGCTAAGTCCGAAAGGGGGAGGTAATCCATGATGGAGGGTCGGATAAAAAATCCGAATTCACTTTGCGCATCTGCACATGATAACGAAGGTACATACTAAATGTCAGGCGCATAGGTATGAAGGTGAAAAAGTTTTTCGAGTTACAAGGAAAAAATGGGAAATTCTGAATCGGAAAGGGGGAGATAATCCCTGACGGAGGGTCGGATGAAAAATCCGAATTCACTTTGCGCATCTGCACATGATAACGAAGCTACATAGCAAATATGAGGCGCGTAGGTATGAAGGTGAAAAAGTTTTTCAAGTTACAAGGAAAAAATGGGAAATTCTGAGTCCGAAAGGGGGAGATAATCCATGATGGAGGGTCGGATCAAAAATCCGAATTCACTTTGCGCATCTGCACATGATAACGAAGCTACATAGCAAATATGAGGCGCGTAGGTATGAAGGTGAAAAAGTTTTTCGAGTTACAAGGAAAAAATGGGAAATTCTGAGTCCGAAAGGGGGCGATAATCCATGATGGAGGGTCAGATCAAAAATCCGAATTCACTTTGCGCATCTGCACATGATAACGAAGCTACATACCAAATATCAGGCGCGTAGGTATGAAGGTGAAAAAGTTTTTCGAGTTACAAGAAACGTGACGGACGGACGTACGGACGTCCGTCCTTACGTGACATCCCTTAGGTGGTTTTTACTATATAAAAGATCAAAGGAATGACCACCTAAGGAACAATAGGCTTAAGTGGTCAACGGAATAAATCTATTGTATTATTTTGTCTTCGGCCACGCCTCTAACCACCTAAGACCCTGTATGTGTGCCCGTACGGACATACGGACGGACGGACACTCGTGACGAAAACAATATACCCATTTTTTTCCCCCAAAAAAGTGGGTATAATAATAACGCGCCAGCTCAAAGCGGTACACCTCTACCGACAAACTCCCACTTGAAAACCACGAATACTAATGACAATATGGTTTATTTAACGAAATCACAATACTTCAGTTAATACATATATATTAATACCGTAATTAATCGGTGCCATACATCCCAGCTAGGTGGGAGTTTGCCGATATATTGCCTAGCAACGCGCTATACACATGTGTCTTCGACAAGCCGAGTTACGGAGTGTACGAAAAGTTGCAAGATCATCTGATCACGGAAACTGCCAGGTGTGTCTGATAGCAGAAACTATAGTGTCTGTAAAATTAGCGAAAGGCATATATTTGCTCGCTAAAACCAGTAAAAATCCATACATACTTACATTGTAGGTATGCCTAAATTGTAACTTCATATACTTACCCATTTTCCGTGGTTGGAGTTTATCTGTTGTGTTGCCGGAACCATGTGTTCCAGCCTTCATGAAGACGTTCTACTATCGTTTATTACCAGCCAATGAAAAGTCGTGTTACAAAGAAAAGCGAATTACATCATTCCACAGGATATAAATAGCACAGGTTCAATAAGAATTTCAAACATATAACAACAATGGCAAGTATACAATAACAATAACAAGATATAGAATATTAATGACGAAACATTGAATAAGAATATCGAATATACAATGACAATAACGAAGTATAGAATAAAAATAACGAAACATTGAATAACAATAACAAAACATTTAATAAGAATAACGAAACATTGAATAAGAATATCGAACATACAATGACAATAACGAAGTATAGGATAACAATAACGAAACATTGAATACGAATAACGAAACATTGGATAAGAATAACGATACATTGAATAAGAATAACGATACATTGAATAAGAATATTGAACATACAATGACAATAACAAAGTATAGAATAACAATAACTAAATATTGAATAACAATAACTAAACATTGAATAAACAATAACGAAACATTGAATAAGAATATCGAACATACAATGACAATAACGAAGTATAGAATACAAATAACGCAACATTGAATAACAATAACGAAACATTGAATAACAATAACGAAACATTGAATAACAATAACAAACATTGAATAAGAATATCGAACATACAATGACAATAACGAAGTATAGAATAACAATAACGCAGCATTGAATAACAATAACGAAACATTGAATAACAATAACAAGCATACACTAATAATAAAATAGATATGTAATATAGCAACGTTTGACATGCCATAGTCTATGGTATACACATAATGTATTATTCTTGTTGCCTAATTGATAAAAGCCCCACAAATCCCCATGTGTTCCTTTAATATGGAAATTACAAATTAAAACATTTATAGTTTGAGAGCCATGTTGTGTTCCAATTTATTTACAACCATGAGAAAAATGAAATAAGTGTAACGTCACTACATAGCCATTTAGAGCATGTAATATAAGACACAATAATAATTCACATAGTATTACATGTAATACAATCAGAATAGGTTTTTTAATTAAATGTCGTATGCCAAACAATAGCATCATTGCCAGTATAGACAGTTAACATTAAGTGTGAACAGAAAACGGAAAATGATAACTTACTGAAACTTTCACTAATATGAGACGCGATACCTTGTACCTCGGTACACATATTATGACGTCATGACTTGACATCACGTACTTGTGACGTCATTGAACGTGAATACATGTTTGACGTTATGGCCATGGTGTCGTGACAAAATATTATAGCAAGGATACTTGCACGAATTCCTCGCAGCATCAATGACTTAGAAATGCTTCAGGCGCTGTACATTGTCGCCTAACTGTCGTTCTTTGACATTTTTACTCTTTTTCGTCGGTTGTCCTTATTAATTCAAAATGGTGAACTCATAATGTAACTGGCTACATATCAGCGAAGTCTTCGCTTACACTGCACTTTGATTACTAAATAATCTTAAATATGAACAACCTAGTGTATGCCAACGATATTACCATATATTATCTTGGTAAATTGAGACATTTGAACAATTATATCCGGTACTTAGCGAATGATATGCCATTTAATGCCACTCATTTTATCATAAATGGAGGTAGACACGCAGCTATAATGACTTAAATATCCGGTGTTTGTATTGAATTTAAAATAAATGCATCAACACATTAATTGGAAATGTGATGGTCATAAACTTGCTTTTGTAGTCGAAAGTGCTTGTGTAGTATCAAATCATCAGTTTATCACTTGACTGCATAATACTGTAGATCAGGAGATGGTAATGCGATCCTCAAGAAAGACACACGGCGACAATTATAAGTTATCACGCTACCAAATCTGCCCGGTATCGTGTTTTGTCACAAAGTTAATGTTATAAGCGGCCTACTGTCTACTTTAATATATGTCGTCGCATACGAAATGTTAAATGATGTCGCTATTATTCCACAAAATATTTCAGACAGCAGCAAACAAGAGGGAAACGCCTCACTCTGCCTTATTAGAAAAGTATTCATACGAAATTACATTACTTGGGCCGCAATCCAAAACATAACGTTACATTAGCAACTGCAACACGAGCCATAAACATTATTTTCATGCTTTGTCTTGGCCTAGAACTGAAAATGTTGTCATTAAGCCCGGGTTTCGCACGGTGCGGCTCATATATTTTTGGCATTCGTAGTTGTGCAAAAAGTACACACAAGATAACGTTGACTTTGCCCAAGGTTACATGTCGTTTGTCAATTATTCACTAATAGTATACAATTATACATACACTACTTAAAATCAACCTACATGGCAGGCCTATTCGTTTTACTACTCCATTACGCTTAAACGTTCTTATTGACGTTGCAGTCGCCCGTTAATGTTAACGTCGTAATTGCGACGTCATTGAGCTGAAAAGTCGTTTGCGATTCTACCACGTGTTACAAAAATACATGTAACATGAAAACAAATTGAGATACATTGATATTTTTTGTGGTATATGACTTTTAAAAGATGCGGTATTCAGAATATGCAAAAAAGTGAAACATGATTTTTTTGTCATTAAGCCCGGTTTTCGCATGACGCGGCCCACATGTATTCATAAAATAGTTGACATATGATGTTATATTGTTACATGGTTTCCGTTGTTTGCACATATGTGCAAACAAATAGCGCGTGCTGTTTGCACATGACTTTAGGCAATGCTCATTCCGGGGCCGCGCGTAATGGAAGTGCCTTTATGACGTCATTACGCGGAAGTGCCTTCATGACGTTCATGACGTTCATGACGCGGCCCCGGAATATGCATACCGAAAATTATCTACGTGAATGGGACGATTTATCAAAGTACTGAAAATACTGAATATAATGCTCAAATTACATCAGTTTGGTGTTGGAAATGTAACAATAACGTTTGATCATGTCCAGCCGTGTGCAAACGTTTGCTGTCGCTCTCGGGGACTGTTTGAACCCGCGGCCTGCGGCCTTGGGGTTCAAACAGTTTCCTCGGGCCACAGCAAACGTTTGCACACGGCTGGACATGACCAAACCTTATAATAATTGACATGTGATGTTCTATTCATCAGTTCCTCCCCTGTTGTTAACGTTACTTGAATTACATTTCACTTAACCCGGAGCTGGGGATGTCCTAGGTCGTGCTAGTATATATAGAGAATAGTAGGTTAGTGCCGTGAATGGGAAAACATATCCGGCAAGGCTGAAGAATTTCTTTATTTCTCATCAGAAGTATATGTTGTGACCACTCATTTGAACCGTCTCGCCCGAGACGGTTCAAATGAGTGGTCACAACATATACTTTGGTTCAGAAATAAGGAAAATAGATAGAGAATAGTAGGTTAGTGCCGTGAATGGGAAAAAATATCTGGCAAGGCTAAAGAAATGGGATGGGCGAGGCTCTACCGAGCACATCACGTTTTCGTGCCGCGCCAGACATGTTTTCCCATTCACGGCACTCACCTACTATTCTATTTATCCCGTCAACACCTACAAATGGCTGTAAAATGCAAAAATAGTATTGATTGGATATCAAAAATGTTTCACGGCACCGTGTTTCACGGCACATACGCACTGCGTTGACGGGATAAAGAAACGGTCCTTGACGTAAATGAACAAGTGCAATAAAACAACATTTGCAATGCATATGTTTCTGGCGACTATTAAGGGTCTCTTCTCTATGTCTTGTGACTTTACATGTTCACCAATATAACGGTCTGGCAACAATGCATATGAATAATAAGGTTTTTATCCTTCATAGTGTATGATTCATCTGTCTTCTGCGGCTGGACGGAACACCCTATTCAGTTATAAGCAGTGTCTACAACATGACCAAGCAAAGTCCAGATCAACCAATGATTCAAGCACCATCATCAACACGCAGCATTCTCTTAATCATCGTGCGAGTCTACTATTTCATATTATTTTATCGCCAATTGTTTATTTTTTTTTGAAATGGCGATGTTTTTATTTTCCCCAGCGGAATCCCTGGTATATATAGGAGATCACTAATATACTATGATTGATCGTACATAAATTAGAACGTAGTCCAGGAGCTGTTGTAAACAATTATGAAACTACAGTTAAGCAATTAATACAATCCAATTGTGAGACTTGGTCAGATGACATTTTGGCAATGGACATGTATAGAGTATACTAGTATACAGATATGACGGTGAACAACAGTGAACATTATTACATGTGTTACATATGCGTATGTGCCGTGAAACACGGTGCCGTGAAACATTTTTGATATCCTGTCAATACGACCTAATCACTGCTGGGGTTATATTTTTTGCATTTCACAGCCATTTGTAGGTGTTAACGGGATAAATAGAATAGTAGGTTAGTGTCGTGAATGGGAAAGAATATCTGGCTCGCACGGAAACGGAATATGCTCGGCAGAGCCTCGCCCATCCCGTTCCCTGAGCCTTGCCAGATAGTTTTACCCATTCACGGCACTAGCCTACTAGTCTCAATATACATGATGTTATCAGACATATAATACCTGTTAATGACTTTTCCATACCACCCTCTCTTCTCCACTTCACTTCTATTCGTTTCTGTCTAACTATCCTCATTGAATACACATTGTTTTAAAGTCACTCTTGTTATTAAATTTTCGACCACATGTGGTCGAAAATTTAATAAAAAGAGTGACTTTAGATAAAGACCATGTGTTCGAAAATTTAATAAAACGTGTGACTTTAAAACAATGTGTTTTAAATGTGCTTCCCTTCGGAGGTTATTGGAATTTACTTTTCTCATTTATTTTATTTCAATCCTGTACAAAATAAATCTGTACACCTTTCAAGCAGTGTGTGTCTAGGATTATTAGTTTGATGAACCCATATACAAGGTGTATGATCACGTGGTACTAACAACAACAACAAGTACTGAAATTTCCACAATCCATCCATTTCAAAGTACGTATTCTTTTATATTGTCCTTATTACGTAACTGATTTTTTTATGAAATATGGCGCATCAAACGCGTCTTGTTAAGCTGCATTTGTGGTCTCGGTACTTTGGCCCAAACGTCTGTCGTTTTTGCGAAGAATCGATTTCCGTGTCGGTAGTCTGTGCCGAACTCCCTGGACGACCAAATGAGGCTCATGAAGAAGCGTTTGCTGCCATATTTCATCAAAATCCGTTTCATATTAAGGAAAATATCAAATAATACTTACTTTGGAGTGGGCAAGATTTCAACACTTTCAGCCACTGTTGTTGCTGTTATAACCACGTGGTCATGTACCTTGATATATACGTGACATATATACATACATCACTCGCAATTTATATGCGCCTAAAACATTTTAGGAATCTAAATAAAAAAAACAAATTTGATGAATTAGAAGGAACTATTTTAATAGGTGAACGCACTATTTTTCAATATGGAAAATTATTGACGGCTTGCGTTCCATTGTGTTTCAATGGGCAACGTATATGTACAAATTATTGACGACTTGCGTTCCATTGTGCTTCAATGGGCAACGTATATGTACGTATATAATAGGTGGATATATGCACGAGTTTCACAGCTTGCAATATTGCGTCACTTTGGGGATATATGAATCATGGGGATGGGCGTACGATTGGCACATGGGTACCTTATGTGAGTCAAAAAGGTGTACGGGTCTCAAAATGGCGGCGCCCAGTGGCAGCAGCACCACGAGGTTGGTACATTTTGTATTTATTTATTTGAATCAAACTCTGAGCAAATACATATAGGCGAGGGGGTGGCGGTATGTGTCCCCGATAAATGACTACTAACGTCGTCACTGTGGTGTGTAAACAAACGGGTTTATGTGACATATCCCACCAAGTTTTAACTACTTTTTATAAAAAAAATACGTGTTCCATTGCTTATTGTATGACATATTGCCAACAAATAGGCATTATTTAACACATTTTCTGAAAACTATGTTCGCACATCTCATACGCCCGAAAAGACTAGATGTATGCACACGAAAGGGTATCTGGAACTTATTAGTACACCACATTGGTTCACGGGAATATTTGTGGAGTGAATGATCTTCATATGTACGTCATAGGGATCAATTAACCTTCAAATATATACCGTGATGGATAGAAATATGGCATTACATCAGTTCAACAGCGCAGCTCACATCTATATTGGGGTTGTCAGAGGCGGATCGAATTTTATCACAACATTTATGAATTCCTGATCTGGAGTCAAGTGCCCTTACCACCCCCAAACAACTTGGACCCGTTCCCCTTTACTCCACTCTTACAAAACACTGTCTATACTGTGGGCATTGTTATACAAGACAACTTCAGCAGTTAGTCTCGTCTATGAATAAAATTCGGGGATTCCATTTACGTTACATCCTCTATATATATTTTGAATATTGCATTGTGTCGATGTTAGTCTGTGCTAGTGGTATATCTTTATCCACGATGTCGTGCTTCACGGTAGCGTGAGCGGCAGGTTGAAGTATGTAAAGCGTAAATTTAATGATGGAATTCAACCATAACGGAATCCCGGTATCCCTGATTTGACACTCGTGCAAATGTTTGGATTTCTGGCACGTGGGAGTTGGATCCGGTTATCCCCATTTTAAAAATAATAAGATTAGTACCAATCCTGTTACTTTTGGAGAGTGGGGCTAAGTGGCTCTGGTGTGGTTAGGATTTGGCACCAAATGAGGCTATTCTAATTTCAGGACTGAGTATATTTTTTCAGTAAATATTCAGTTCTGATTTTGGGAATTCATAACAGGTAACATATAGGATTCAACCCCATTAACCCGGCCTAAAATGACCTTTGTTGTTGACAGGCCGTTAAACACCATCAAATCAAATCTTCCCGGTAGCGCTGGTCAGGACAAGACGTTAATAAGCTAGTGCATCTCACATTGTCGTCGGTTGATACTCACTGATGAGATATATAGAGAATGGTAGGTTAGTGCCGTGAATGGGAAGAAATATCTGGCAAGGCTCAGGAAACGGGATGGGCGAGGCTTTGCCGAGCACATCCCGTTTCCGTGCCGCGCTAGATATTTTTTCCCATTCACGGCACTAACCTACTATTCTATTTATCCCGTCAACACCTACACACGGCTGTAAAATGCAAACATAGTATTGACTGCTTATCAAATATGTTTCACGGCACCGTGTTTCACGGCACATACTCGCTGTGTTGACGGGATAAATGTATATCGTATTGTTATGATATTGCACTATGAGAGCTGCAGATAGCCTAATAATGATATTGATGTGCAGTTTGGTGCAGTTGCTTTGTCTAGCATGAATAACTATTTCTTATGACCAAAAAGGTTCAGATTGAGTTTTTCACGATAGACATATCAATTGGCTCAGGTGAGCGTAAATGGCCAATTTGGACATCTTGTGTTCCAAGTTAGATAACTAATCTGACAGTAGGATAACTCTTGTGCTATATATATGGCTATCTCCAAAACGGAGAGTCACTTCATGCCATGAGACTTGTAAAGAAAAGTTAGATTAAAATTGAGAAGAAATGTTACAAAATGTGTTTGGTTCTATCCATTCCCCAGAGCCAACATGATGGAGAATCTTAATTCAGATATTGAACTAAATGTTTCCGTTGGTGTGAAACCGTGACATTATCATTGAAGGAAGTTTATTGATAAAATAGAAAACATTGTCAACAACAACAACAACTAATATGTTTTATATTGAGACACATGTGATGTCTATCAACATGATCAATTCTGTATTCCCATTGTGAATTATAAGGAAACAGTTACCACAACCTGATGATCGGGCCAACCACACACACACTGTATATTCTCACAGACTAGTGTGTTGTTATTTTATCGGGAGTTTTACAGACCTGTTTATGAATAATGTTCACACTGTACAATCAGGCACACTCGATATGGACCAACCATTGTTCGAATGGGAGAAAGAAGAATACCAGACTGTCGATTACACTGACCCTCTTGAGATGACCACCACCAGTACGGGAATGCAACCTGTGATGGCATCACCAATAACTGTGCCCCCCACTCCCAGTGTTATATATATGCATGCCACATCTGACAAAACTATCAGAAAATTCAGTGGTTATATGTATGAAGATGGACAGCATATTCTTAATTCATTCGAATCATACATGCTGCTTTCGGGAAGTAGACGATTCACAACGGCAGTTAGCAGCGTTTCACCTGCAGCTACAGGGACCAGCACTTGTGTGGTATCAAACACTGATAAATAAACGTGAATCGAAAACTGTTAAAGATGCATTTTTACACGAGTATGGTACGCAAGTGGATGATCCACGATTGATTGCGGAGGCGCTATTAAAGTCGAGCGCATCCTGGCCCAAAGACATACATTTGACGGTTTGCAGTTAATGTATTTACTGCATTTAGCTGGGGAACCTGCACAAAATGCAACATGGGTTTCCGTACGAAAGTTAAATGCGAAAACACAACGACAAGCGGTGTTGCGACCACCGCCCATGGTATAATCCAAGAAATATATTATTCACATGACATACTAGATATTGTTGATGGTATATCATATTTGTCATTATGTGTACATGCACATTTCATTGTTGACTATACATGTAATTTAGTATCATTAT
The DNA here is from genome assembly GCA_029237695.1 of Conchocele bisecta. Taxonomy (NCBI): domain Eukaryota; kingdom Metazoa; phylum Mollusca; class Bivalvia; order Lucinida; family Thyasiridae; genus Conchocele; species Conchocele bisecta. Next base: position 55,706,045 of record CM055280.1, on the reverse strand, counting down.
ATGAACATTACTTTGTTGTTTTTTTCACATGTAAACTGATGCTGACAAAGTTAGGACACAAGTTCAGGGCGTCATCTTTCCCCTATATTCCTATATCCCTCTATATTTTCCACTTTTCTCCTATATTTTTAAAACACCCCTATATTCCTATATTTCCACTATATTTTTAATTTTCCCCTATATTGCCCCTATATTTTCACAAAATCTGAGTTGACGCACTGCAAGTTGCATTAATGATTATGTATGGACTGACTCAGAATTTCTGGCTCTCTACTGCCTCTCCACTATAGAGCTAGATGATTCGAATTGTGATTCACATGGCGTATAAAATTGATGTTGTTTGAAGTACATGTATTGACAATAAAGTTGCAATTCGAACTTGGTTAACATATAATTTGTAATGTGATACAGGTTAACAACACTGACTTGCCAGCGAGACAATTGAACAATTGTTCATATATATGTTTGTAGTACAGTACTTTGAAACCGCTTGATGGATCTCGATAACATTTTACCATGGTGCATTTTTGGGCAACACGATCTATCCCTCTCCAATTACCTATATGGGATGGCTAAGTCATTATGGTGTTGTGAGGACCTGACACCAGATCAGGCTATTCTAATTCCAGGGCTAAGCTCTGATTTTGGAATACTGGTGAAATACTGAATTTGACCCCGTTTATCCGTTAAACTTACATAAAACCGCAGTTCAATCCAGTCCATTTCTTGTCAATCCAGCCTGCCATCGAAAGTATTGATTTAGTGTAACTATCCAGTTTCTTGTTGTATTGACCATTTGAGACGGAATTGTCCAACTGTCAAAGTGGTACTAACGCTATGCTATTTTGCTATGTACAGCTATTGTTCACATTTGAACTGCAAGTATCATTTTTAATTATGAATGTCATAAATAAATGATTACTGTACAATACTGTAGGTATGACCATGTATTTTATGCCCACGCAACCATTCGACTTCATACAGGTATTTTCAGTGATGTCCGCTCAAAAATGACTCGTATGTAATGACTCGAATTTGGTTAAACAACATGTTGGTACATGTAGTAAATGACTATTGTTTTCGTCAATGCTCGATACTTATAGACAGGTAGAAATACGGCGGGTTTTAAACTACATGTTGTGAAAGGCACAGCGATGACATTTTAACAATTTGGCTCATATGGTTGTCTGTCATTTGCAAAGCACATGTATGTTAGTTATTAGTGTGAAAACTGATTGCCTTGAAAGCGTAAACAGACCTGTAGTATGCTGAATATTGTAAATTATAACTGATGCCGATTTGTGCTGAAATGATTGTGTAGTTTGTTTGTTTTTTTAAATCAGATTTTGCTTAAAATGTTAATTGCATTTGTTTGGAAGGCTATTCCAATAATGTATGTAGGTCATTTTTTGTCAAGTTTAATTGCCAAGTACAGTTGGTCACCGGGGCGTGTCACCTCATGTCACGCTGTCATGTGTCATTTTGTTCAGAGATAGTCAAGCTCAGCGAGTTACGAATGTATACTATAGGTGATACATTATTCTTTTGAATTCGTGAATAATTCATTAATGCTCATATGATAGCTTTGATTATTTTTTGCAATATGTATCGTGTCAGTGTTTACTGCCGACATGAGGTATGTACCTCACTTGTAAAGTACATGCATCATTGGTTTATTCTATATCAAACACTTGTAAAGAAAAGTTAGATTAAAATTGAGAAGAAATGTTACAAAATGTGTTTGGTTCTATCCATTCCCCAGAGCCAACATGGTGGAGAATCCATATGCAACTTGAAGATGATTAACCGGCAAAAAAAGAATATTATTAATCAAATATATTGCTAGTGCCATATATTGTAGTAATATATTTTCGAATGTTATTTTGTGTTCTATTTATAGTCATTAATTTTCATTTATTTAAAGGTGCGTCAATAGTTGACACTTCTATATAGATGTGATAGTTTCAGCTTGAATTGTAGTCTACACATTTTCGTAACTGGTACAAACATACCGAAAATGGTTTGCTGAAGTATTTTCCCTGTAGCCAGAATTTGTGATATATAATCGAATACAACAGAAAATCAATCAGAAGTTGATTAAATAGAATGGTGCATTTAGTTGACGGTGGTCATTTGCATTAAAAAATAAATACCACATAATGAATATCTGAAAAATCATCTAAGACACAGTGCATTCGAATTCACTGTGTGTCAGATAATGTCTCAGCTAGCCAAAATTGGTGATATAAAATCCAATACAACACAAAATCAATCAAAAGTTGATTAAATAAAATGGTGCATTTAGTTGACGTTGGTCATTTGCAGTAAAAAAATACACACCACATAATGAATATCTGAAACATTATCTGAGACACAGTGCCTTCGAAGGCACTGTGTCTCAGATAATGTCTCAGATATTCAAAATGTGTTTTCTTTCGCTTCATGCACACGTGACCTATATAAACCAATCGCTACATTTCAGTTGATTGAATTCCGGCAATGTGTCTCGGATAATGTCTCAGATATTCGAAACGTGTTTTATTTCGCTCCATGCACACGTGACCTATATAAATCAATCGCTACATTTCAGTTGATTGAATTCCGGCACTGTGTCTCAGATAATGTCTCAGATATTCAAAATGTGTTTTGTTTCGTTTCATGAACACGTGACCTATATAAACCAATCGCTACATTTCAGTTGATTGTATTCCGGCACTGTGTCTCAGATAACGTCTCAGATATTCAAAACGTGTTTTATTTCGTTTCATGCCCACGTGACCTGTATAAACCAACCGCCACATTTCAGTGGATTGAGTTCCAAATCATTTGCGCTATGTCCAAGTACAAGGTGCATGATCACGTGGTTACAACAACAACAACGTTTACTTGATATTTTCCGTAATATGCAACGGATTTCGATGAAATATGGCGCAGCATTTGGTGCATTTGCAATTGCATTTGGTGGTCCAGGGAGTTTGGCACAGACTTATGTCGGTTTTGCAAAGAATCGATTTCCGTGTCGGAGAGACGGAAATCGATTCTCCGCAAAAACGACAGCAGTTTGGGCTAAACTATAGAGACCACCAAATGCATCTTAACAAGACGCGTCCGATGCGCCATATTTCATCAAAATCCGTTACGTAATAAGGACACTATAAAATAATACGTACTTTGAATCAGATGGATTCTGGAAATTTCAATACTTGTTGTTGTTGTTAGTACCACGTGATGATACACCTTGAAGTATATAGCACCAGAAACTGTGATAAACAGGGGAGATAAAATGGTTATGTATATTCGTTATACACGTACCAATTTATAAAATAAACTTATATTGCATTTTGTTGTGTCAAATGATCATAAATTACCACATGTACAAATAAATTTGCGTTAGAGAAACTAGTTTACGTATTACAACTAATAATAATAATAATAATTATAAATTGGTAAAAATCCTATGCATTTTGCAACGCTGGTTATTTTTCAACAGTATAAACATCGTTTTTAATACTCTAAACTTTTCTCAGGCAGCTCAAATGTACATGGGTTTGGAAATACAGCGCAACCTCTCTATAACAGCCATCCATGGGAAGACACAGACCTGGCTGTTGTAGAGAGGTTAAATATAGAAACAAATATCGATTTGGGTTGTAAACTATCGGCTGTTATTATATACGCACTTTCGTTTCACATTGAAACACAATGCAATGCAAGACGCCAATGTTTTTACCATATTGACGTCTCGTGCGTTCATACATTGTATTGGTCAGTGCCAGAACTACGCTCCACTTAGAAAAATAGTTCCTTCAAATCACCACTAATTTGTTTATTTTACTTATAATTTATATATTTGTGAAGCTCATATAAATGGCGAATGATGTACGTAACTAATAAAAGGGTATTTCATTTGCATGTGGATATATGCCACTCGTTCCGCCGCGCAATGATACCGTGTTTCTACAGTCGCGCAATATCGCACGCTGCGGAAGTCGTGCATATATATCCACATACAAATCAGACAGTGTGTTGTTTTTGAGAGGCGGCTCAACTGTACAATGTAAGTCGATATTAAATTGGGTTTTGTTTTTGCTTTTTTTGTTTTGAGAAATAGTTTGTTTAATACAGGCGGTGACGGAGCATGCTTCCGTTGCGTCTCGTAACTCTTATATGTGGGTATCGTTTCACAACTTGGAGATATTTTGATAACTGGTAATGCCAGTGTCCATAACGATACACCTATGAGACACGCTATGTGATTCTGTACCTACAACATGTGCGATTTTTCATGAAATATATTTACCGAAACTGCGATATATTCTGTATATGACGTCGAAAGATCACGAATGTTTCACTGCAAATGCGGAATACGAAATGCGCATTTGCTGTGAAGATTTCGTCAACTTTCGATGTCATATACGTAAAATATCGTAAACTTTGTAAATATTTTTCATGACACATGGTCTTACGTACAAAATCTCACAGTTTGTCTCGTAAGTTTGTCCAGACTGTTGTGGTTGGTGGCTGGCCAGGTCAGATTTGGTGACACCCACGCTCTGAAACAGTGCAAAGTACAGTGAAACGTGTACATATATAGTGTGTTTTTTTTGACAGGCGAGGCTAAAAAACGCGTAGGAATTTCGAGGCTTGCCGAGCAAACACGTATAGATTCAGAGGCTTGCCAAGCAATTCTTATATTTTTTTAGCCGAGCCTGATAAACTAGTATATACAATAAAACGTATACATACATATTACCATGTTAGTTTATTTTGCTTAGTAGGCGAGGCTAGACTACGTGTAGGGATTCCGAGGTTTGCCGAGCCTGATAAACTTGTAATAGACAATGAAACTTCTACACAGAGGGATTACCATACGAGTGTATTTTGTTTAGCAGGCGCGGCTAGAAAACGCGTAGCAAGTTCGAGGCTTGTCGAGGAATTTCTACAGTTTTCGAGCCGAGCCAGGTCAACGTGTTATACAGATGATAAAAAGACAGTGCCTCATCTACATGATCTACATATAGAACACAAAGCCTGTGCAGTTTTATATAGAATTGACAAGGAATTCATACAGAGCAGTACGGAGCGCCGTTCCCACGAAATACAATTCGTTCCCACGAATTAACAATTCGTTTCCTCAATTTAACAATTCGTTCCTCAATTTAACAATTCTTTCCCACGAAATGACAATTCGTTACATCAAATTAACAATTCGCTCCCACGGGAACGAATTGTTATTTCGTTGGAACGATTTGTTAAATTGAGGGAACGAATTGTTGTTTCGTGGGAACGAATTAATAAAACAAAAAATAATTCTACGTCCCCTGCGGGGCTCCGTAGAGCAGAGCCTGATAAACCAGTATACATAATGCAACTTCTATTTTTAGATTACCATGTGAATGTATTTTGTTTAGAAGGAGAGGCTAGAACGTTCGGCCAATGAAACTTCAGTTTTGAATTTGTTGTTGCCCATGTTGCGCGGATATGCGTGTCTAGTTCTTGCAGGATACGACAATTAGTCAGCACGTATCGGGCCAATGCAATGTTCGTTATCTGATACACCATACATTGACATAATCCGAATTTCTTCTGTCATAGACACATATGAGATACGCCATGTAAGTTTGTACCTTCGGACATCTGCGTAATTTCATTAAATACGTTTACAAAATTTGCAATAGTTTCTGTAAATGGCATCAAATGTTGATACAATGTTCAGAGTACATGCGGAATTATGTTAAACATGTACTCTGAAAATGTTGCCAACTTTTTACTGTATTTATGAAAAATATTGTAAATCTTGTAAACATATTTAATGATATTACGCAGATGTCCGAAGGTACAAACTTATATGGCGTGTCTCATATGTGTTCAGAAAATAGGTATAATACTTTATCACGTGAAAACCTTGTTATGATTTTACAAATCACTACAATTGTTAAAATGCGCTCTCGTTTGGTAATATGAAGTGCTTACAAAGAACGGAAACCTATAATATGGCATTTCTATAATAAATGTATTGCTAGTATTAAAGGTACATGCCCACTCAGTAGGCACAATATGTTCTTTATAGGAATTATATAAATGTATCATTGTGTCGCTATTCCAGCAGTTTTGAAAATTACTAGTGCCCGCTATACAGATATAATCATTTAGTAATGTTTATTTTACTGATATTGACGCGCGGTGGTATCACGCTATTTTCATGTGCACGTGAGGCATGATATTTTTTAATTATTTATACTAATTAAATGCGTCACCTGAAAAAGAAATGTTTTCGACAGATTATGTCCGTTAACATTTCAATGAAACACGGTTATAGCCCCTGATATCAGTGTGGAAATTTGCATATGAAATAAAATGTATAATAATGTCAATCAATAATTGGGGTAATGGTGAATTAATGTTTATTTTGCCAGAAAATGTCTCATATGGTGTCTCTGATATAAATAAAATGTTATGTCTACTGAGTGGGCATGTACCTTTAAACTATAATTATTTTCTCTGTGCATATGTTAACCAATAAAATAACCAATGGCGGCTTCTCACTGAAACATACATCGGATATCTCCAATATTTCTGCTATTTGGAGTGTGAATTCATGTCACAAACATAATCTCAAACTCGTCAACACACCATTTGAGAGGCTCGTTGCATAAATTGTGCGTGACTCGTTCAAATTGTTTTAAAACAATTTAAACGAGTCGTGCACAATTTATGCAACGAATGGAAACTTGTTTGAGATCCTCGATACATAACATTTTCCCACCCATGTGACATTCGTATCCGGCGTATTTTGGATCCGTACTTTTTCAGCTTTTCTCGTTACGTTACGTGGTGTTAATGTTATTTTTCGTTGCTATGACGATTTAACGTAACAATAGAGCGACTGTCAGTATAAGTCATAGCTACGAAAATAACGTTACGTAGCAACTGAAATTACGTCATATTTAGGGGATAACCATGCTTTGTTTTTCGATTTGGAGCGGTATGTGGGAGGTTTTATGGTCTGTGAATCAGTTTTACGGCTCCGTAAAACTGATTCACAGACCATAAAACCTCCCACATACCGCTCCAAATCGAAAAACAAAGCATGGTTATCCCCATTCTAATGCACCTTGTGTGCTCCCCGCTTTCTGCAACGTCGTAGCATATCACGAACAGTGATATTTTTCATTACGTCAGCAAGTTGTTGTCGTCATCGATTTATAACCGCCTCACACCAAATGTAACTCCGCCGAAGAATATTCCCATTTCAAATAGAGATTAACGGGACTTTTTGTAAGACATCTATACATGTATTCAACTGTAATGTTATATTAACAATTGTATTGCTTTTATATGTGTAGTTGCAACAGTTATTTGCTTTTATTCATTTAAAGCAATGCCAACATTTCTACATTGGGTTCGTGTGATTTTACAAAGGAAATGTCAACAACTTGTGTCGTCAACAGGCCTAGGATTTCCCTGGATTTACGCCTAATTCAGGTAATTACCCATCTGCAATACAGTTTATTGTGTATAGTCATGTATGTGCACATTGGAATTCGTAAAGTTATATGCTGGTACTGACATATTGAGTTTGCATTTGAGCACTTTGCTAAATTCTTCTGTATTTTGGGCGGGTGGGGTAATATTTTTGGGAATTTGTTGAAGGGCCACCAAACAGAAGTCACGTTTGTCAGTCGTTGGTAGATTCTCTTTTCCGCTTTGGGTTGTACAGGTAAATATGGCAGAATGGATAACCGAAAATGTACCGAAATTAATTTGTAAATATTTGCATTCCCCGCCGCTGGCCATTGTTTACAAAAACGCGTAGGGTTACATAAATCTGTCAAGTTGTAAAACACAGACTGGTAAAACGGAGGTTTTATAGGCTGTGATTTTTCATATTTTATAGGCTCTGATTTCAATTGACCAATCAGATGCGTGCTTTCTAGTTTCGGTGCATTAGAATCACTGTTTTTCCCGCAGAAATGACGTTGACATTCTAGAGCAGGGGGCCGTTTCACTAATCTTCGTATGACTAAAATGTTAAAATACAGCACGCGAGATCTTAAATAGCTGGCGTGCTTCTTTTACCTAGCGTGGTAAATGTAGCTCGCGTGCTACTAATTACAAGCTCGTGTGGTACATTAAGCACGCGAGCTTGTAATTAGTAGCACGCGTGGTGAATGTTGCTCGCGTGCTAATGACGGGGCAAGACAGTCAATACACGACGTTTTACTGTAGCTCGCGTGGGTCTTATACCTCGCGTGGTAAAGTAACCACGCGTGCTGTTGCTTAGGCTCGCGAGCTGAAGAATGGCTCGTGTGCATATTGTAGCTCGCGTCCTACAATGACCACACGAGCTATTTTAAGGGCTCGTGTGCTATAATGGCTCGCGTGGGTCTTGTACCTCGCGTGCTAAAGTAACCACGCGTGCTGTTGCTTAGGCTCGCGAGCTGAAGAATGGCTCGTGTGCATATTGTAGCTCGCGTCCTACAATGACCACGCGAGTTATTTTAAGGGCTCGTGTGCTATAATGGCTCGCGTGGGTCTTGTACCTCGCATGCTCAAGTAACCACGCGTGCTGTTGTTTAGGCTCGCGTGCTGAAGAATGGCTCGTGTGCATATTGTAGCTCGCGTCGTACAATGACCACGCGAGCTCTTTTAAGGGCTCGTGTGGTTACAATTCAGCTCGTGTGGTAGTAACAACCAATCACAACGTCTGTTACAAATATATCCGGGCCGCCATTTAAACCTGTCCGAAAAACAACAACAATAGCAGCATGGTCAGAGTCCGCTTCCATTTTGTTGTTGCTGTTGTATGTCTGAGATTCAGCCGCTGACTTAATAGTTGTTCGCTTTGTTGATTAGGGCCATGCAGAATGTATGTTACGGTACTATTTGGCATGTATTTGGCCCAAATATTTATGGTGATTTCGTATAAAAATAAAAGCTGACCGACCCTACCTAGTAAATCCGGGACCGTTGCTCGCACCACATTTTCATTTACTTCGCCTATCTTGCAGAGGGTGATATGTGAGGTCCTCCAAGAAAAATTTGAAACATACAACACTGTAGACGCGATTTATCGGTACATTTACCAGTTTTCAACTGATTTTTTTTCGCGGCACCCGGAATTTGCTGGCGTACGGAATACTAAACACTACGAGTACAATCGTCGCGTACGGCGTACTGTAGCTCGGCGTACGGAATACCTCTTAGGACGGAATCTGGCGTACGAAAAGGGCAATATACCCCTCACGAATACTGCTTGGGAACTACCCCAATCATTTGGTATTTTACTGTGTTTCTAATGGTAAGTCATGACATTGTGTATACAATGTGTGGCAGGTGAAATTATTAAATGGGAATAGATATTACAAAAACCTGCGTATTTGTTATGTATGTTCACATCCAGTCTATGACCAGTGTCATCTGCAGTCAATAGTGTAAAACGTAATACTTTTATGTAGCATCCTGAACTGTTCTATTTCAGTACTTATTGGTTGCACTATTGTTCTCCTATCACGTGATTAACACTGGAATGCATGTTGTATGCGCACGCAACACGGCGCACTTTTTCATTCGACGCCATTCTCTTCACATCGCCATTGTACATGTAAAATATATTAAAATAATTGTCTGGTAAATATTGTATTTACAGGTAAAGTTTCGGTATACTTTTGTATATTCTGTATTGTCTTGTTTCTAGAGATATGTGCAATATAAATATCAATATATATTGCAAATATCGCTGGAAATTCATTCAGAAATCGGGAATCGTGTATTGACATGTATTGGCACTTTTTCATTCGACGCCATTCTCTTCACATCGCCATTGTACATGTAAAATATATTAAAATAATTGTCTGGTAAATATTGTATTTGCAGTTCTGCGCATCCCACTGTGACTAGTGACATCGCTCCAGATAGAGAACATTCACAAGCACTTTACCGGCCTTTTTGGGGAGGTTTCCCAGAGTAAGGGGAGGGGGAATAAGAGCCAGACTGGCCACAAATGATTGGATAAATTAAAGTACCACCCTTATGCACCTATAAATGTCGTCACCGCCCTGTGGGTGTGGGTTGGGCACGGCACCCACGTGGAATTAGACAACAAAATAGTCCAGAGACCCGGGAATTAGACAGCCCATTACGCTCTATGGTGGGGAAATTAGACGTCTACCAATATCGCAGATACAGGCTTCTATGGGGAAAAGCCCGTCCGATCACCGGGAATTAGACACAAATTTAATCCCGACAGTCGGGAATTAGACAGTATATTTTAACCTTTGTCGAATTTCTCGGGGGTTGCTCGCCACCCCTCCGGGCGGGGAAAACATTGATCGGTGCATTATTTTCCGTAAAATTAATAGCATCTGATGTTGGCTTATACATGTAGTAATAAACTGATAGTCAGGGAAACAGTCTAAAATTCAGACAAATGGCACCCCATTGAATAATATTCTAGTGCATGTGCAGCTTTATATATTATATTTCGTTGTATTCATTTAGCTTAAACAATATTTATTTCAAGTTGTGGCAAGTGATATATATATACATACAATTGAGAACAGGATTAGAAAACAAGCTTTTACACTTATGTGAATTCTTCTCCTGCAGAAGGTCAGTTTTACAATATGGCTAAGGAACAAGTTGGTGAAATAAGGTAACATTGTATGAACAAACCCAAAAAAAATGTGCATATCAAAATGAATGCGTCGCACCATGATGGAAGCGTATGTGGTGTTTGAACGCCTCACTTACGCTGGACAGTACCGATCAGAAGGGACTTAGCTAAAACGCAGACCGCTTTATCATGGTGCGCAACATTGGTATTTATAATAGAAATTGAAGACATAGGCAAGCTCAACACCGCCAGAGCGAATGCTGAGGTAGTGTCCAACGTATACATTCAGGTTTAGCATGGTAATATGAAAACTTCGTTGAAAAGTTAACTAAACGCTGAATGGTTACTCGGGCCCGGCTCCTGCTATCCGTATACAGGCGGGTGAGAATGTACCTTGATCTCCATTAAATGTTTTACATTGAAATTAAAATATGAAAACAAAATAAATACTGAATGTTCTGAGACACATGCGAACTGTCTTTTCTCTAAAAGAATGTAACTACGTCACCCCCGTCCCCGGACTACACCGCACAAAACACACAGAACACTGCGTAGAGGCAAGAATGCAAGGTAATGGTGCTTAGTGACCCACCAACACAAAGAGTATCATTTAGGGCCAAGCAATTTAGATGAAGAAAGTAATAGTCCAATTTGATGTTCATTTTGGTAGGCAGTCAGATGATTAGGGTAAAAATAAAAATAAATATATTATGAGCAATATAAATGAGGAACATGTATAAAATGAGGCTAGCAAGGACAATTATGCATTAAGTGTGGTCAATGTTTTATCTAATAGGTTACATGTACATGCATACATACACATGCTTGCATACACTTGTACACGCGTATATATACATATCCACGCATACATGCGAAATATTTACGTCAAGAGAATCGTCTTGTGGCTAGCAAGTATGTTTGTACCTGAGTGAATATGTGTTTGTTCTCTTCAAAGCTTAGTCGTTCGTTACCAAATAAGTAGTTATCGACAACTGGAGGACAAGGGAGGTTTTCTAGGTATTGTTGTCGTATGTGCCGGTAATTGTTGCACTGTAACAGGAAGTGACTGGTTGTTTCTATGGCACCACATGTGCAGTTGGGTGTGTCAACTATCGACCTTCGATGAAGGTCATAATTTAATGAACTACATGATAGGCGAAGGCGTGTATGGAGTATTTGACCCTGTCTCGACCCGATATTATATAAAGGCGAAGATTTTAATATGTTTTTATTCAAGCGTGCTTTAAAGGACGTTATTGTTGGGGCATTTCTAGTCGCTTCAGACAAAGAATTCCATTCTCGGATCGATGACGGAAGAAATGAATTCCTATATAGTAGGGTACGGCATGGTATTAATGGTATGTCACACGCGTTTCTGAGATTATAGCGAACTTGAGCTTGCTGTGGGATTAGCTCACTAAGATATTGGGGAGTTAGGTTGTTTTTCATTTTGTATAGGAGAACTAATTTATGTTTATTACGTCTGTTGTCAAGAGTTTCCCACTTAAGATCGTGATATAGCTTGTCAATGTTGCATAGCTTTGTTGCTCCACTCACGATGCGCGCAGCCTCGACTTGTACAGATTCAAGCTGTTTTTTTAACTCGATCGTACAGTTACTCCATACTACATCTGCGTATTCTAGCAGAGGACGAATTAATGAAACATACATTCGTTCAAGGGCCGATCTACTTAATATAAATTTAAAGGATCGTAACATACCAATTCGCTGCCAAGCTTTGCTTATGTACGAGGATATGTGTGAGTTCCACTTACCGTCATCTGATAGAGTAAGACCCAAATGTTTATGCTCTTTAAATGTATTAATAGTTTGACCATTCATCAAGAGGTTAGGATGTTGTTGTTTATTCAGCTTCCTAGAGAAGATCATGGTCTCAGTCTTTGAAGGGTTGAATTTTACTAACCATTTTATAGACCACTGGTGAATAGATTCTATATCGTAGTTTAATGTTGCAGATGAGGCTAGTGGGTCGTCAACGATTATGTAAAGACTAGTGTCGTCAGCAAATAGTCGAATATTAGAGTGGATGTCACTTACAATGTCATTAATATATATTAAGAATAGGAGAGGACCTAGAATCGAGCCTTGTGGAACGCCAGCATTTATAAATGTCCAACGGGATGACGAGTTGCCATAGACTACACGTTGGCGTCTTTGGGAAAGATATGAAGAAAACCAATCAATCAGGGGGCCAGTGATGCCAATGGACGAAAGTTTATATAGGAGGCCTCGGTGCCATACTCTATCGAAGGCCTTGGAAATGTCGCAAAAGACAGCACGGACTTCCTTTCCTTCGTCCAGTGCTTTGCATATGTCATTATATAGAAATGCCAACTGATTTACAGTCGAATCTCCTCTTATAAAACCAGACTGGTAGCATGTAAGTTTATTATTTGTAGTTATAAAGTTATATAAGTATTTGTGTATGCATCGCTCCATAAGCTTACCTATGCAACTGAGAAGTGATATAGGTCTGTAGTTATGTGGACTTGATGGATCCGACTTCTTAAAGATTGGAGTAACATTGGCTAATTTCCATGGGGAAGGGAAGAAAGATTTGTTTATCAGCTTATTGAAATAGTTAGAAAGGGGAGTAGATAGTTCCCGGGCGCCTTCGCGTAAGAGTCGCGGACTAATAAGGTCTGGACCGCTAGCTTTTGATGGATTTACTGAAGCTATGGCGTCAATGACGTCTGTTGGAGAAATTGAGATGGTCGATAGGCTATGAGGTGAATGTGGTGGGGTAGGAGGCAGGATATGCCCACTGTCGTCGATAGTCGATTGTTTTGAGAAGAACCTATTCAGTAATTCTGTTTTGTCGTCGTCCGATGAGGCATCGATGCCGTCGTCTATCAATGTTGGGATTGTTGTTGATTTATTGTTAGATTTTAATTGCTTAGCGAGTTTAAACCATGTCTTTATGGGAGTGTTTGGATCATTAACTTTCTCAGTAATGTTAGTATCGTATTCAGACTTGCAATTTCGGATTAGTTTAGTTACTTCGTTTCTCAGTTTTCGAAAAGTGGCCCATACGGAATCGGTGTTGATGCATTTCGCTTTTTTTATGAGCTCTATTGCGTTTCCTCATCGCTTTCCTGATAGTGTTGTTGAACCAGGGGATATCGTTCGGCCTAATTGTGACTAATTTATTTGGTATAGTTTCCGATGCTGCTTTGGAAATGGAGTTCGAAATAGATTCTGCCGTGCTGTCTAAATTTTCGCTGCTAAGAAGTTCTTGCCAGTTGACTGCATTTAGTTTTTCTCTGAAAGCATCGTAATTGCCTTGTTCATAGAGCCATATTTTTCTTTTGTATGTAGCTGTTTTCTTTTTTTTGGGATTTTAGAATAGCAACTACCGGGCAGTGAAATCTGACTAGATCAGGAATGAAAGGGTCTGCAACAAAACTTGTGATGATGTGTCTCGCTTGTTTGACAAATATTAGGTCGATTAGAGAACAGGAGTTTTCAGTAAAATGAGTGGGCGTAGAAATTAATTGTTGTGCGTCATAAGAAGTGATGAGCCTGCTCATTTTATTATTATGTGAAGACTGTATATTTATGTTGAAGTCCCCAGTAACAATAATGTTGTCACATACTTGATTGAAAGCGCGGTCAATACTTTCTTCTAGTAAAATCCAGTGGCTATTGTTTGAGTCTGGTGGTCTGTATATGCCACCTATTAATATTTTTTCCGATTTATGTGTAGCTCAATCCAGAGAGATTCAATACCATTTATTTCTAAGTCTAAACGCCGTGAAGCGTGTAAGCCTTCTTTTATATATCGCTACTCCACCACCATGTCTATCTGGTCTGTCGCAACGGAAAGGGGGTTAAAATTAGAGATAAGTAGTTCGTCGTCAGTCGTCGTTTGTGAGAGCCATGTTTCTGTGAATATAATTACGTCATATGGTTGTGCTTCGATTTGCAAAAATGTCTAATTTTGGTTTAATACTTTGTATGTTCAAGTGCATAACACTGATACCACTGTTAAGTAGGTCCGTATATGAGTCTGTTGATAAATATGAGGAGTCCATATTGGAGCTTGGACCAGGATTGGGATGAATATCGCCATATTGTAATAACAGGAGTCCTTGTATATTGGCCGAGTACGACGCATGACATATATGTATACACTCTGTGTTGGTGCTGCACCAGGAATCGACTGCCTCCCGCTGCTGGCACACGGAAACACCAGACCTAGTTGCTATGGGACCAGATCATGAGTTATAACATAATATGAGGCTTCCGTGCACCAGCGCTGTGCGTAACGGACGGACGGAGAGGGACGGATGGGATGAAGTGAATATTTATTGGGTGACGTAGGTTCGCAGAGGTGTCGCGTACTATACATGAAAAAAAGAAAAAAATATAACAAAACAACTGAGCTGATATGAAACCCATCTTCCGGGGTCTGAGTGGGATAATAGGACGCATGTTCTATTTTTAAAAAAACTATTGGCATGATTTTTTCTGCATGTACATGATACAAGTTGTAATGAAAGTGATTCGATAAACATGTATATTTTGAATAGACTGCATGTCATTGCGTAGTATCCCTGTGGACCAATATCTATATAATTAGAACGTTAATGAAATAGACACAATCCACGTTCTCCTGATTCTGTGGGGAGTAACTGTGTCGGTCATATATAGCAATGTGGTGTTACCTCCCTTGTATATCTACATGTACAGTACCGCCAATGGACATCTAAATAGTAATTATCGGTCGACACACTCCTCGCGGGTTTGACCTATTAATGAATGGGTTTCCCGTGCCGTCGTCTAATCGGGCTACGCGCATGACATAGTCTGTGTCAGTGATGCATTTACATCGATATTTGGAACTATTACGCCTAAAGCTATACATGCAAATAGTATTTATTTTATATGCATGTCTTTATAGTGCGCAGTAATCAGATGGATTTCTAAATATCGAAATCACATGTATATTTATTAGAAGTACAAATACGTTTGTAATGTACACGCTTGGGTAACGATATTTGCTTGTTACGCATAGGTGGACACATCAGGGATAATAAGCAATGACGCGCAGGAATTCCCGGCGATACAAAATATTTTAGCAATACATATAGCCCTTACAAAAGTGGAATTATTAAGCTGATGACCAGCGTAGATATATCGTCACAATTGTCGAGCGCCGCGACAATGTGCACCACTAAGGCAGGATACAGTGAAGACTATGGCCCTGCTACACATCATGTAGCCAGGTCTGGATCCACACTGTCTCAAGCATCTCGATGAATGACCTGGAGACGGCTGGCCGGTTAATGTGCTGACGTACATAACATTAAGCCGGTTTTATGCTGTGCGTGGTACACTTCTAGACACTGTGCATGTGCATACGTGATGAGTTTTACATGTTGTCAGTGTTTTCATGCAGCCTGATCCAGGTCTATACTAGTTTGCGCGTTTAATGGTGCTCCGTGTGATGTCAAGACTAACCAGTAGTAACACAAGATAAGAACACACCACGTGTAGTAATGGATTTTTCAAGGCATTGAATCTACACATGCGTATGAACATACACGGTACATAATAATGCATGTGGCCTACTAATTATACACGAATACAAGAAGTAGTCCGAATGTTTTTTTCAACCAACGTAGCACCGGGCCGAAAATTTACGTAGAATGTACCATTATAGCTAATTAGGGGTGAACTAGTTGACGGCTGGTTTAGGACGATGTGCATGTTTCAACATGTAGGGTCATAGTTCGTATTATACTGGATAGTGTCACTCTTCAAGTTAATAGTGGGTGGCAGTGACTGGCGAAATGGGGCCTATATCAGTGGGTGAAGAGTCCGGATTCCGATTGTGTAGCGCATTTCTGCAGCCTACTAATAGCACTGTCTATGATTTAGAAGAGGGACACATGTTTTGTTGACAGGGTAGGTCATGATCATGCGAAGATCCTTGCAGTCATGTAGTGAGTCTCTTTGTGTACAAGTAGTCTGGGCCGCATTGTACATGCAATATTAATGTACAAGTAATTTAACATCTAATATATGTAGCTGATCAGGTAAAGCATTAACCATTAGAATGCTGAATTAAATTTAGTCGTCTGCTGCTTATTTACTACTTTCGGTTTTTCCCACCAAACTTATGGTTTGACAACACTCCGTAATCATCTTCCGTGGAAACGATTCTAAAGTTTTGTCAAACCATATCACTACTTAGAATGAAGACAAAATACAAAACAACAACAGACGAAAATCTTCGTTTTCCACTTTCTAAGGGTCAATCGCCGAACCGCGTTCACCTGTTTCTAATTTAGATCGGGGTTCAAGTGGGCATCGTGTAACCAGCTACACTACAGTTTTTATCCAGCTTATGAGCGAGAAAGTGGTGACGTGGATGTCTTGTGGCAGACACTGTTAATTAACACTGAACATACATATACACTGACCAGGGTATGTTGGTGCTACATGCATTGGCGTAGTAGGACCCAACGTGGACGTGATCTATACTGGTACATGTTACAATAGGCCCGTTTTAGCATAGGCGCACCTCGTTGTGCATGTGTGATTACACAGTCTATATCATAGAAACATACAGTATAGAGGCAACAGTGGAAATGTGCAACTAAATGCCATTAGGAACAGTGTAGCACTTGGTCAGCTGTGGACTTTATATCAAAGGCCACAGTTGTGTCAGGTGTATTCATTTAATAACATAACGTCAACATTCTAATTATAGTTGCCCAGAGACTTACTTATACTGCTATTATAGCTTTCTGATTTCCTAACATTATATGAATGCTATAATTATAGTCTACGCATATATGGGCTTGTATTATAAAAGGTGAGTGAATTATGCACCTAGTAATGTCTTCTCCGCCCGATGGGGGAGGGGTGGGGGGGGGGTGAAGCACACGCGGCGAATTAGACAGCAAAATATTCCCGACACCCGAGAATTAGACAACCCATTATGCCCAAGGGTGGGGAATTAGACATCCAACAAAATTCAGTTTTATATAGGAAAATGACAGTCCCCACCCTCGGGAATTACACACAGATTTAATCCTCACAGTCGGGAATGTCTATTTCCCGGTGGTCTCCGCCGCCCCCCCCCCCCCCCCCGGTAGGATAGGTGCATTATGCTTGTGTAAATGTATAGTACCCGTCCAGAACATACCCTCGACGTTTTGTTTTCGAAATGGAATGATAATGAACGTTTTTCTAAAATATGTCTCAGTGTCTGTGTTCCTAAATCAGAAAATGCGTCCAGAACAGGCATGTGCGTACACTCTACAAAACAGGAATGCTTTAGTAGTTTAAAATATTACATGGCATCATTGAGAATATATATATTATATATGCATGTTGCTATTCATTATAGCTAGGTATATATTAACCACGTGATTGCCGATATGGAAACAGAACACGTATATGAACTATATATTTGCAGATCTGGACCATGGGCAGACCAAGCTTGAAAGTACGAGGGTAGATATGAACCATGCACATATACATGTGGAACATGGACACATCCACTACCCTGATCCACTACCCTGATTACATGTAGCTGCCATAAAATCACAGATTTACGCTATCTGATGCGATGTCAACTGAACACGAATTCATGATGCCTCCCCTTGAAAATTCACTCGCCGCTCGTGAGTTGATATTTGAAAAGTCAGCCTTTGTTGTTCATTTTATATACAGTTATGAGCGATTGTCGCTTATTGAAGCATGCTATTAAGTAACCCGTCATGCATAGACCTACACATGTACATTGTACCAGGTATACATGTACATACAATTCCTTGTAATTCCACTACACTGCCGAGAGCTAACAACTGTACGAATTTATATCTCTCTGCACATCAGTGTAGGCCCCCCTTACCAGACCGTACGGTCATACTGATATGTGGCTACGATGGTCGCATATGTCGTGTAACCGACTGCTTGGCTGAGCGTACTCATAAATTCGCACGAGTCTGTAACGGACCATGGTCACACTTCGCCAAAATGGACATAATTTTCATGAATTCTGAAAGATCGCCAATAGCCTATTCTTATTGCTAAACTTATATACTTATTAAGTAGGTATTGAATCTGCCTTCAAATCCACCTATCATGTATTTATGATTCACTGTAAATGGACACTAATGTTTGTTATTGCTCAAAATAGGCCCAGCTGGTGTCAGTGATGGTGGCCTCTGTGCATGCCCCCCTTGGGGGCTGGTACTGCGGTTGCTATCATAGACTCATTGATGGTAAATTGAGATGGACTCAAGATAACATTGTGCTTCTAAATTAATGCTGTGCACTAATGTTGGTATAGTACATGTATCTGATGTCTCTGACGGCCACGCCAGTTCTTGCCTTTATGGGTCGAGTACTGTACTTGCCCTCGGATACACCCATCAGTTATTGATCACAGGCCGGTGTCCACCCAGACTGAAGATGGACTAAGCCTACTTCTTACATTTTTATATACACATGTATGGCTTTGCCATTGCTACATCTGAAAAATATGAGGAAGATTGTAATGACAGAATAGATATATATTATTTAAGTTCATTCCCTCGTATGTGATTGAAACATTATATTTGCCTAAAACATTTGCTAATTGATAAAGTATTAACAATGTTTAACAAAGCTTAGATGTTGTGCGTCCAAATGATATTAGGCCTGTATACTATGACAAATGAGTGTATGTATGGTCCCTGCTATAAATAAACTATTATAATATATTACTGTGGTGAATCATCTGTACACATATGTAAATTCTATCACTGACCTGGAACAATACATTTGCTAAATATGGCAGTGTGTACTACATTTTACTATTATAGTGGACTTGTGAACCACGCAGCAGCAAGAACACACACCACGTGTGGGGCATTGAATGTCAAACCACACTGACCTCGATTTGGTCGAAATAGACCTACAGCGTATTTATTTTCAATTTTCAATTTTGCGCTTTCCAATTTCTTTCTTTGCATAGCTCACACTGTGGGTCATACACTAACTATAAATCTTATTTGATAAATAAATGTTACTTATTATGCATCTCTAAACTGTAAGCTGTATTTGGTAGACACATGCTATTTATAGTAAATAGATATCTACATGCCGGTTCACTTGACACTTTTTCACCTTTATTTATGTGACAAAGGTTTTCGGGGCGGGTATGGTGTACCACGAGGACATGGGGGCCGTGATTATTATACCATGAATTCTATTAAATGGAGCTGATGCTTGGAATTTGTTCATTTAAAAGAAAAAAACAACATTCACGTGCATTCGTGGCCTATGCTGATCCAGCTCTGACTGACATCTGTGCAGCCCGGACTGTATCACCACTGATCACATAATAGTAATAACCTGCATTCACATATGCCAGGTTGAGTAAATTGATCATTGTTTGAAAATTGCTCATTGATTATCAATTATTAATGTTAATTCATTTTAGTAGTCTGTGGACCCCATCTCGTCGTGGCGCATCGCCGGCCTACGTGAGCTTTATAGACGTCACCATGCTTAGTACTTGCCATACATGCCTTGTTTGTTTCTTATTCCACCTGCGTGTGGACTGAAACTCTTTTGCGAAAATAAACGATTTGTTCTGTTCTGCTATAGCATAGTCCCACAGGTGATGGGAACAACTAATCTGATAGTCTGTTGTTACTTGTATAAGATACAAGGTACACAACAGGTAAATCAACAGGCTATTCAAATCCTTTGAAATTATAGAAATCGTCACCTGACTGTAACAATTTACGTTGATTATTGTTAAAAAATACATTAATCAGCGTCACAGGGCCGTTTACCGTGTTAAAAAATGCCCTGTGCTTGCGATACAGGTAAGTTTTGTCAACCCATCGGGCCTAAAAAAAGTCGTCGTTATCGACGTTCCCTGATTTGCCCTGATTTACAAAAATAGAATATGTTTACTGCTGGCATGGAGACCAATCCGCAGTGAATTGCGAGTCGTGTTCTGGTTGGCTGCTGTTGATGAGCGACCGGATCGCAGCGTATGGTACACTTGTTTTACTGACATCCACGATTTGAGATGGAATATCCTCAAATCAAGTAAGCAAGTGTGGTGTTGTTCGTAGCGGATTGCGTATTAGAGTCCGTTCTAGAAATAAATTGTAACAAAGATGCAATATAAAAATGTGTTTAGGCTGAAACCAAGTAAAAAATAAAATACAATTTTTCATTTTTTAAAATTAATATGTATCGGTAACACTCGCGCCCGACCCACGGAGGAAACCGGCAGTTTGAAATTGTAAATCAAGTGAGCCGTATTTGTTGCTAGATCGCGGGAACATCACAAGTTAAAATGTAATGAATTTACGATAATTGGAAGCGTTTGCTGCCGCGACTGGTCATAACATTTATGTCGGCGGTCAGCGGAAAACCATTTTCTGTTACACACATCTTTCATGAGCGGGAAAAGAAGGGAAGAAGGCCGCACTGACCTGCACTACAGGCACCACCTGCTGTGACTGAGGCTGTGTTGACTGGTTGTGTTTACGATTCGGTAAGCATGGCAATATTATTATATCATTGGTGCAGTTATCTGAATATAACTACCGCCCATCTCCCAGCCCCCACATCCTAAAAGCAACATTTACATAAGGAAACGCCCCCTTTATTTAATTTACTGATCACATTCCATCCCCCCCCTCCCCCCACACACACACAGTGTGACGCACACACAAAGAAAACATTTTTTCTTCTTTCGCAGTCTAGCACGGCTATCTATCTCTATATTGTGATGTAACCTTCATTGTGGATTAGTAGCGGGTACATCACATCTTGTTCTGAGTACATAACTCTATTAATAGCTTAGAAAATCTCAGCTCACGGATACAAAAAATATAAAAGACAGATGAAATAGTAAAACAGTAAAACACATCCGTAGAGCCGAGATTTTCTAAGCTACTCTAATTAAATTGCACTACATACGATATAGAGCAACCTGTTGCATATAAAGCGGAATATGTGAAGTTACATCACATCCACCCCACTTTATTTTTCTGAATAACCCACGGTGATTTGGCCACATTTTGTTCTGGCAGATCTCACCCACATTCCTTACAATTGTCATTGCCAATCATCTCTCCCTCTCAGAATGTTTATGACCCACCAATGATTTTATCCTTACGCAAAACAAACGAGTGAGCGTATCGAACCCAGTTTGTTTAACGGTAGAACGCAATCACAAGGGCATTATTTCTAGATAATAATCTCATCTAGTTAAATCAACATTTTTGTATGCATGTCACACATGATACTTTATAAAACAAAGCGAATCATGCATAACATATTGCTAATAGTTGTGCAAATCAACTTTTTGAAATGTCCTGCCTCATTGGCATAGCAAAATAACCATATACATTATACAAACACGCGTCACTCTTAGTAAAGATTACCAAATGATTATGTCCGAATAGACGACACTCGTCATTTTCAAACTGGTGGAATAGTTACACTAGTATACACTTATTTAATTCCTACAAAGACAATGGACTGCCTAACATATGGCACAGGCATTTGGCGTATTTCAGCTTTCATTGGTATAACTACATACATGTATGAAAAACAAGGCTCATAACTTTGGTCGGACACGACCTCGTATCATAACAAATTTCGCGATTTTATTAACGATAACGTAAATATTTTGGCGGAAAATACACCTTTTCATTTAAGAAGTATTGTTATCTTGCTGAAATAGCATAGTTGGAACATAGTTATGCAAATAATATCAAATTACAGTCGATTATCCTAAGTCTGACACTACCTCGTATCATAACAACTGAAATAATGTGTTTAGGGCTCTAATGCCAATATTGTAGTGGAAAGTTCATATGTTCATTTAAGAATTATCATTATCCTGCAGAAATACATAGAATGCATAGGCAATTACAATTTTAAACATTTTATTTTGTTATGATACAAGGCCGTGTCCGACCAAAGTTATAAGCCTTGTTATTCATATGTAGTTACATGTATACCGATGAAAGCCGAACATATGAGACCCCAACTTCAAATTGTCGTAAGTAATAAAACGATGGGCTGTTAGGTTTACTGTAAATCATTTGGTCTGTTTAAAGTTTGTGAAACCGTTTAAAGCTTGTGAGGATTCCTTTGGACTCGACACTTTAAGCCGGCAAAATGTTTTACATACCACTGTAAATACAACAGCCCATGATTTTTGTCGCCCCTGCTTTAGCAGAAGGCGCTACTATAGTCGTCGCAATGTGAAAACGTTTGTACAAGTTCTTTAGCATGATGTATTTAGTTCTTTACGGATTGCTTCAATAATTGGACGCTGGATACATATAAGCATTTTGAACACACTCATGTTGCAGAAACATGTTGTACCAGTTTCTTCATCATCATATATAACTTTAATATTACTAATTAAATGTGTCGCTTGAAAAAAATCATATTTTCGACAGATTATAAAGTAAATACATACAGAGAATAAATAGTAACTACTGTAATGTCTGTTAGCATTTTAAGGAAACACAGTTATCGCCCCTGATATCAGTGTGGAAATATACATCTGATATCAAATGTATAATAATGCCAATCAATACGTGGGGCAATGGTGAATTAATGTTTATTTTGCCGGAAAATGTCATATCTACAGAATTACCTGGGAGTTGAATTGGGTTATTGCCCATTATAAAATTAGTAAGATTGTTACTGATCCTACTGCTTTTGGGAGGGGCCAAGTGAAATCTGGTGTGGCGAGGACCTGGCATCAGATCAGGATTATTTTGATTTCAGGGCTGAATATATAGAAGTTTTATTGTAAATATTCAGTTCTGATTTAGGGATTTTCTCCCATTTGTACATGTACTTGTACAGGTAATATATGGGATTTAGTACTAAACCCATTGATCCGGCCTTAAATGACCTAGCTGTTGATAGGCCGTTAAACCCCAACACACCAAACAAACATATCTACAGAATATTCAATATACAGAAATATCTGTATCGCTATATTATAACCTGGCATATGGGACCCCAGCTTTAATATTACATGATGGATTTCTTCATTATTTTCACACTTGATACATGTAAGCATTTGGAACATACTCATGCTGCCGTTAACATGACCTTGGCAAATACTCAGAAATCTACTGTTATAATAATACACTTTTAATTATTATATTTTCAGGTCAGAAAGTAAATGATGAACAAGACAGTGACGTGCCAACTAATGAGAAGTAGATGAGGCAGTAAGAGAAATAGTGGTTGAATATCATGAGTTGACACTTTAGAAAGTGATGCTAAGCAGCATACATGTATCAATGTTTCACTTCTCTCTTCAGTGATATTAAACTTGAATACATATACCAGATTCAACCATGACAATATAAATGATAATGTTCAATTGTGCATGGATAATATTGTGGTGAAAGTTTGTGTACTAACTGACTTGTTTCATGTCATATTGAAAAAAACACCAGTGCTCGTCTTCCTCAAGCAATTCACCAGAGATATAATGGATTATATGAATATCAAAAAGAAGATGGAACACAGGAAAGAGGTTCATGTTTCAGCACCAAAAATGCCCACACAGTACCAGAAGTAACTAGACATCAGCTTGTGTGCTAAATGTAACCAAGTTAATAATGTCGATATGGACCGGATTTGTTGTGCCGAATGCAACTTGACCAAGTGGTTACATCGAAAATTTGCACCACCCAGATGACGGGTACTACTATCTGTTTGACAAAACCAAACGATTTATTTCACCTACCCTATATATTGAAAAAATAATATTATTTCACGATTATTAATATTTGGCAAAATTAATAAATGAGCATTCTTTTACATGATGTTTTTTCCGATATTCAACATTTTAGCCAATGTTAAATTACGGGAGGGTATTAAGCATTTTTTTTTGTATAGTAAAGTCAATGGTTGACTCTTGCTGAAATTTTGCTGAAAAGAAATATAAGCAAAAAAAACTACTTTTTTTCAGTGTTCATGTAGCCCTCAGAAATTAACAGGTTTACACAAAACAGACAGTAGTTTGTTTAACCCAACCCATCCTTTTATTCACAGCTTGTACTGAGATCAACCACCAGCAAATCATTACTGTTCAATATTTACAAATTCTAGTATGCAACACATATCGTTTATTTAACCAGGTAAACTGATTATCGTGAAATAATGCGTGAGTGAGTGTGTCCTTACGCTAAATAAACGAGTGAGCTTAGCGAACCAAGTTTATTTAGCAGTAGGACCCAATGACGAGGGCATTATTTCAAGATAATCAGCTCACCTGGTTAAATAAACATTTCCTTACATTTCACACACAATTTTTCATAAAACAAACAAAGCCAATCGGGATTAACATATGGTACAGATATAAGCAAATTAATTTCTGGAAGTAGGCTGCAGTGAAGGTGATTGTCTCGCGATTCAGAGGGTGTGACTGAGAACATGATTTGATTGGTCGAAGGAAACACGAAATGAAAACACGTCTTGGCATTTCATTACTAATGAAATACCAAGATGTGTTTTCATGGAAAATAAGAAAAATATGCTATATTTGTGGTCTTTATTGTTTTCTGTAGCATGATAAAGGTACCACAAATTTGTTATTGCTTTTTGATACTCGCTACTTCTGATTTCAATTGAGTTTTTGGCAATTTTAATTGGGTATTTATGAAAATACGCAGCTTATCTGCAGCTCTGCTGAATTGTTTTTTATTTCAAAAGTTGCACATCCCATGTATGTTTACTAGAATAAATATGGTATGTACATGCACTTCATGCTATATTAATTATGTAATTACAACGAAGCTCTAGCTTCATACCCATCTGCTCAGATGGTCCTCTGCAGGACTGTGTTACATATTGTCAATTTAGGAGGCCAGTGTGCAATGTGATGGATGGCAGTTGATATAATTGGTTGAAGTTTATCACCAGGTCATAGCAATGTTATTGTAACAAGCATAATCCTGTCAACATAACATACCTCTATAGTGGAATTTGCAAACAGTGTAAATGCAGATGAGCCGGCTTGCGACCAGTCAACTCATCAGGATATATATGTAATTTTCATAGGTTTTGGAGAAGAAAAAAACAACCCCTTTTCATAATGGACTAGCCTGAAAATAATTTAGTGACAATTAGATCGGTAAATTAACATATCAAAATCTGTTCCAGTTATTTAGTGTTGAAAGGGTCCATGTGCCTTATCTGGATCGGCAATATTTGTTAGTCACAGGGGATAGGAAAATTAACATCTAGTGGTGTCTTCTAAGTAAAATCCAAGCTGAATCTGGGATACATTTGTATGTTACATTGTACAGCAGGTGATGAAAGGGGAGTAATGCAAATTGATTTCTATCATATTTCTGAACCATTGTATCGGCAATTTGTTGTCTGGAGTGGGCGGCTAGTCAAGAGCATGCATAGGGTAAATTTAACGATGGTATTCATCCTTGCCAGAATCTCCCTAATGTGGCCCTCCGGTACAGTTCATTTTCGGCTTTATTGTTGTTTCAGAGATGTCACCTATTATAAAGGTAGAAAGATTATTACTAATCCTATTACTTTTAGGGAGTGTGGCTAAGTGATTCTAGTGATTCTAGTATGGTGATGATCTGGCACCAGACCAGGTTATGGTACTAAGTTTTTCTGTAAATATGAGTTGGTTTTTGAGATTTTCCTCCCAACCCCCTTTCCATACAGGTCAATATGTTACTAGTTAGTGTAAGAAACTGGGCTCAGAAATCTTAAGTTAATTGATCAGATACAGGCTTCAGTATGTTTCTATGATTATATTATACAAGAAATAGGATCTTAAATAACTGATTATTAAAAACTTGATATTTAATATTAAACTCATTATGATTTTATGAATTGCATAATAAACTCGGCTTAGCGTAGTTTTTTATAAAGTTAGTAGTCTATTAATAAATACCATAAAAATCACCAAACATGTTAGATCCGCTGCATAAAATACCCCAAAACAGTATATTTATCAAATCGATACACAAATCAAATTATTATGGCTCGGCGACTGCTGTGACAGAAACGTTCCCAGAAACTATTCAAGTAACCATGCGTTGACACAACCTCGAAAGTTAGCCGATAAACTTACGTAGTACACTGTAGTCGGTGTAATTCTGTTTTGTTTAGCACAAAGGAATGTAGATTTCAAATTGTGAAAATAATTTAAAGTAAAAAATGCAAAAATATACAGTAGGTAGCAATATGAAAATAGCGCATTTTAGCTTGCACTTGCAGTCAATGAGACCCCGGTTTGTTTACTCTTAAATCTACAACAACAACCACAATGACCATATATGGTAAACTGTAACTTGGTGTATTATTAAATACTATTTAGTATTAAAATGATTAATAAAATATATTAAAAATAAACTTAAATATCAGTATACACAGTAACTGAAAAAAAATAATTTAAATCATACATTTGTAATATTTGCCTTTTGCGATATTTAGCCAATCAGGCCGCAGCATCTCTCTCCAACAAAAATGGCCGTTGTAAAATAGGTCGATTGAATTTTCTGATGAAGAATGATAAAAATACGATTTTGTCCACAAGTAAGAAGCATAGCGAGCATACCACGATGTGTACTTCACTGTGGACGTATACACAATCGGTTTAAATGTAACATTATAAATGTCGACGTGTTGAACGTCTAACAATACTCGACAATGGGAAATTTGAGCAACAATTCAGGGACCCTCGATAACGACGACTTTTTCCGGGGAGGACTAGGTTACAAATCTAGTGCTGTACCACAGGCGCAAGGTACTCTTACACCCAGTAAACGGTACCGAGATCCGGACTGGTGTATTTTCACAAATATTAAACATCAAACGGAATAGTAAGGTACCGATTGCTATCATATTCACAGATTTTTAAAAGGCACGTCTTTCATTTCGTAAAGTTCGTTGCTAACCTTTAATATCTATATATATATACACTGTCATGTGATTTTTTTCCCGTCACCTGTGCATAGTCACTATTCACAGATAAAATAAAATAGTTTGTTGGTGAATGCATTTTCCAATCCCACAAACCGGGCCAAAACATTAATCAGCCAAATCACACAGACCGAATAAACACAGTATTAACCATATATAGTTGTAACAGACGATGTGATTGGTTGTTACTACCACACGAGCTAAATTGTAACCATACGAGCCCTCAAAATAGCTCGCGTAGTCATTTTAGGACACGAGCTACAATATGCACACGAGTCATTCTTCAGCACGCGTGGTTACTTTAGCACGCGAGGTACAAGACCCACGCGAGCCATTATAGCACACCAGCCCTTAAACATGTTAAAATAGCTCGCGTGGTCATTCTAGCAAGCTACAATATGCACACGAGCCATTCGTCAGCACGCGAGCCTAAACAACAGCACGCGTAGTTACTTTAGCACGCGAAGTACAAGACCCACGCGAGCCATTATAGCACACGAGTCCTTAAAATAGCTCGCGTGGTCATTCTAGGACGCGAGCTACAATATGCACACGAGCCATTCTTCAGCTCGCGAGCAGCCTAAGCAACAGCACGCGTGGTTACTTTAGCACGCGAGGAACAAGACCCACGCGAGCCATTATAGCACACGAGTCCTTAAAATAGCTCGCGTGGTCATTGTAGGACGCGAGCTACAATATGCACACGAGCCATTCTTCAGCTCGCGAGCCTAAGCAACAGCACGCGTGGTTACTTTAGCAAGCGAGGTATAAGACCCACGCGAGCTACAGTAAAACGTCGTGTATTGACTGTCTTGCCCCGTCATTAGCACGCGAGCAACATGTACCACGCGTGCTACTAAATACAAGCTCGCGTGCTTAATGTACCACACGAGCTACATTTACCACGTGAGGTAAAAGAGGCACGCGAGCTATTTAAGATCTCGCGTGCTGTATTTAACTCGCGAGCTACCCTCGCGTTATTGACTGTAATCCCCCGTCATAGTAATCCCCCGTCATATATTACCTGTTCAATGTCGTATGTAAACCCTCGATGTTTACTCTGCGCTGTCTGGCTGTCAACTAATAAATATTGGATCAACGTTGAGATATGATTCGATTGGCTGATTGGACAGATAAAACGGTCGTCTGCTAGAGCAGTACACACTGGATATTAATACTACGGTGTAAAAAGCGACGCGTGCTACCTCAATGGGACAGGTATTATTGCACAACAGTGTTAATGTTGTATGTAATCTATCTATGCATTACTTTACGGATTTTGCATACAGTAAACCCCGCTAGCGTGGGCAGAACCCCCAAATTTTCCTAGCATATATGGTTCATCACACAACGTACACCTACACGGACTACACCGACAGCGGATTACACGTAAACAATGACTCACACGTGTATGTTAAAGGCCTATATACATGTACCTCCTCCTCCGTGACACAACCCTTTAACATGGGGGAAATGATACCTATAGTGACACCCTGTTCTACCGAACTCGTTTTATTGTCCAAGGTCACCCCGCGACCTTGACCTTTGACCTACTGACCTCAAATAAATAGGGGTCATCTGCTTGTCATGACTAACTTGAAAACCAATACTGGGCATTCTAGGTCATGGCGCTCTCGAGTTATAGAGCGGCAACTGTTTTATTGTCTAAAGTCACCGCGATTTTGACCTATGACACACTGTAGTCAAGTCAAATTGGTAATACACTGGTCGTTACTGACCTGCATACCAAGTTTGAGGATCCTATGTCAATATTATTTTGAGCGCATACCAAATCGCTAACAGACGGACAGACGATAAGCGCCATAACACGATACGCACATGGTGCTGTCTGAAATCAGCTGAAATAGCTCAGTGGGTAGAGCATCGGACTCCGGATAGGGAGAATCCGAGTTAGAATCCCGCCACTGGTCGATTCGGACTGTCCTTGCGCAAGACAAGACAAGAA
Source organism: Conchocele bisecta (assembly GCA_029237695.1). Taxonomy (NCBI): domain Eukaryota; kingdom Metazoa; phylum Mollusca; class Bivalvia; order Lucinida; family Thyasiridae; genus Conchocele; species Conchocele bisecta. The sequence goes on along the minus strand of CM055280.1, from coordinate 55,676,481 downwards.
ACATTCATGATAGCCTAGTCCTATCGGACGGGGACATAAATAGTCGGTATCGACATGTAAGGTCATCGAGCCAGTGCCGTCGTTAAATCAAAGCATTTACATGTATCTTGTCTGCATGCGTGGCATGACTTTTATTTTTATTTCCAATAACCCGGCGACTATGCCGGCTCTATTCTGTTTTATTTTATGTCACTGTTATCCCTCATTCGAATGTTCATGTGACATATTTGTCTGGACAATATTTTATTAATTTTTGTTCGAGTTTTTGTAACATGTGACACATTCGTTTTTGTTGCAAGGGGTAGTGATGCCAAACGTAAACGTCACACATTTGTGTGATGTATTCGTACGTATTCTTCACCATGTGTGACGCATTCGCACGAATATATCAACACACCTCGCCTCTCATAAATTGTGTACGACTCGTTTCATAAATTGCATATCGAATGGAAACTCGTTTGAGAAACGTCGCCAATTTACGTCGCCAATGAATTCAACATTTTTTTTTTTTGGCAGAAGTTTAACAAACCAGATGGCCGCGGCCCGCATGTCGAGCCAGCCGAGGCATTTGATGGTCTCAGAGTGTATTTATTTGACGTTTGGTAACCAATAAGCATACAAAGTCTCAAGCAAATCTGACTTACGGTTACAGAGATAGTAGGCATGTGGAAACTTCAACGCAAACTGCTAAGACATTTGACCTTGACATATGGGCACATGGGCCGCATGAGTGGGATACCAAATGAATATATGGATGATGACTAATAAGCATATGAAGTTTCAAGTCAATGTGACTTAGGACTGCAGAGATATAAGGTATTTAAAAACTTTAACGCAGATTTCGGACGGACGGACGGATGGACGGACGCACGCACGGATGCACGGACGCACGGGCGGACGTCCTTACGTGACATCCCTTAGGTGGTTTTTACTATATAAAAGATCAAAGGAATGACCACCTAAGGAACAATAGGCTTAAGTGGTCAACGGAATAAATCTATTGTATTCTTTTGTCTTAGGCCGGACGCATGGACACCCGGACGTCATTGTGATCACTATGTCTCGCTTTCGGCAAGCGGGCTCGACAAATATGTTCACCACTACTCACTTACATACGTAACAGTAACAAAATGGTTTTATGTCGTAACGTAAAAGTATCAATACGTTGGATAGCACATAGAGCACCGCTAAGAATGAATGAAACGTGAAGTATTTCATTGCACTATTCACTTTCTTCGCATTTGAAGTTCTTCTAATCAATACATAAATTCAACTGATCTGGAGTCTATTCCATGCATGAACTTTTGTCATTTGCCTGAATTTGGCCAGTCACAACTAATGACAATGATAAGATTCTTATATACGTATGTTGAACCTTATATGTCACAGAAACGAATGGAAATCTGCAAGAAAAGTATTATAAATATGCCATATAATAGGTTCGAGTTCTTTGAAAACACTTCATTTTACCAAACAGGAGCACATTCAATAATTCAGTAATATGATCGAGTCACTGACGCTTCTAATGACGTTTCAAACGTGATAACGTCAACGTCAAAACAGCATTGCTCTGTCGAGCCATTATTGACGTCATTTGGAACGTCTCCATTTTGTTCGTTTGGCATACGGCATAAAAAACAACCCCATAAGACAAAATAACCCCACAAGAGCAATTCATAACGGGGTTGAAAACGGAATAAGCATCTCTTAACAAGTCCATCACTGTGTGATTAACCTCACAATGTAGCTCTCGTTTGCTCGGACGGACGGACGGTTTAAGCTCTAGTGGTTTCATGAGGATTTTTTATATGTTATTACAATTGATATTCTGAACATTTCCTGAAAACAAAATCAGCTTTGACTTATTTGTTTTCCGTTCTCAGCCCTATTACTATTCGCCTATAATTAGATAAAATGATAGCTTCCTGTTACTGTTACAGTATTACATGCACTTTGACGTGAAGAAACATAGTATACCTTGAAATATAAATCACTGGCACTGCGGGGTACTGTCAAGTTTGTTTGTCCGGAGCCGGAGCGCATCCACGTTATCTCGTTTTAGACGGTAAATCATTATTATCGCGATAATTATGCAATTAAGTCTACGCACATCTCACCTTATCTCGTTACATGGATTTCATATATATACGTTGACATAAAAGACACTTAACATTGATAGCAAATTAAACTTGGGAGCACACAATAAAAGGACAAAGACGTATTTTGCACGTGTAATGCTACCTGTATTATATTCAGTTGCATGAATAATTATGCATAATTATGAATACAAATCGGTTGTTTGGTATGTGTTTCAAAGATTCATTGTTCGATTCCATTCAGCCTATTGGTACAAATGAACAGGCGATGAACAAGCAGTTCCAGGTATAATGTATAATGTTCCAGGTATAATGTGAATAATACTAAACTTGTATTGAAATGTGAATGATCGAATGTTGCACCCGTTCAATGCGCTTACACCGCCACAGTGTGCAACGTCTTGGATATACAAAGGTTCGTTTACTTGATTGTGTTTAACCTTGATTAATTTCAATGTGACTTTCAGCCGACAGCTCTTCCAGTTCCCGAGTGAACGTAGACATTGTGAAGAACAGTAAAACCTCTGTAAACCGGACGCGCAGGTAGGCTGTCTAACCTTACTTTTATGGGTTTCATTGGTGCATATTTATGATGAAAATGGCTGATTTACAATGGAACATCTCTAAACTGGACACCCTGGGGGCCTCCCAGGGTGTCCGGTTTATAGAGGTTCCACTGTACGCGGAGTGTCTCCTCGTACATTCGGACGAACAGTGCTCGAAGAAAAGTATCCCACCCACTTTCGTTAATATAATGTGATAGCAGTATTGGTAAAATAAATAATTTAGGTCTTGGAGAAATAAATACAGTGGAACCTCTCTAAATAGGACAACCTGGGAGGGTGTCCGGTTTAGAGATGTTCCATTGTAAATCAGACATATGATTATGCCAAGGTATGCGGCTGTGCTTTGCGAACTTGAAAATGCATTTTCGTAATAAATATGTACCAAAGAAACTCATAAAAAATAAGGATACACAGACTGCCTGCGCGTCCGGTTTAGAGAGGGTCTACGCTGTAAAAAAGAAATACAGTGAAATCTCTCTAAACCAGACACCCTGGTAAGTCAGGTTTATGACCATTCTGGTACATACGTGTGCTTTGCGATCATGCACATACATTAAAATTTGAGATTTAATGGCTGTGAAACCCATCAAAAATAGGATCACAGATGTTGTCTTGGTGTTGCGTTTAGATAGCCACTGCAATTGATTATGCCATCTAAGGTTATACTTAGAAACATTACGTACATATAAGCCAGAGAACATTACTAATGATTTCGAAGATATTTACATCGAAAGTGTTGATACTATATAATGTGATCTATAAAACTGTTTATTTCGTAATAATATCAATACCTGAGCGAACGTGACGAACTAAAAGCTGATACTGTCAGTGTACCCTTGAAAAATAAATGAAGGTTAAATTTAATTCCGCTGAGAAGCAAAAATAAAACACATTTCGCAAGTATGCACTCTATATAATTGCATTATAAGCACATGCAAAGGTAAACGTGTCTGTACATGTACTAATCTTCAGACGAAATGGGAATCGGCAGCGATCACAAAGCGGGAATGGTAAATAGCTACCATTGAATATAATACTCGATACTGTCTTGTTTGGTGACTCATTTCGTCTTTCAATCGTTCATTGGTTGATTAACGCGAGCCCACAAATTCTTCCTGATATAATTGTAAGAACATAATAATTATGTATGGCACTACTTGTTGTCAGAAAATATTGAACTGTTGGCCTATTTGGTTTCAGTTTTAATGGTTTGCTTTTTTGTTCTTCTTCTTTAATTCGCTTACAGACATGACATTGAACGAGCGCAAAGACTGAATTATAGTGCAGTCCTCTAAATCAGTAGCCGATTTCACGATTTGACTTATCAAGTTAAGTATACTTTGATGGCTAGCCCATACTACGAATACATAATTAGGGTGATGCGGCTAGCCAATCAAATGTGCTCCAGGTATTATTACACGTGTGTCATATTACATTTATGAAATGGGTTACAGCACGTCATAACAGGGTATGAATGTGATAAACCTATTTATCATCGTTTATTTGAAAGTACATGTTTTTACCAGTCGTTGAACCGTTTCAACGAAACGGGTCAAACGAATGGTCAAAGTATCTACATAAACATACCTTTATGAAAAGGAAACACGCCTTATTTTCTTATTATTCCAACATAACATACTTCACATGGACCCTATATTCTGTTATTAGGCTGTAAATACTTGTCACATGACAACGGTAGCGCTTTTGATCCAAATATCTTAAAACAAAGTTATACATCTACGAATCCATTTACACATTAATTTTCCGTAATGGACTTTATCTTGCCATACTTTCATGTAAAACTGCCTAACATTAAGTAATCATCGTAAGTTACCCATGTACGTGAAAACGTGTTTAATTGAAACAAGTGGTGATTCCTGTAGCCTATTTCATCAAAATTGCAAAGCATACTTACCTAGCAAAAGTGTACTTTGAGGGAGTGATCATTTATTTTCCCCGAAATGTATTATTTCATATAGAACTAATGACTTCATAAATGTGATGATTAAACATATGCAGAATTATTATACTGAAGTTATTGCATTGTCACAGCCAAAATGGCTGTGATAATGTAATACATTCAGTATAATAATACAAATTAATTCATTTATCCTTAAATTGAAAATTTCTCCTTCAAAGTGTACTTAGCAAGATAAGTATAATTTGCAATTTGTTATGACCTCGTCGTCATACCCACGATTGAATAATGTATTTATTGCATAAAATGGGCGCTCACAGTGTATTAACACAGTGTAATAAGAAATTGGAATACGCTAGTGTAATAAATATGTAAATTAGCTGGTTACAGAAAACAGGTTTGGTGACCAGTACATCTTCAATGTATGATGATGTGCTTATGTAATAAATATGATCTAACCCTAGTTTAGGCTCCTCAAACACTAGTTTGGGCTTAAACTGCCATTTGAGATCCCAAATGGTAGTTTTCTTAAACCCTGGTTTGAGCAATTATTGTGCACTTGGCGGCAGAAACCACCGTTTGGACTCTCAAACTAGGGTTTCTGGTAGCTTAAACCACGGTTTGAGCTCAAACCCCTGTTTAGACTGCCCAAACCCTGGTTTAGGCTCGCCAAATGCACAATATTTCCCTAATCCCCAGTTTGAGCGTCTAAACCATGGTTTATGCTCTCAAACCCCAGTATGAGCAATTATTGTGCATTTTGCCAGAAACTGCCGTTTGAGGTCGTAATCGAATTAAAAGCCTAAACCCTAGTTTGAACCCAAACCACAGTTTAAGAAAACAACTGGCAATCGTGATCCCAAACGGTAGTTTTCTTAAACCCTGGTTTGAGCAATTATTGTGCACTTGGCGGCAGAAACCACCGGTTAGACTCTCAAACTAGCTTAAACCACGGTTTGAGCTTAAACCACGGTTTAGGCTCATTGTATGGTTTTCATTGGACGAACATTTTCTCAATGTCTAGTTTTGATTGGCTGACAGAAATTCCTTCCCACTGGAAGCGTAGTTATCATTGGTCGGATTATTTGGAAAGTCGGGTTTTCATTAGCTGACTCATTTTCGCGCGTCTGCAACAACAATTGAATGCTGAAATGGTGACAAAAGTTAATAAAGGATATTTTAATAATTGCAAAAATAATGTTGTCTTATCATAAGACGAATATGAACATGTTTCCTTACTCTCTTGCCTGTCATAATCAGCATATTTTCCCAATTTATGAACAGTAGCTGCATACTATAGGTGCGAAACTGTGACGTCAGTTAAGAACAGTGACCTTAGAACATATGTTTCCAGTGTATACCCTACTCATAATAATTATTGTACTTTTACATTCAGCAGATTGTTACTAATAAACATTGCATAAACATAAACTCAACGTGTGATATTGAGCTATACTGGTGGACTATAGGTACTTACTGTATAATCACCAATTGTCAATAAACATCCGGGTATCACACCTTGGTGCAAAAAATGGATTAAAATGTCATAAACGCAGTAATTATCAATCCACGCTGATCAGAATATCGACAATCGGTAGATCAGTATAGTCATTGATCAACTTGCATATATACACAGGCTGCTGAGAATATCACCAAATTGTAGACCAGTGTACTGCCTGATCAGCATGCTCATCAACTTGGGACGACCACACAATTGCTAATACGTACAACAGTGTGGTCCCTGAGCAACCGGAATATCTAGCTAGGTTGTTCAGACTGTCGGTAATCTGTACACCATTGTAGTCCCTGAGCAGCCGGCATATCTAGCTAGGTTGTTCAGACTGTCGGTAATCTGTACACCAGTGTAGTCCCTGAGCAGCCGGCATATATAGCTAGGTTGTTCAAACTGTCAGTAATCTGTACACCAATGTAGTCCCTGATCAGACGGCATATCTAGCTAGGTTGTTCAGACTGTCGGTAATCTGTACACCTGTGTAGTCCAGGAGCAGCCGGCATATCTAGCTAGGTGGATCAGACTATCCGTAATCGGTACACCGGTGTAGTCCCTGACCAGGCGGCATATCTAGCTCAGTTGTTCAGACTGTCGGTAATCAGCACACCAGTGTAGTCCCTGAGCAGCCGGAATATCTAGCTAGGTTGATCAGACTATCCGTAATCGGTACACCGATGTAGTCCCTGACCAGGCGGCATATCTAGCTAGATTGTTCAGACTGTCCGTAATCTGTACACCAGTGTAGTCCCTGAGCAGCCGGCATATCTAGCTAGGTTGATCAGACTATCCGCCTGATATATCTAGCTATGTTGTTCAGACTGTCAGTAATCTGTACTCCAGTGTAGTCCCTGAGCAGCCGGCATATCTAGCTAAGTTGTTCAGACTGTCGGTAATCTGTTCACCAGTGTAGTCCCTGATCAGGCGGCATAATAATTATCTAGCTAGGTTGTTCAGACTGTCGGTAATCAGCACACCAGTGTAGTCCGTGAGCAGCCGGAATATCTAGCTACGTTGATCAGACTATCCCTAATCGGTACAACGGTGTAGTCCCTGACCAGGCGGCATATCAAGCTAGGTTGACCAGACTATCGGTAATCTGTACACCGTTGTATTCCCTGAGCAGTCGGCATATCTAGCTAGGTTGACCAGACTATCGGTAATCTGTTCACCAATATAGTCCATGAGCAACCGGTATATCTAATTGGGTTGATCAGACTATCTGTAATCTGTACACCAGTATAGTCCCATAGCAGCTGGCATATCTAGATAGATTGATCAGACTATCGGTAATCTGTACACCAGTGTAGTCCCTGAGCAGCCGACATATCTAGCTAGGTTGACCAGACTATCCGTAATATGTACACCGGTGTAGTCCCTGAGCAGCCGGCATATCTAGCTAAGTTGTTCAGACTGTCGGTAATCTGTACACCAGTGTAGTCCCTGATCAGGCGGCATAATAATTATCTGGCTAGGTTGTTCAGACTGTCGGTAATCAGCACACCAGTGTAGTCCCTGAGCAGCCGGAATATCTAGCTAGGTTGATCAGGTTATCCGTAATCGGTACACCGGTGTAGTCCCTGACCAGGCGGCATATCAAGCTAGGTTGACCAAACTATCGGTAATCTGTACACCGTTGTATTCCATGAGCAGCCGGCATATCTAGCTAGGTTTATCAGACTATCGGTAATCTGTACACCAGTGTAGTCCCAGAGCAGCCGGCATATCTAGCTAGGTTGATCAGACTATCGGTAATATGTACACTGGTGTAGTCTCAGAGCAGCCGGCATATATCTAGCTAGGTTGATCAGACTATCGGTAATCTGTACACCGGTGTAGTCCCAGAGCAGCCGGCATATCCAGATTGGTTGATCAGACTATCATTAATATGTACACCGGTGTAATCCCAGAGCAGCCGGCATATCCAGTTGAGTTGATCAGACTATCAGTAATCTGTACACCAGTGTAGTCCCTGAGCAGCCGGCATATCTACCTAGGTTGATCAGACTATCGGTAATCCGTACACCGGTGTAGTCCCTGATCAGCCGCCATATCTAGCTAGGTTGATCAGGCTACCGACACTACATATAGTGGAGCAGATAACTGTAATAATCGTTCACTTTCGGAAACAAGCACCAAAATTGGCACAAATGCTCTTCTGATAAAACCCGTTAGCCATCGAAAAATTCAAGATGGCCGCCATTTTTCAAGATGGCCGCCATTGAATATACAGATATATTGCATTTCGCAATAAAATCGCGAAGACTTGTCCTATTCGAATGAAACAAGCACCAAAATTGGCACACAAACTCCTTGGGGTTTGTTCTTTTGATGAAACAAGTTAGCCACCAAAAAATTCAAGATGGCGGCCATTTTTCAAGATGGCCGCCATTGAATATACAGAGATATTGCATTTCGCAATAAAATCTCAATGACTTGTCCTATTTGAATGATATTGGTGTCAAATCATACATTTTTGACTATGTAGAATCCGAATTTGGAACTATGTACCTACTCACTAGCTTCCTTGTACCATAATATCAGTCCCGGAAACATAATTAGGGTAAAAAGTGCCCATATCATAGGCATCATCAGTCCGATATATTATTGGATGTACATGTAGGCAGTAGGCATATACTTGTTTGTCACTTATTGTCTTGTTGCCTGGATGAGTACACTACAACACTTCTAAACCTCGCATCTGCAACTGCACAGTGCCGTGCCGGTCAGGCCAAAGCGGTAGCATTTGCATCGACCGCAACATTCCGACTTGCATCCACACTTGGTCAGCTGCTGGCAACTCTCTGCAATGGGTGGGAGCTCTGTCCAAGCGATCTGCCACATATCTCCTTTCTTGGTCCAGCCCCAGTTGGCAGGAGTCTGTGTTTCTGGTTCACGTACTGTTGACTGACTCCAGATGCAGCCCGCCTGGTATGCAGCACGCTTCACATGCTGCCTCAGTGCTGCTCGGGTAGGAGGAATGGCTTCGTACGGCCTCTGCTTCCGAGCAAACATGTCCAACCTCACATCATCGACACCATTAGCTGTGCTGGATCTGTCGTACATCATGACCACAAACATTTCCAAGGTCTCCAGGTCTTCATCATCCACTACCGGTGGGTACTGGCTGAGTTTGCTGAAGACACTGGAAGCCTCATCACAAACGTCCCAGGTTTGCCAAGCAGACTTCTTCCCTTTGTCAAGGAATGCTGAAACGACATCGCAGCCAGTGAAGGCATGGAAGAAGAGCATCCCTTTGCTCTTTTCTGCAAGAGTGCAATACAAGTCATGCACAGGAACCCACCTCAGGTTCTGTCCTTGGCCAAAGGCAACCCACAGCTGCTGCAGACCTAGCTCCTGAAGTGCCTGCAGAACACTGACTGCGATGACGACAACATCTGTGTCGCTGGCTTTGACCATGATGACTTTGCTGCCTGCTTCTGTTGCATGCCTGGCAAGCACAAAGATCCGCGTGTCAGCTTCTTCATGACTGCAGGGTACTACCCCAGCCAAATTGATAGTGTGGTTGCTGACAGCATCTTCTTCCTTGGTCACAATGATCACATTTGTTGTGACAACACGTGCAATCTTATCAGCCAGAAAGTTGAACAGCTCAGCTTTGTTGTTATTTTCTCTCATGAAGTTTCGCCAGTTTGAGGGAATTTTGCCCTTCCCTGTCACCCTGCGTCTCACCCCGCGTCCTCGCTTTGATCTAGTTTCAGCTTTCAGACTAGATGGCCGATAGACATCAAACACAATGTCTGTTCTCTTATACTTGGTAGAGTATGCTTGTATTGTAGGAAGGACATCGAGCATTGCGTACTCTTCAAATGTCTTTGATCTCCGGGGGGGGGGGGGCAGACTGTTCACCAATGCTGCACCATCAATGATGATGGTGTCGGCGCCTGGCTCTGCCTCAGGGGTTGTAACCTGGCTCTCAAGAATGGTAGTGAGGTGGGATTTCTGACAGGTGTGGAGCTTTCCACCATCACTGAGGGCAGCAGGATGTGACTGGTTCTCATGACGGAAAAACTCCTTCAAGTCACACTCTCTGCTCTGGCATGATATGAACAGCTTGGAGAACAGTTGACAGTCTTCCTTCAGCACGTTTTGATTTGAAGAGTCAAGAGAAGCTGGTACCTGTCGGAAAAGTCAACCCTGTTTTTCTTGATTGATTCATAGAAAGTGGATTCTTCTTCCCCTTCCAGTCCCTTCATAAACTCTTGGAAACGGACCGTGCCTTTCTCAAGGTGTGTGCGAATCAGCTTGGCGGCACTGTGGTGAGCAATATCCTTTGTATCAAGTGATAACAGGTCCCGACTCTCCTCCGGGAAAGGATTGCTCATATCATTCATGGCTTGTGAGAGCTTTTCTACTTTCTCAAGGAACACTCTTTGTGCTCGTTCCGTCTCCTCATGGTGGCTGGTGTGTTCAGTACCCTCTTTGATCCCACATGCTACCTCATACTGTGCAACCAAGTGGCTGACTTCAGGACCAGCTATCATCCATCTTCTCAGTGCTGATGGGTCTTCAGTAACGCCAATCGCACCCCCGTCTGCCATGATGACAGCGTTGGCCTGCTCGTGAGCTAGGTCAATAGCCATTGCTGAGAACTGTCGGCTCGATTTGTGTACAAGAAAGTTTCCACTCTGGAACTCCTGAGCCAGCTGAGGATGCTTCTGTTCCAGGGTCACTATGTCTCTGTAGTGAATCGGAAGCCACCGTGCATAGTTTACATTGTTGTTGGCAAAGAAGTATGGTATCAGCTCAGCCAGTGACTGACAGTACAGGAAGAAGTTGGCTTCCCTGAATGATCGGATCAACAAGAGGATCACCAGTTCCATTGACAGCACCATATACCAGAAATGAAACTGGGGACTTTGCAGTTTGCGATGCTCACACCAAGCTTCGAAGCTAGGCACCTCTTCGGGTTGTTCATCTGTCTCTTTTGAGTAGTCCGTGTGGGCTGCCTTCAGAAGCTTGTACAGATTGCATGCTGTTATCTGGTGCACCTGTCGTGTCCTAGTGATGCTCGAGGCTGTCAGAAATGAATCTGCGGTCCCAGGAGATGCTATCCCTGCCTCTACGAGGGCTCCTGTCCAACCACTGTCCTTGAGTAGAGTTCCAATGGACTTCAGTGACGCCATCTCAATATGCAAGCCTCCGAACATCATGACGAAGTTGTCCTCACCGTAGATTTCAGGCCAGTGCCACTGGACCTGCTTGGCTACTGCATATATTGGCTGGTCAGCAGCAATTACTGGCACCTGACCGGGGTTCAGAAATGCTACTATCTCCTTGATCTTGTCCATCACATGTTTGACTGTAGCAACCGAGTGGGCCTGATCTCGCAGCAGAGGCAGAAGTGATGTAATGTTGACTTCAAATGGCTTTCCTCTCTTCTGTGAAGCATGGTGGTCTGACCAAGTCACATCCACTGGTCCATCTGCCACAGTGACCTTCTCCAGCCATTCATACTCCATTGCCAGTTGTGGCCTCAGCAGACTGGTGTCTGGATGTGTCACACCACTCTGGGGAGGAGAGGGTTTCTTCTTGGTGAAAAAGGCGGGCCGGACATTGGTGAAGGATTCTGGAAGTTCAGGAACTGTCTTCACTTTCTCCTTTCCGAACTTCAGCTGTCCACGCTCTTCACCTTTGTCTTCTTTGGTTGGGTGCTGGAAAACGGAGATGCTGGTTCCATGGAAAGAAGTGGTCGCTGTCGTTGCAGTGGGATTGTGGTCTATGTTGTCCATGGCTGCTGTGGTGAACAGCCCTCTTTGCAGAAATGGTGGACAGACCACCCCATCCTCCACGTACTTGGTGACTGTTGCATCTCCCAGCTGTGCAGATATCTCTAGCACCCTGTCGTATGAAATGCTGATGCCATGCTCGTTAAGCATTTCCACCAACGATCTCTTTCTGGTCTTTGTGTAGACGGACATCCCCATGTAAACAGGGAATGGGATCTCTCTGTCTTTGGAGTATCTGTGAGTTGCTGTTCCTTCTTTGTACCTTGCGTAGCAGTTGTACTGAAGCAGCTGAGCAATTGCTAAATCTGTCTTTGATGCGCCAAACCTCAGTTGAGATTTGATGTCCGCTCCGTGTTCAAGCATAGCCACAAACTGAAGAAGAGTGAGTGGAATGGCCTGGTCGATGCACCCCTCATGGAAGGTGCCATCAAACGTGGACTTGTGGTGCAGCATATGTCTTCGCAAGATGTTAGCTGCTTTGCCAAGGATAATAGCTTCACTATAATAGTCAGAGGCTTCTGACAAGGCCGAGCCCACATCTTTCTGGAAAGCCAGAAGAACATCCATTCCCTGCTTGTGAGCTTCCAACTCTGATAGCAGTTTTTCCTTCAGTCTTGTGGAGTTGACATCAGGTTCATCAACACCCAGCTGTTCCTGTCTCTTGGTGGCTCTGAGGTACGTCCTCTCTCTATTGTACATGTCAGTCAAGCATGTTAAATGGTATTTGAGCTCCTGTGCAATAGCATCTCCACCGCTGAGTCTTGCAAGAAGTTTTCCGTCATTCAGAGTTTGGGCACATTTATTAAGTCTGTTATTGAGGTTCATCGTCATAACTTGTCTGAGTTCAGAGGAAGGGGCTTCTATGTCACATATGAAACACGTTCGGCCTTCAAGGCTGGTTCTACGAAGCTTGGTCTGACATTCTACTAGCTGAGCACTCTCTGCTCTTCTTTTTCTGGCTCTCTCCAGTTTCATGTTGTTGAACATAAGGCGACAACTTTGGTGATACTGCGCCGTGTTCCTCCTCAGAGTTTCTTCAATGCCACCACCATCATCAAGTCTGGCTCGATCCAGAACAAGAGGCATCTCATTAATTGCGTGAAAGAGTGGAATGTTAGTCGCAATCATAGTGTAGCCAATCATGTTTTTGTGGTTGTTGTGCTCGTGGTGTCTTGAGCTCTTCATTCTTCTTCTTCTGGCAAAGACAACACTTGCTCCAGTCAGTCCGGAATTTAGACGGTCCTGGATCTGTAGTTGCCATCTTGGCGAATGGCAATCAAGGTATCACAGTTTGATAATTATATGTATTCATTGAATCAAGGCCGAGGGGTTATCCTTTTACCACTTTGACCAATGAATACTCCGGGATGGGGGTATTTATTCGCTTACAGCTGTGGACATTTTGTTGATGCAGTAGACTTGTAATATAATCTACTATATAACTGACTGCCGTAGATCTGCCTTACGATCTGATCAGTAACAAATTTTGTGATAAAATAAAAAATCTGGCGTTGTTATCGTTTAACCAAAAATCACACCGAAATATATTCAACCAGGATTTAAATCATGGCGTTATTATCGTATAGCCGTCAATCAAAACAGCACAAGGTTATGACGTCAACTTGTATGACGTCAACTACGTCTGACGTCATATTTAAGGTAGAGGGTAACATGCCCTACGAATCATCAAACAATTAACAAGTAACAGTTGTAGACATGTGTAAACAAATAAGGGCCTCATTATTAGTATTATCATTCAAAAGTGTACACTGTAAATATATAATATCATTACGGTATGACAATACCTGATTTTTGTTCACTCTTTTGCGTAAATTGCGTAATTAACTAATTATGGTAGCGGCGCCTATGGGGTCAGCTTTTAAAGCCACTATATGCGTAACTTATGTTTTGAAGCCTTGTACAGGAAAATGCTACACATACTAAACATCTAACACTACTACGATATACACTACCTGCATTTTAGCCAAATTCGACGTAACATGAACCTCTAATATAGCAAAATATTAGGATTCCATGACTGATATATGGTACAAGGAAGCCAGTGAGTAAGTCAATGGTTCCGAATTCAGATTCTACATAGTCGAAAATGTATTATTTGACACCAAGATCATTCAAATAGAACAAGTATCTGCGATTTTATTGCGAAATACAATGTTTCTGTATATTCAATGGCGGCCATCTTGAAAAATGGCGGCCATCTTGAAATTTTAGTTGGCTAACGGGTTTTATCAAAAGAGCAATCCCCAAGGAGTATGTGTGCCAATTTTGGTGCTTGTTTCCGGAAGTGAACGATTCTCCTGAAATTTGCAATTATCTGCTCTACAAATATTAACCGATATATGAATATGTGTGTTGTATATTATGAATTTTTTAAATTTTAGTAAAATAATATCATCAATAATAATAAACAGCAAACAAATGTTTTATTCATCCTGGGAATTAATAAAGGGGGTTTTGTCCACCCTGTAAAAATCATGAAGGGGGTTATATCCACCCAATCAAAATCATGAATGTTTTGTCCATGTTGTCATTTTCACATGACGGGGGTTATGTCCAAGGGGGTTTTGTCCTACATTCATATAGTATACGAGCGCAGTCCCTGATCAGGCGGCATATCTTAGCTAGGTTGATCAGGCTACCGACACTATGTATATCAGTGTAGTCCCTGATGAGGCGGCACATCTAGTTAGGTTGATCATGCTATCGACACTATGCACATCAGTGTAGTCCCTGATCACGCGGCATATCTAGCTAGGTTGATCAGACTACCGACACTATGTATACCAACGTAGTCCCTGATCAGCCTCCATATCTAATTAGGTTGACCAGAAAACCGACACCATGTACTGCAGCACATGCACTGGTAGTCCCTGATCAGCTTGCATACTTACCAAGGCTGATCAGACTACCGGCAATATGTACACCAGTGTAGTCCCTAATCAGTCTGGATACAGTGGGGATTCTACTTATAAGAGTAAATCATATATATTTTGCAAACATTATGCTCGGTTTGTAATTAGAGTTTAAAGCTGAATAAGATAATTCAATTATTATGCTCTGTCGATATGCTATGAGACTTCACAAGTTACATTTTTTGGCGGTGAGCAAACATTTTTTTTAATGTAAAGTCAGCAGTAATTGCCAATATACAAGTAAATAGATGCTTAATTACTCTCTGCAACAAACCAGAAGAAGATCATTAAAATTATACTCGGTTTGTAAGATCTGAGACTTACAAATAGAATATTTTGTCAGCCTACATAAATAATTAATTTTTATGAATGCGATATTTTGAAAAATTATGCTTGGTTTGTAAGATTTGAGACTTCACAAATGAAATAGTTGTCGGCCGGCATAGTAAATAATTATTTTTTTATGAATATTTAGCCAATAGAAATTAAATTGATGCATAACTAGTGTCTTCGACTAATGAAATTCACTTGTTGCCTAATTAATTTAAACTGTTGCTTAATTAGAGTTTTAGACAAGTTGAATAAGATAATTCAATCTTCTGGAAATATAATATTTATTATGCTCGGTCGGTATACTATGATACTTCACAAGTTATATTTTTTTGTGGTCAGAAAAAATAAATCTTCTGCATGTAAATTCAGCAGTTTGCCAATATAAATTAAATAATTGCTTAATTACTCTCTGCAACAAACCACTGAGGAGAAGATCATTAATTAGTTTGCAATAATTATGCTCGGTTTGTAAGATTTGAGACTTGGCATGAATAATTAATTTCTATGAACATGATGAATGTGATATTTTGCAAGACTTATGCTCGGTTTGTAACATTTGAGACTTCGCAATAAAATATTTTGTCGACCGGCATTCGATTTTCGCCTTGTCAAAATTAAATGTGTTCAAATTTAATTAAGCTCGGTCGGTATAATATCAGATTTTGCAACTGATTTAACATTTTTGGAATAACTAATTTTTGGGAATGCTAACTTGAAATTCAAGTTAATTGAATTAATTATTCAGCTGTATTCAAATTTAATTATGCTCAGTCGGTATGTAATGAGATTTTGCGAGTTCCATTTTGTGGTGGTCAGCAAAATGAAGTAATTTTTGGGACTGCTAACTTGAAATTCAAGTTTATTCCATTAATTATGCTATAATTTCAGATGTATACACATTTAATTATCCTCGGTCGGTATGATATGAGATATCGCAAGTTAAATGTTTTCACAGTCAGCAAATATTAGGAATGCTAACTTGAAATTCAAGTTATTTCAATTAATTATTCAGCTGTATTCAAATGGTGTCTTCCAGGAGAACCTGGAATTGTGTACAGGTAATATTGTTGTTATAAGCATAGCCTTGGGGGAAATTGGGACTATGCTCTGTATCAACTTTGAATTGTGAATTATGAAGGGAAAACGTGAAATCAGCATAGAAAATAGTTAATTGCATTTGTAATCTGCAATTCTTTATTTCCATTATTTTTCTTATTTCTTCATACAATAATTATTGGTATATTCCCTTATATAACGCTAAGTTTTAGAATATTTATATTTTATAAGCAAAAAACTGTGGACAACAGTGAATACATGTAATCATGGCTGATCAGGGTCTGCACAATTCAGTTAAATCCACACACTGTGTCACTGTGCAGTCAGTATAATGTCAATGTTTCAGTGAACGGTGCCGGATACCATATCATAATTATATTCAGATGTGTAGTAGGTGTGATGCTGCGTCGGCATACTCAAGTGTCGTCAGCTCACCCGTCTGTAGACGCATCTTCAACTGGCCAAGTCGCTGATCAATGAGACGGTATCGTCTCCGTTTCAGAGGGCGGGCACCACCTGCCTGGAACTGCAGAATCTTAGATGCACGATGCTGCTTCAATTTGTTTTTCTATATCTCGATTATAGCAAAAATGTTCGGATGTGCGTGTCTAACCGCCTTTTTCAATTTGCTGTGCCAGCCTTCAAGGTGATTTGTCGTCCTTGGTCCCTCTGTGGCGAAGTGGTTCCAGACGTCTTTGTCGTCTCGGTCGACCCACTGCTCGGTGACGTAGTCCTGGAAGTTGGAGACGTTAGCCGGAACATCGTCGACTTCCATATCTTCCAGCGCGGCGAGCCAAATGTCTTCTACTTCGTTCTCAGGAACCAGGGGCAGAACGGATGCTCGTCTCACCAGCCGGTGTACGCGGTCGTTCTCTGTGTACACGGTACTCAATCCTAGTGCCTGCACCTTACGCCATATACACTGGGTGTAGTGAAAGAAACATGCCTTCACAAATTGGAGTCCGGGAAAACACGCAGAGCCGCATTGCGTGACGCCAGCTCGTGATTCAGAAATACACGTTCAGGGTTTAGTTGTAGGCCGTAATGTTCACATTTCTGCTGTAGGTGACTGAAGAATGTCTCATAAACGTTGATCGATTTTCCCGGTAGGAATGCGAATACTAACGGATACATTGCTCCATCTATGAATCCTATTGACACTGTCACAGTATGTTCAGACATGATTTTTGATTGAAAACGTTTACATTTTGAAACAATAAGACAACGAACGAAAAATGCATGGAATACATGGCACTTGGCATGAAACGTGCCTTGTAACTTGTCAAAAATATTTACTCGGCGCGGGGGGGGGGTGCGTGCGCGCCGAGTCCGCCACCCCCCCCCCCCCCCTGAATCCGCCCATGTATGCCCTCCTTGCTATCGCATAGTGGGCATAAAAGATAGTCACACACGATATGCACATTTATGTTTGCTTTGTAAAATAATACCACTCTAGACTTTTGGTTCCAGAATATTTGCTGGAAATAACGTTCTGCTCGTCCTGTCTTCAGAACAGGCCACATTCTGTGGTACAACAACAACAATACTTTCATGAACGCTTTGTTTTAACACAATGTCAACAGAAATATCGCAGTACGAAAAAAACTAAAACAAGTAAAAAGCGGACGGACCGACCAACCCGATTTTCGTCCAGCCCGTAACAGAAAATACACCTATTTTTGTCAAGCCTAATATTACGGAGCCCTGCAGGGGACATGTATTTTTTTATTAATTCGTTCCCACGAAATGATGAAAATTCGTTCCCTCAATTTATTAATTTGTTCCCACGATATAATAATTCGTTCACACGAAATAAAAATTCGTTCCAACGAAATAACAATTAGTTCCAACGAAATCACAATTCATTCCTTCGAATTAACAATTCGTTCCCACGAAATAACAATTCGTTCCCTCTAATTGACAATTCATTCCCACAAATTAATAATTAGTTCCCACGATATATCGTGGGTACGAATTGTTAATTCGAGTGAACGAATTGTTATATCGTGGGAAAGAATTGTTATTTCGTGGGAACGAATTGTTAAATTGAGGGAACGAATTGTTAATTTGTGGGAACGAATTGTTAATTTATGGGAACGAATTGTTAAATTAAATTGTTATTTCGTGGGAACGAATTGTTATTTCGTGTGGAACGAATTAATAAAAAAGAATTATACGTCCCCTGCGGGGCTCCGTATAATATCAAGTTTATCTACAAAATCCTATGAGAAGTATTGATTGTCCATATTTGCAAGGTGCATGATCACGTGGTACTAACAACAACAACAAGTGCCGATTCAAAGTACGTATTCTTTTATAGTGTCCTAATTACGTAACGGATTTTGATGCAATATGGCGCATCAAACGCGTCTTGTTAAGCTGCATTTGGTGGTCTCTGTAATTTCTCCAAAACTTCTGTCGTTTTTGCGAAGAATTTCTGTGCCAAACTCCATAGACCACCAAATGCAGCTCATGAAGACGCGTTTGCTGCGCCATATTTCATCAAAATCCGTTACATATTAAGGAAACTATCAAATAATACTTACTTTGGAGTGGGCGACGTTGTTGTTGTTGTAACCGCGTGATCATGCACCTTGATTTGGTAAATTGGTAAATAATAAGTTGTCCTATCATCGACGGGATAACAAACACTACATAGCGAATGCTTTTTACGCTAGAGAATTAATTTCGTAAATCTGGTGAAAATATGATTTATCTTTCACGTGAAAACCATTAGCCGGCATAGATAGCATTGGGAGCATATGCAGCCTATGCTCAATATAGAGAATAGTAGGTTAGTGCCATGAATGGGAAAAATAGCCCATCCCGTTTCCGTGCCGCGCCAGATATTTTTCCCATTCACGGCACTAACCTACTATTCTATTTATCCCTTTAAAATGCCAAAAAATAACCACAGCCTCATCCTCAAAATCGAAGAATCGACTAGTATGACAACTGCACATATTCATACGCAGTGATTAGGTCGTATTGATAGGATATCAAAAATGTTTCACGGCACCGTGTTTCACGGCACATACGCACTGTGTTTACGGGATAAAAATGTAAATCCATCAATTGAAATTTCCAGATGATTCTGAATTTGCGCTTACGAACAGTTTAGTCGTACGACGTTTAGTGAATCAGGCTCCTGACTGAGTGTTAAAATGTATATTTGTAATCGAAATAGCGTATCCGAGTATGCGCTAATTTTAATGTGCAACCAATAGCACTAACAGTCTGTTTCACGAAACCTGCCCACATTTTGCGGACATATCCACAATGTAAAAACAATATATTTTTCGATAATATTAAATTTTATCAAATTCAAGAATGAGCCTTCTTTTTATTTCATAAAGGTTTGTCAAATATTGATTTTATTACCAAAAAAATAAGATTTCTCTATGGGAATGTAGCACGGGGGAGGGAAGGTGAACGCACAGTTTTGGAAATTGACTCTGAAAACTGATAGATAACTTGGAAATGATCTACATGTAACTAAGAAAACAAAAAATAAATTTTGAAATCGCTTCACTATTTCTGAAAGTTCCCCTTGTTAAATCCCCATAGACATGTTCACTTTGTATATGAGAAAAATAGTTTTCGTAATTAAATCAATATTTGATCAAATGTCCCGAAATAAAAAAGGTTCATTCTTAAATTTTGTTAAAAATTAATATTATCGAAAATAATATTTGTTTTGCATTGTTCATCATGTTCATATAGCCGTAAAATTTGGACAGCTTTCAGGAAACAGACAGTAACAGTAACAACGTGTTGTTATATGAATAGTTTGCTTCTTGGCGGAGACCTTTTAAATATGTGGTTACAATAGTTTCTTTTTTTCATTTCATTTCATTTAGCTTATATTTAAGGGTGGGAATTGACTCAAAGACCTTCCATATCTGGACATATAAATCCAAAAAGACCGAAGTGTTTTATGTAATATATATTGATTACAGTATGTTTATGTCGCCCGATTTGAAGGGGTTAGTGGAAGAAGGGGGCTAACTCTATTGTAATGTTCACATTATGTAGCCTTGTCCTTGCGATAACTCAAGTTCTTTTGTTTATGATTAAATGTTTTATTTATAATTTATAATGTACACCGAAAAGAAATTGAACATAATAGTACATATGTATCTATAGTCTGTTTCACGAAAGCTGCCCAAATTGTACGGCCATATAAACAATTCGATAATATTAAATTAAAGGAAAATTTAAGAATGAGCCTTCTTTTTATTTCGTGAAATTTGGTCAAATATTGGTTTTATTACGAAAAAATGATTTCTCTATGGGAATTTAACATGGGGGAAAAAGAGGTAGAGGAGTTGTGGGAGTAGTCAAAGCACGAAACATTTTGGAAATTGACTCCGAAACATAGCTAGATAGCTTGGAAATGATCTAACTAAGAAAACAAAAGTTAAATGTTAAAAATCGGTCCAGTATTTCTGAAATTCTAAAAAATGTCCCATGTTAAATCCCCATAGACATCTTCACTCTGTGAATATGTCTATGGGGATTTAACATGGAAAAATAGTTTTTTCGCAATAAAATCAATATTTGACCAAATTTCATGAAATAAAAAGAAGGTTCATTCTTAAATTTTCCTTTAATTTAATACTATCGAAACAAAAATTGTTTTTGAATTGTTTATATGGCCGCAAAATTTGGGCAGCTTTCGCGAAACAGAATATAATTATAGTACTCACGTTACATACAAAATGTATTAGAAATAGTGTTTCGAAGAGCGCAAAGTAATGCCCTAGTCAGACACACACATACGGATTCTGCGTATGCTACGGATGGCTCGTCCGTATCTATCCCTTCTATCCGTAATGGTCCGTATCGCATCCGCAGAGTCCGCAACTATCCCTATCGCATCCGCAGGGTCCGCAGGATCCGCGTCCAAATTTTTAAAAGTTTCAAAATTCAGGCGCGGACGAGTAAACCGTAATGATCCGTAACTGAAGGCATTCATCCGCATTTATCCGTATCTAATCCGTATCTAAACCTATCATTCAGCGGTCCACCCAAATGTGTGGACTGATACGGTTCCATGCGGATCGTTACCTTTGGTTACGGACTGTTACCTTCAGAAACGTTTAAATACGGATAGCTTGCGTTCCAATACTGACAGATACCTATTTGTGCGGATCAATGCGGATAATTGCGAATATCTAATTTCAGATACGGATAAATACGGATTGTTACGGACTCCTGCATTCCATTAACTTCTTGTGCGACGAACTCTACCACTTTGGCCAAGAAAATAAATGACACGTTAACCCAGAATTCTGGGAAGGTTTCTCGATCTATATATACTGGATGGTCTTTTGACATAACCATTGGTGTCTTCCTAGTTTCACAGCCATGGATAACGAACGCAGACTACTCTTGCTGAGACTCAGCCAGTCCAACATGAACCTCGTACTCATCTATGCACAGCTCTTGCGCATCTGGATGGCACGCCGTCGGGAGAGGAGGTGGTGGGTCCGCCGTTAGATCACTTTCAAGCCGGAACAGGGAGCGTATGGCAACCTCATGATGCTCTTGAAGAACGAGGATGTGGTGGCGTTCCGCAACTTCACCAGGCTCACCCCCGAGATGTTCCGAGACGTGGTAAAGCGACTCACGCCGAGACTACAGAAGAAAGACACATGGTAGAGAGACTCGCAGGAGGTTGGACTGAAGGTGACCATCACACTCAGGCACCTGGCCACAGGGGACTGCTACAAGTCGATGATGTACCTGTTCTATGTGCCGCACAACACCATCTCCGTTATAGTACGGGACGTCTGTCATGCCATTTGGGACGAGTACGGCGACGAGGTGGTCACCAACCCGACGACAGCTGAGGGGTGGAAGGAGGTTGCTGCAGGCTACTCCAGCCGGTGGAACTTTCACCATGTGCTAGGTGCCTTGGATGGCAAGCACATACGCATCCGGTGTCCTGCACACGGAGGGTCCCAGTTCTAAAACTACAAGGGGTACCCTCGTTGACGCGAACTACATGTTCATGTGGGCCCAAGTCGGTGCCCCAGGGGCAGCATCTGATGCCCAGCTGTGGAACGAGTCGGCTCTGCGAGACGCGGTCATCTCCAACACCATCGGCATCCCCGATCCTGAACCTCTGCCTGCCGACGACCGTCAGATGCCGTATTATATCATCGGGGACAACGCATTTGCACTCAACGAGTGGATGATGAAGCCCTTCGCTGCTACGCCTCTGGAAGAGAACGAACGGGTATTCAACTTTCTCGCGCCAGACGATGTGTGGAGAATGCCTTTGGCATACTGGCCAACCGCTGGGGCTGTCTGCTCACATCCCTCCGACAGGAGCTGCAGAACGTGGAGACCATGGTGCTGGCGTGTGTGACACTCCACACTATGCTGAGGACGGCCTGCGAAGATGATGGTGCACTTGGCGACCGTCAGAACGAGCAGCACTACCTCATCCCCGGCTACCGTGGTGGGGGCATAAACATTAGTGAGGCAAAAGTTGTCATATACAAGTAACTTACCTTAATTCATCAGTTACACATCAGACGATGAATGAACTTTAATTCTGGTGTAGAATATTAAAGTTATTCATTATGTTCAATAGTGCTGCTTTGACATGACGTCAAATTAAAACATGCATGACATGATCTGGAAGAATAATCACGCAGACCAAGCACGCATATTCAGAATCACGTCTGTCGGTTCTTATCCAGCTCCGATTTCTGTCACCTGTCCACAAAATCCAGAATCCAACATTGTCGCAAATTTAATCCTCTATGTTGGTGTACGTTAGAACAAAATGTCACTTAGTATATTATCCAATGCCGGTTGTAATCTCTTGTTCCAATAAATAAATGCGTCCAACAATCCCTGTAGCTGCTATCGTGATAAAAAATGTTAAAGGTTCTGTCAGCGCCTCACATATTGATCTTAATATCCACTATTTTGATTCCAAGTACCAGAATAATGATGTTTCCATGCGACGTCGTAGTGTTACCTGTCAGATTCCGTTGTTTATTTGATCAAATTGATGGACAAATTTGTGTCCGCTAATGTCGCCAAGAGCATAATCTGTGATGTTGACTATAATAATTTGGCATAACTTCTAGCTTGCGAATTTTTGGTTGAATGAAGTGATCACTATGGTGAATAAGTGTGTATTTGCGTCCGGTTTGCTCAGTAGGTAGAGCGATGGTGTGGTAAACCAGAGATCCCCGGTTCGATTCCGGGCTGGTGCGCATCTTTCTCACCCTGTGACATTTAGCGCCCAACGTAGTTGCGGGAAGTAACTCTGCAGAATACTCCCGCATCGTCCGTACCGAGAGTTATGGTGCTCTCCGTAGGTTTTCCCTGCAAAGTACCAAATCACATCTGATTTGCACTTCAACTGTTAATTGCGACATATTTTCTGTATTTTTATCAATTGTTGAAAAGAAATGTCAGTATTATACTTATTCATTTCTGTGTAATAAGTAAAGAAAAATATGTCACAATTAATAGCTAAAGCGCGAATGAGATCCGATTCGGTACTCTGCAGGAAAAACCTATGGAGCACCATAACTCTGGGTACGGACGATAATTGAGTATTCTGTTGCCCAACGAAGGACAGCGATTGATAAATACTCCGAAAATTGTACCCAAACATATGGAATTCAGAGACAAAAATTAAACATGGAATTCGAGGACGAATTTCAATTTGGCGAGAAGAATGTCACAGTACGCAACTGACTATGGGATGAAGTGTGTATGATATGTGCCTTGTTAGATCGCTCGGTAGAGCCATGGGCATGGTACGGTAAACATGAGGTCCCTGGTTCGATTCCGGGCCGTTATTTATCTTTCTCACTCTGTGACACAAGTAAACCGTTTTATTTTATAGAAATGGCTTATCACCGAATAAATATTATCTTCACAAAATTTGATTCGGGCCAATAGAAATCAACAGCCAGAACAGAACGTTTGCAGTAATAGAAATCTAATTCCAAAATAAATTTTTAATTTTCTTTTTATGATTTTATGATCAGGTTTCGAAAATTAAAATATGCTTTTCCTTTAAAATTATTATCAATATGTTCACCATGTTATTATGGTTAATATGGAATTCACAGTCTCTTTGCAGCTTGAAATTGAAAGACATTATGAAAAGTTGTGTTGATCTCAGAAATTGTCATGTCGACTATAGGATCGCGTCGAAATAATGTTAACAGAATAGGAAAACGTAATTTGATACCGACAAAGAAAACAAAACGCAAAATTGATGCTTAGTTTTGCAATATTATACCGTGGACCACACATTATAATTTGATTTGATATGAAAATAAATATATTGTGAGTATGGTGGTGTCTATAACCTGCCGATTTATATTTGCGCACCAAAAAAACAGATCACCAATACCGCTGACTTTCTAGTCACTTTGAATTAGATAGATGGGATAAAAGTTTGGATTGGAACACGGATACGTTTGTCAACTATTTCGATTTTATTGCCGCATTGGTCAAGCAGAGCGGTCCGCTGGTTTGACCGCAGAGCGCAGCGTAAAGCGGTCATTCTTTTGCAGTTTAAAGAAAAAAAGGAGCGTAAACTGCAATTAAAAGCGGAGCGCAGCGCTAACTGCGCTATAAGTATTGCAATTCCGCAACCAACTCTTTGGACCGCAGTCACATGATTGCAGTCCGATTGCGGTCCAATTGCAATTAATGGGAACGCGAATTGCAATCCTGCGCTCCAGGAATTGCAATTCGCCTGGTAAGAGAACCGCATGCCACTTTGTACCAATAATACTGCAAACATATATAAGCATCCATGGAAAAGATAAAATATCAAATTTATGATGAAAAAAGCTGTCTAACCAAGAAGGCTGCTGCAATAAAATTGCAAATTAGTTTCGTTTCATCAATATCGTTAGGTTCGACTAGTTTCAGTAACAACAAAAATGCATCAGTAGCGTTAGGACACATATCCTGGGGTCCGTTTCACTAAGCTTCGTACGACTAAAATGTTCGTAAGTGCAAACTTAGGATCCTCTGGAAATTTCAATTGATGGATTTACATGTGTTGAGCATAGGCTGCATATGCAGCCTATGCTCAATAAATGTAAATCCAATAATTGTTTACAAGAAAATATTGTTATTTACAGAATATCATAAGTTTGGACTTACGAACATTTTATTCATACGAAGTTTAGTGAAAAGGCCCCCCGGTAGTTAATATTTAACTTTTCAAATAATGTTGATCTTAGAATATTTTGTACACAAAAACAGGAAGTTTTCTTCATCTTCAATTTGGTTGTAACATACACATAGTATGTTTTCTCTTGGTATCTTTGGCTTAAAGTAGTGTCCACGTTCAATCAATTACATTGCATTATGTGCGAGTTATGACAAAGTATTTCCAAATTTGCGTTTTAATGTAGCTCGAAATAATGGTGTTGTTGTACATATGTATGGAACGCCATGGCTGTCTTATATGACGATAAAGTATTTTATGCAGTACTAACGTCAATATATGAGCTCATTATGTGTTTATATCGAGTCAAAATGCAACTATATTATACCAGTACATGTATGTCTTAATATTGAGTCAAACGTTCAATATATCATACCATCATATCATTATGTGATACCATTATGTCTTTATATTGAGTCGAAAGTCCAATATATGATACCATTATGTCTTTATATGAAGTGTAACATTCATTATTTGATACCATTATGTCTATATATTGAGTCGAAAGTCCAATATATGATACCATTATGTCTTTATATGAAGTGAAAAATTCCTTATTTGATACCATTATGTCTTTATATTGAGTCGAAAGTCCAATACATGTACATGTATATGATAGTATTATGTCTTTATATGAAGTCCGCAGTTCATTATATGATAGCATTGTGTCTTTATATGAAGTCAACAGTTCATTATATGATAGCATTGTGTCTTTATATTTAGCCACAACTTCAATATATGATATCATTTTAACTTTATATTGAGTCATTTGTTCTTTATATAGATATAACTTATTTGCAGTAGTATTGTTTTACGGTAACATCGTTAATAAATCTCAAAATTCAGCTGATGAAGCCGAGAAACTTATTTAACTTATGGGGTTTCTTAAACCGCAGCCGAACGTTTATTTGTATTCAACTATAATACCATCGCGTCCACGGTTTTACAGTGATATTCTGTTCTACAATACTAAAGCCAATTAAGGAAATAGAAAACATTGATTTACTCAGCCGTTTGTGACAAATATTACAAAAACCTCTATAATACGACACTGGCATACATTTTTCAGCATTGTATGAAATAGATAATCACGACCAGACGACACTGGCTTGTCGTCCTGTATCGGTTTCGCACAAACCGGAATTTTCGTCACACTCGGTTAGAACTGGTGTTAAAAGCATCCCAAAATGCTCCTCAAGTACAACTGGGGGGCTGATCCAGCATTTGGGGAACGGTGGGGGTGGGGGGGGGGGGGGGTTGTTACCTATTTTCGAGATCCACGGATATGGTATGATCTAAATGATGTAAAGACATACTGGTATGATATATTGAAGTTTCGACTCAATATAAAGAAACACTGGTATGATATATTGAACTTTTGACTCAATATAAAGAAATATTTACCAAATTGTCAATTCGTGGGAACGAATTGCTACATGTATATCGTGGGAACGAATTGTTAACTCGAGGGAACGAATTGTTATATCGTGGGAACGAGTTGTTAATTCGCGGGAACGAATTGTTAAATTGAGGGAACGAATTGTTATTTCGTGGGAATAGCAGGGCTCGGTGATATTCTACGGCTTCGATACCACCGAGCCACATTACATGTCCATGTCTTACCACTGACTTACACTATTGTAAAGGCATGCATGCACGTGCAGTCCATCATGTATTTATTATACACGAAAACGAGGCTATGATATGAAAATACACCTGATTTACCTATTTTTGGACTCATCGAATGACCTCTAGCAACTTATTATCGTCTGTCATTTATAGACGCTTTTCGTGGAATGTTAGCGACCTATTTATTGATTATATAACGCGTTTATAGCCACTTATTATGACCTATTGTACGTTCTGTTCTTTCTGGTATTCGCTTATCATTATGAAGGGATATGATAGATATATTGTATTAGCAAACGTCTTGAGCGTTCTTGAAAACTAGAAATCACAGTCATCTACATGACTTTGTATAAATCGTTTCAATCCTTACGGATATCCATTTATCCCAATACGTATGATCCGAATTTTATTTCAGACACGCTCAGCTGTGTGATTCTGTACCAGATGTGCGATATCTCATGAAAAAATATTTACGAAATGCACGAAATGTTCCGTAAATATCGTCCAAAGTTGACGAAACTTTCATAGCAAATGCGGAATTAAATTCCGCATTTGATATGGAAATTTCGTCAACTTTCAACGTTCTTTACAGAAAATATCACAGTTTCTATAAATATTTTACATGAAAAATCGCCCATGCTCTTCTCTGCAAAATTACACGGCGTGTCTCATTTGAGGACTTGCCCATAAATATACATACGTACTGATAAGAATTTGACATAGTAAGTACTAACCTTTATCACTTAGATATCAATTTTTGCCTAGAAATTGCCTGTATTTGCCTACAGCAATAACATACACAGTCCAGGCTGATACGACGTGTTTTCCAGTCTGATACTGAAACTTCTAGTCTGATACTGGGATTTCTAGTCTGACACCATCGTTACTAGTCTGATACCGCCGTTTCCAGTCCGATACCATGTCTCGCGCGCGTATTAAACCAGTTCCTTTGGGCATGCGCATTGCGTATGTTTACTTTATCGGCTGCGTAAATTTTGACAGATGCCGGGAATTTAAATTTGTAGGCTCTGTATTTCATCATTCAATCATGGATAACGGTATAGATTTTAAGATAGGATTATCACAACTGCCGGATGATTGATATTGAAATTGATATCTAAGTAATCTAAGTAATAAAGACGTTAATACGTGTCTTGTTTGATATCGGCCTAGGTATAGTCCCTCGGTAACTTGGTATCAGCCTTCGACCTTCGGTCTCAGGTGATTCTCGGGCCGATACCTATGCCGATATCAAACAAGCAACGTATTGACCTCTAAGTATTCTCTGTCTGTAACGCAGGGCACAGACATTTCGCGTGTTTCGGCTTTCATCGGTATAACTCTATATATATACACAAGGCTTCTCACTATGGTCGGACACGGCCTCGTATCATAACAAAATAACATGTTTAAAACTGTAATTTTCTATACATTTTATGCATTTCTAGAACTTGCCACTACAATATTTACTTTAGAGCCTTAAACACATTATTTCGTTTGTTATGATACGAGGTTGTGTCCGACCTAGGAAAAGCAGCTGTAATTCGATATTCTTTGCATAATTATGTTCTAACTATGATATTTTAGCAAGATAACAATAATTATCAAATGAACATGTGCATCTTCTGCCAAAATATTCATTTAGCGTTAATAAACTCCTGGAATTTGTAACGTTACGAGGTCGTGTCCGACCAAAGATAGAAGCCTTGTTCATATATATATAGTTATACCGATGAAAGCCGAACCACGTCGAATGCCTGTGATATAGGGCGACTTACATATAAGTCAAACAGACATAACATTTACTTGAAGTTGGTATATTGTACATGAATCACGGTAAGATCGCTTCAAATACTTTTATTATCAGCAATTCACTTAACTGGTTGGTCGACATCACGGAATAGAATACCACGCATCGTTTGATTTCAAGTTTATCAGGCTCGGATCAGACACGGTGAGAATTCCACGACGCGCCTCGGAATTCCTACACGTTTCCTAGCCTTGTCTCATAAATCAACATACACTAGCCTTGTATTCTCTATATATTTACCAGAAGACACGCTACATCCTTGAGTGTATCAATCTCCGCTCGAATACCCGACTATTAAAGGTGAATTCATAAGACAACCGGGGCCCGTTTCACTAAACTTCGTACGACTAAAATGTTCGTAAGTACAACATTGGGATAGTCTGTAAATTGCACATTAACACTGTTTGTTTGTAAACAATTATTGGATTTACATTTATTGACATAGGCTGCATATGCTGCAATTAAAATTTTGAGACGATCCTAAATTTGCACTAACGAACATTTATGTCATGTCAAGTTTAGTGAAACGGGCCCCAGACCTTTTATTCCTTATACACATTGCATAGACTGGGTTTTCACAGTTTAATAACATAATGTATTAAAATCATCATACACTAGTGTAACAAATATGTAAACGAGCCAGCTACAGGAAACATGCTAGATAATTATTACACATTCAAATTATGATGATGTGCTTAGACAATAAATATAATCTAACATTTGTGTTGATGTAATGTGATATTTATTACTTTCGTTGACCGATTTCTTAAGAAATTCGGTATAGCCGCGATTTTTATGAAATTAGTAAAGTACGTTAATAAATAATAACTATCATACAGTGAAACCTCCCTAAACCGGACACCATGGGAGGTCCCCAGGATGCCCGGCTTAGAGATGTTTCACTGTAAAGCATAAATTTGATCATTATGATCGATATGTGTGTGCTATGCGATCACGAACAGACAGTATCACCTGAGATAGACGACCAAGAAACTCATCAAAAATAAGATAACAGTCAGGGCCCGACTGCTCAAAGCTTCAGTTAGCTTAACAGACTGTTAAATCCTTAGCAATGCTAAGGATTTAACAGTCTGTTAAGCTACACTCCCGCCTGCGATTCTCTTACCAATAATTGCAAACCAACGGTCCTTGAATTGCAATTCGTCCCCTCTGGAATTGCAGTCTAATTGCGGTCCAATCGCGGTCCCGTTTTTGCAGTCATTCTTTCGCGATACCGTTTGTGCGGTCATTCTTTCGCGGTCCAGTTTGTGCGGTCATTCTTTCGCGATACCGTTTTTGCGGTGATTCTTTCGCTATTTGCGGTAAAAACTTACCGTATCATCGTATAGTACAGTTTGTTTACATTATACAAACGTACTATACGAATATTATACAAACATACGATATCCATTCGTATATACGATATATCCGTACGGATATGGTATGAATATACAGAGGGTCATCGTGCGGTTAAAATATACCGATGCACCGATGCACCGATGCACCGATGCACCGATGCACCGGTTCATTTCGCAAGTAAACATCCGATTTTCATTTCGATCATCTGCCACAAGTTTTTCAAAATGAATAAATTTTCAGTCTTACGATACAGAAACAATTTAAAACTGAGGATTGTGAAGTACTGTATCACAGAGCATATACATGTGTGTTCAATACAGTAATTCATCAGTAATTCATCACTGTGCTCCGCACCACCGCCGGGGACACAAAACAATGATTCCCCACGCACACCAGCCATCTACATTTGGCGTCCTAAAAGTTCCGGTATATATCCCACAGTGGGAACAATGTGTATCACCACCACCACCACCAGTTTTTGTCTATGACTACACTACACCCCGGCCCCCCCCCCCCCCCCCGACCACTACTTCTGTCTGTAACGCAGGATGACGTGGCCGACTGATCAAGGGCTAAACTAGTCCTGGTGCGATGACCGACTGATCAAGTGCTATACTAGTCTTGGTGCGATGACCGACTGATCAAGTTCTAAACTAGTCATGATGCGATGGCCGACTGATCAAGTTCTAAACTAGTCATGGTGCGATGGCCGACCGATC
The DNA here is from genome assembly GCA_029237695.1 of Conchocele bisecta. Lineage (NCBI taxonomy): Eukaryota > Metazoa > Mollusca > Bivalvia > Lucinida > Thyasiridae > Conchocele > Conchocele bisecta. Next base: position 55,645,576 of record CM055280.1, on the reverse strand, counting down.
GAGTGCTATACTAGTCCAGGTGCGATGGCCGACTGAGCAAGGGCTAAACTAGTCTTGGTGCGACGGCCGACTGATCCAGTTCTATGCTAGTCGTGGTGCGATGGCCGACTGATCAAGGGCTAAAGTAGTCTTGGTGCGATGGCCGACTGATCCAGTTCTAAACTAGTGCTGGTGCGATGGCCGACTGAGCAAGGGCTAAACTAGTCTTGGTGCGATGGACGACTGATCTAGGGCTAAACTAGTATCGGTGCTATGGCCGACTGATCCAGGGCTAAACTATTCCTGGTGCGATGGTCGGCTGATCAAGTTCTAAACTAGTCCTGGTGCGATGGCCGACTGATCAAGGGCTAAACTAGTCTTGGTGCGATGGCGACTGATCAAGTTCTAAACTAGTCGTGGTGCGATGGCCGACTGATCAAGTTCTAAACTAGTCCTGGTGCGATGGCCGACTGATCGAGTGCTATACTCGTCCTGGTGCGATGGCCGACTGATCTAGGGCTAAACTATTCCTGGTGCGATGGTCGATTAATCAAGTTCTAAACTAGTCCTGGTGCGATGGCCGACTGATCAAGTTCTAACCTAGTCCTGGTTCGAATGCCGACTGATCGAGTGCTATACTAGTCCTGGTGCGATGGCCGACTGATCAAGTGCTAAAGTAGTCCTGGTGTGATGGCCGACTGATCAAGTTCTAAACTAGTCCTGGTGTGATGGCCGACTGACTGAGTGCTATACTAGTCCTGGTGCGATGGCCGACTGATCAAGTGCTAAAGTAGTACTGGTGTGATGGCCGATGATCAAGTGCTTTATAACTCGGCATGGCCGACTGATCACGTGCTATACCGGGCATGCTGAGATGACCAACTTATCAAGTGCTATACTGGGCATGGTGCAATGGGCGACTGTTCAAGCGCTATACTAGTTATGGTGCGATGGCAGACTGATCAAGTTGCTCATACTAGTCCTGGTGGCGATGGCCGACTGATCAAGTGCTATACTCGGCATGGCCGAAACCTGATCACGTGCCTATACGTACTGGGGCCATGGTTGCAATGGGCGACTAATCAAGCGCTATACTAGTTATGGTGTGATGGCAGACTGATCAAGTGCTCTACTAGTCCTGGTGCGATGACCGACTGATCAAGGGTTAAACTAGTCCTGGTGCGATTGCCGACTGATCAAGGGCTGAACTAGTCCTGGAGCGATAGCCGACTGATATAGTTATATGCTAGTCATGGTGAGATGGCCGACTGATCAAGTGCTAAACTAGTCCTGGTGCGATGGCCGACTGATCAAGTTCTAAGCTAGTCCTGGAGCGATGGCCGACTGATCAAGTTCTAAACTAGTCCTGGTGCGATGGCCGACTGATCAAGTACTAAACTAGTCATGGTGCGATGGCCGACTGATCAAGGGCTAAACTACACTCCCGCCTGCGATTCTCTTACCAAGAATTGTAATCCAGCGGTCCTTGAATTGCAATTCGTCCCCTCTGAAATTGCAGTCTAATTGCGGTCCAATCGCGGTCCCGTTTTTGCGGTCATTCTTTCGCGATACCGTTTGTGCTGTCATTCTTTAACGGTCCAGTTTGTGCGGTCATTCATTCGCGATACCGTTTGTGCGGTCATTCTTTCGCTATTTGCGGTAAAAACATAACGTTACGCGTATATATACACCTACAGTAGCGCTTTTCTGCTCCTTACCTATTTGTATATACTAATATCGTATACATATCATAATCGTATAGTATTGGTATATTTAATGAGCATATCGTATGATCATATAATATTGGTATGTTGTACCGTATCATCGTATAGTACAGTTTGTTTACATTATACAAACGTACTATACGAATATTATACAAACATACGATATCCGTTCGTATATACGATATATCCGTACGGTTATTGTATGAATATACAGTGGGGTAATCGTGCTGTTAAAATATACCGATGCACCGGTTCATTTCGCATGTAAACATCCGGTTTTCATTTCGATCATCTGCCACAATTTTAAAACAATGATCCCCCACACACACCAGCCATCTACATTTGGCGTCCTAAAAGTTCCGGTCTATATCCCACAGTGGGAACAATGTGTATCACCACCACAACCACCACTACACTACACCCCCCCCCCCCGACCACCACTTCTGTCTGTAACGCAGGATGACGTGGCCGACTTATCAAGTGCTAAACTAGTCCTGGTGCAATGGCCGACTGAACAAGTGCTATACTAGTCTTGGTGCGATGACCGACTGATCAAGTTCTAAACTAGTCGTGGTGCGATGGCCGACTGATCAAGTTCGAAACTAGTCATGGTGCGATGGCCGACTGATCGAGTGCTATGCTAGTCCTGGTGCGATGGCCGACTGATCAAGGGCTAAATTTGTCCTGGTGCGATGGCCGACTGATCGAGTGCTATGCTAGTCCTGGTGCGATGGCCGACTAATCAAGGGCTAAACTAGTCCTGGTGCGATGGTCGACTGATCAAGTTCTAAACTAGTCGTGGTGCGATGGCCGACTGATCGATGCATACTAGTCCTGTGCTATAGTCTGGTGGCGATGGCCGACCGATCAAGGGCTAAACTAGTCCCGGTGCGATGGCCGACTGATGAAGTGCTAAAAGTAGTCCTGGTGTGATGGCCGACTTATTAAGTTCTAAACTAGTCCTGGTGTGATGGCCGACTGATTGAGTGCTATACGAGTCCTGGTGCGATGGCCGACTGATCAAGTGCTAAAGTAGTCCTGGTGTGATGGCCGACTGATCAAGTGCTATACTCGGCATGACCGACTGATCACGTGCTATACTGGGCATGGTGAGATGGCCAACTGTCAAGTGCTATACCGGGCATGGTGCAATGGGCGACTGATCAAGCGCTATACTAGTTATGGTGCGATGGCAGACTGATCAAGTGCTCTACTAGTCCTGGTGCGATGGCCGACTGATCAAGTGCTATACTCGGCATGGCCAACTGATCACGTGCTATACTGGGCATGGTGAGATGGCCAACTGATCAAGTGATATATTGGGCATGGTGCAATGGGCGACTAATCAAGCGCTATTCTAGTTATGGTGAGATGGCAGACTGATCAAGTGCTCTACTAGTCCTGGTGCGATGACCGACTGATTAAGGGCTAAACTATTCCTGGTGCGATGGCCGACTTATCAAGTTATATACTAGTCCTGGTGCGATGGCCGACTGATCAAGGGCTACACTAGTCCTGGTGCGATGGCCGACTGATCAAGGGCTAAACTAGTCCTGGTGCGATGGCCCACTGATCAAGTTCTAAACTAGTCCTGATGCGATTGCCGACTGATCAAGCGCTATACTCGTCCTGGTGAGATGGCCGACAAATCGCATGCCATAATAACTAGATGGCCATGGCCTGCATTTCGTGCCCGCCGAGGCATTTGATAGTACAAACAATTTTTTTATTGCAACAAAGCTTTAGCCCGTTGACATAAAAACATGCCGCACCCGCCGAGGCTTTGATAGTATACCCAAAAACTTTAACTAAAAAAACACTTTAACTAAAAACTTTATCCTGAATGCACACCAATGTGCCGATTATATCGCTCTGTCTGCAAGCGGGCCCAACAAAAATTTTAAGGGAAATTTCAAAGTAATTTGACCGTGAAATTGGGCACATATAAATAATAATGAATATATGGGTGACAAATACACAGTATGTGCAGTTTCGAGTGAATTGGTGAAGCGGTTTTAGAGATATAGTGTTGTTAAAGGTACATGCCCACTCAGTAGGCACAAAATGTTCTTTATATCAGAGACATCATCTGAGACATTTTCGGGCAAAATAAACATTAATTCACCATTAATACACATATTTATTGGCATTATTATACATTTTATATCAGACGTAAATTTCCACACTGCTATCAGGGGCGATAACCGTGTTTCCTTTACTATTTATTTTTTGATGTGCAATGATCATACTTTATAATCTGTCGAAAACATTATTTTTCAGGGGATCACATTTAATTAGTATAAGTAATTAAAAAATATCATGCCCCATTTGCCTATGAAAATAGCCTGATATCACCGCGTGTCACTATCAGTGAAATAAACATTACTAAATGATTATATCCATATAACGGGCACTCGTAATGTTTAGAACTGGTGGAATAGTGACAAAATTATACACTTATTTAATTCCTACAAATAACTGAGAATACACATAACTTTAATTGTTGTGCCTACTGAGTGGGTATGTACCTTTAATTATCATAAATAATTAAAGAATATCATGCCTCATTTGAATATGAAAATAGCTTGATACCACCGCTAGTCATTATCAGTAAAATAAATATTACTAAATGATTATATATGGATAGCGGGCACACGCAATTTTTAGAACTGGTGGAATAGTGACACAATTATACACTTATTTAATTGCTATAAAGAACAGTTTGTGCCTACTGAGTGGGCATGTACCTTTACAAACTTTAACCTTAAATCCCAAAAAAAATAACCAGACGCACGAAGTGACGTACATATGGATGTACGTACGTATGTAGGCCAATGTGACAACTATATCGCACTGTCCACATGCAGGCATGTCAAAAACTTTGAGGTAAATTTCAAAGTAATTTGACCTTGATATTGGGCACAGGGGTTGCAGGGGTTGAGCATAGAATGAAAATATGGATGATGATAAACACACATGTGAAGCTTCGAGTGAATTGGCAAAGCTGTTTCTGAGATATAGTGTTCTTAAAAACTTTAACCTACGGTAAATAAAAACCAGATGACCATGGCCCGCATGTCGAGCCTACCGAGGCATTTGATGGTCTCGGAGTATATTTATTTGAAATTTGAATTAAGATATGTAACAGCTTTAACGAACATTTCAAAGTCATTTGACCTTGATCTTGTGGGTCGGGCATGTGGGTCGCATGCGTGGGCTATAATATGAAAATATGGATGTTAATAAAGAATTACCTGAAGTTTGAAGCAAATCTGAGTAAGTTTTGTGGAGATATAAGGTATGCAAAAACTTTCAAAGTAATTTGACCTTGGCACAGGAGCCGCATGAGTGGGAGTGGGACACAGAGTGGGACACAGAATTAATATATGGATGATGACTAATGAGCATTTGATGTTTCAAGTCAATGTGACTTAGGATATGGTATTTAAAAACATACACCGATTTCGGACGGACTGACGCACGGACTGATGCACGGACGTCATTGTGATCACTAAGTCTCGCTTTCCGCAAGCAGGCTCGGCAAAAGAAACTATGGATGGATGTCAATGCGCAGACTATATCGCACTGTCCGCAGGCAGTCGCGACAAAAATTGTCCAACCCCTTTTTAAAGGTGCATGCCCACTCAGTAGGCTAAAAATGCTCTTTATGGGAATTAAATAAGTGTATAATTGTCACTATTCCACTAGCTATAAACATTATGAGTGCCCGCTACAGATATAATCATTTGGTAATATTTATTTTACTGATAGTGATGCGCTGTGGTATCGGTATTTTCATGTGCAAATGGGGCATGATATTTTATAATTATTTATACTAATTAAATGCATGAACTGGACAAAAATTATGATCATTGCACATAAAAAAATAAATATAGAGAATAAATAGTAATGTCCGTTAGCATTTTAAGGAAACACGGTTATCGTCCCTGATATCAATGTGGAAATTTTCTTCAGATATAAAATGTATAATAATGCCAAACAATACGTGGGTAATGGTAAATGATTGTTTATCTGGCCAGAAAATGCCTCCGATGATGTCTCTGACACAAAGAACATTTTGTGCCTACTGAGTGGGTATGTACCTTTAACGCTAGCTCCGCACTGTCCGGTGAGACCTATGCATGTGCTAAGTTTCATAACAAATATTGCAAAGGGTGTTAGCGTTATGCTCCGGACAAATCAGTGCGCGAAAAAACAAGAGATAACTAAACTAGAAAATGTGTTTGTAGAACACGGATAACCCACATATCGCTTTGATAGTAAACAAGGCAAAATTGCAGTGTCCAAAAGGGAGAGATAATCCATGACACGGGGTTCGAATCAAAAATCGAAATAAACTTTCCGCATCTACTCATCATAAGGAAGTTACATATCAAATTTCAGTGCTGTAGCTATTACAAAAGTTTTACGAGTTACAAGGCAAAATTTTCAAATTCTAATTCAAAAAGGGGGAGATAATCCATGACTCGGGGGTCGAATCAAAATAAACTTTGCAAATCTACTCACCATAAGGAAGCTACATATCAAGTTTCAGGTGTGTAGCTATTAGGGTTTAAAAGTTTTACGAGCTACAAGCCAAAATTGGAAAATTCTAACTTGAAAAGGGGGAGATAATCCATGACCATGGGGTCGAATCAAACATACATGTACCAAGTTTCAGGTCTGTAGCTATTACCGTTTAAAAGTTTTACGAGTTACTAGGTTGTTGACGGACGGAAGAACGGACAAGGGTAACACTAAATGCCCCCTCCAGTATCGTGGTGGGGCATAAAAATTAGTGAGGCAAAAGTTGTCATATACAAGTAACTTACCTTAATTCATCAGTTACACATCAGACGATGAATGAACTTTAATTCTGATGTAGAATATTAAAGTTTTTCAATATGTTCAATAGTGCTGCTTTGACATGATGTGAAATTAAAACATGCATGACATGATCTGGAAGAATAACCACAGACCAAGCACGCATATTTAGAATCACGTCTGTCGGTTCTTATCCAGCTCCGATTTCTGTCACCTGTCCACAAAATCCAGAATCCAACATTGTCGCAAATTTAATCCTCTATGTTGGTGTACGTTAGAACAAAATGTCACTTAGTATATTATCCAATGCCGGTTGTAATCTCTTTTTTCTCTAAATAAATGCGTCCAACAATCCCTGTAGCTGCTATCGTGATAAAAAATGTTAAAGGTTCTGTCAGCGCCTCACATATTGATCTTAATATCCACTATTTTGATTCCAAGTACCAGAATAATGATGTTTCCATGCGCCGTCGTAGTGTTATTTGTCAGATTCCGTTGTTTATTTGATCAAATTGATGGACTCATTTGTGTCCGCTAATGTCGCCAAGAGCATAATCTGTGACGTTGACTATAATAATTTGGCATAACTTCTAGCTTGTGAATTTTTGGTTGAATGAAGTGATCACTATGGTGAATAAGTGTGTATTTGTGCCCGGTTTGCTCAGTAGGTAGAGCAATGGTGTGGTAAACCAGAGATCCCCGGTTCGATTCCGGGCTGGTGCGCATCTTTCTCACCCTGTGACATTTAGCGCCCAACGTAGTTGCGGGAAGTAACTCTGCAGAATACTCCCGCATCATCCGTACCGAGAGTTATGGTGCTCTCCGTAGGTTTCCCCTGCAAAGTACCAAGTCACATCTGATTTGCACTTCAACTGTTAATTGCGACATATTTTCTGTATTTTTCAATTGAAAGAAATGTCAGTATTATACTTATTCATTTCTGTGTAATAAGTACAGAAAAATATGTTACAATTAACAGCTAAAGCGCGAATGAGATCCGATTCGGTACTCTGCAGGAAAAACCTATGGAGCACCGTAACTCTGGGTACGGACGATAATTCAGTATTCTGCAGTTACTTGCCGCAACTACTCCCAACGTGGAGTCGTGACTGATGAAGAAATGTTCCACAAATATGGAATTCTGGGCGGACATATTTCTGCCCAGTGACAATTGTTGCCCAACGAAGGACCGCGACTGATAAATACTCCCAAAATTGTACCCAAACATATGGAATTCGGAGACAAAAAATTAAACATGGAATTCGAGGACGAATTTCAATTTGGCGGAGAAGAATGTCACAGTACGCAACTGACTATGGGGATGAAGAGTGTATGCTATGTGCCTTGTTAGCTTGCTCGGTAGAGCCATGGGCATGGTACGGTAAACATGAGGTCCCTGGTTCGATTCCGGGCCGTTATTTATCTTTCTCACTCTGTGACACAAGTAAACCGTTTTATTTTAAAGAAATGGCTATCACCGGAATAAATATTATCTTCACAAAATTTTATTCGGGCCAATAGAAATCAACAGCCAGAACAGAACGTTTGCAGTAATAGAAATCTAATTCCAATATCAATTTTTAATAAATTTTTTTATGATCAGGTTTCGAAAATTAAAATATGTTTTTCTTTTAAAATTATTATCAATATGTTCACCATGTTATTATGGTTAATATGGAATTCACAGTCTCCTTGCAGCTTAAAATTGAAAGACATTCGACATGTCGACATTTTGTTTTGTCCAAGAAATTGTCAAGGTCAATGTTTCACTGTTTGTCTCGCAATAACCCGCCGATTTATATTTGCGCACCAAAAAAACAGATCACCAATACCGCTGACTTCCTAGTCACCTTGAATTAGATAGATGGGATAAAAGTTTGGATTGGAACACGGATACGTTTGTCAACTATTTTGATTTTATTGCCGCATTGGTCAAGCAGAGCGGTCCGCTGGTTTGACCGCAGAGCGCTGCGTAAAGAGGTCATTCTTTTGCAGTTTAAAGAAAAAAAGGAGCGTAAACTGCAATTAAAAGCGGAGCTGACTGCGCTATAAGTATTGCAATTCCGCAACCAACTCTTTGGACCGCAGTCACATGATTGCTGTCCGATTGCGGTTCAATTGCAATTAATGGGAACGCGAATTGCAATCCTGCGCTCCAGGAATTGCAATTCGCCTGGTAAGAGAACCGCAGGCCACTCTGTAACCGAAGCTTTGAGCAACCGGGCCCAGGTGTTTTCTTGGTGTCCGGTTTAGAGAGGTTGCACTGTATTAAATCATCACTTATTTAAGAATATCTATGTACATTTATTCCAGGTGGTAACCTTACGCGATGCGGTGTGTCTTGGTTCTCGCGACATTGTGTTCACTCTTTGAGCTGACTGGTAAGTAGATGCCGACTTTTAAAGGCATTGGGTATCAATATGGCGAGAAAGTGATGAAACAGAATATGAAAACATCGTTTTTCTGAACGTAATTGCACAATATAAGCCGCCTGTAAAAAAGTGGGGATTAGTTACATATTTCTTGTACATGTATACCGAAAATACCAAATTATGCCAAACAAAAGTATCTCCCCTGTTTATCACAGATTCCGACTACATGTTAATGCACTTTCATATAGTACAGCGAATGTTTTTGGAAATTACATGAACTGAAATGGTGCTATTCATTGAAGCATACTGGATATATGAGACATGGTCTGAGACATTAAAGGGGTTGTTACAGTTGTAAAATCAACTTCGTGACCTATGTGTCTCATTCAGTCAAACCTCCCCAAACGACCACCTCTCTACAACAACATCATCTTTGTTACAGCCGATATGATACATGTATATCCCAAATGGATAAATACCTCTATATGTAACCTCCCGACAATAGCCACTTCTCTACAGCAGTCAGTTGTGTATCTACCCATGGGTGGCTGTTGTAGACAGGTTGCACCGTATTTCTATTTACATCATATTCATGTTGTAATCGTTATTCGCCGGTGTCGCTAAAGTTTAAGTAATAGTTACAGTTCACATATTGAATTTTTAATAAATTAACTTCGTAGCGAGCGCTAGTGAGAAATTAATGTATTAAAAATTAAATATTTGAACTATAACGTATTTATTGTTTACCCAGCCCACCCGAGAAGCTCCGTCTCTAAAAGTGATTTCGAATCGCTATATTAGTATGTGATTGACGGTGTGACACGAAGTGAGCACGTGTGTGTTTGCGTCTCGTGAACTGATGACAACAAACATCAGTTATAAATATAGCGCTGAACATTTAATGATCAATTCAATGTATATTGGCGAAAGCCTCGCAATATGCGATTAACTGAGACGAAATGCCGTTCTGTCAGTGATCGAGAAACTAGTGTAAACAATAATTTACGATATTGTAGCGTCTGGGTGGTGTTTGCCCGGCAATTGGAAAGACTGGGATTCATGGGATTCGTGCAGCATGAGTTGTGGCGGTGGTCAGATGTCCAGGAAACGAGAATCCTGCACCTGGGGTTTTGGTGGTCCCCGTGTAGACAGGCAACACAAGTCTTGTAACGAGTTCTGTCACAACGGTGGGTCGTACTATTCGGGTCGTTGCCACTGCCCGCCATGGCGAGACGGATCTTGTTGCGATGGTAACTGTCGTTTGTGTGGTGTACGCTGTAGATTAACCTGTAGTTATATTATTGTGCTACTTCTAAAATCATGGAGCTACATGTACATATATATTTACATTGCCATTGTGTTTTGCAAGGTAAATCCTTATCCCGCCAATTGCCTGTAATTTCCGATATTTTCAGACCGCAGGCTCTGTAAATAGACGAAATATTTTACGTACGACAGTGAACACAACAGCACATGGCTTTATTCCTTAAGTAAAAGAAAAACACATATGAATGCATTCAGCAAACAAAAGTACAACCATACAGTCACCCCTAGTTCACATCCTCGTGGAAATTCATGTCAGGGGTCAAGGCTGAAACGGACAATTCATGTACACAGCAGGTCATGTACGTACGCGTATAAACGTTCGTATTATGTTTTCAGCGTATAATATTACATGCTACACAGTGAGTTACCGAGGTTTTGGAGGGATTTATTTCCTTGAAGGAGATATGTATTTCTAGATGTTCGCGAGGCGTAAATGATACCACGTTTTGACGTCATTTCCGGCGATGAAACAATTCATACGCTAACGTGAAAATTGAATCGAAGAGCATGTAATATGGAATTTATTCCACTACAATTTTGAAATACAGGAATTATTTCCCTTGACATCTGTAAATCCGACAAAGAAACTCGTGCTCTGGACTCATTTCTTTATCGGATTTCCAGATGTCTCGGGAAATAAATCCGGTATTTCAAAATGGTAGTTGAATAAACTCTATTTCATGAAACAAGTTCAACTTGGCTCTAAATGTTGAAAAGTACAATCAGTCATGATATTCTATCACTTTGCGACACAGTCAGGTAGTGCATAATGTTTTTATCCAAAATGATGATTTGTGTTACAGATTCATCCGTATGTCAGGTGTAGTTGTCAACGTATATTTATCATTTCAGAATGCAGCTCTATATCCTATTGTCGCTCGGATAGGCAGGTGTGCCATTCAACAGGAGCAGTGTGTACCTCATGTGAGGACCCGTACTATCCCGGGGGATTGAATAAAGGCTGCATTGGTAAGACTACTGATCCACATATTTCTGCCGACGAACTTTTGGATATTAAACACATTAAATCTGAAAATTTAAATGAGAGGCATATGTTCATCAATAACAAAAATATCACTCTCCCCATTTGTTTATTTGATGAAATTCTATTAAATATTGATTTAATTGCGAAAACTCAATTTTCATATGGGAATTTAACATGGGTAAAAGGGAACTGGTGAGTGACTTGGCGGGTCGAAAACCAAATAAAAAATGAAATTGACTCAGAAACATGGCTACATAGCTTAAGGAAGCTGCCGGCATGTAACTCTTCCCATAACACTTCCCACACCGT
>CM055280.1:55615288-55633557 GCA_029237695.1 Conchocele bisecta | reverse complement strand
TTAATAACGATTACATATAAATTAAAGTATGTGCATATAATAAGAATACCAGCTAATAAAGTACAATATTTTATTGATGGAGACACCTGTATTCCGAGTACAGGCATGATTGAAGCAGTTGCTATTATTGTTTTGTTTTTTTTAATCTGGAAATCTTGGTATTGGCATTTTACAAATGTATTTCATTATTTTGTGATTTATACTTGTACAGCCTGCAAGCAGATTGACCACTGTTTGACGCGCCAATGTACAACGGCTACGGATGTCAGGTGCACGGAATGTGACCCGATTAAATACTTCAAATTGAGGCAGGATGGAACAGTATGTGACAGTAAGTTAAGACGGGTACTCTAGCAGTTAGGATTGGCCAGACTGTGTATTCATGGTATTTTTCAAAGGTATTTGTATGTCAATTTGAGTTAAACTGTGTTCACTAAAGTTCCTTATTATTCACGGTGGTCATAGTACGTCATGCTTATCTGATTCTAGACCCATTTCCAGCTACACATACTTATAATATCTGAGCAACTGATGCGCAGATGTCCCGGGAAATGAGATATTGCTGATCACATCATAATAGCTGTATTTTTCTCGGAGTTATTTAAAGAACTTTTTTTGTCATTCAATATTTTATTTCTCAATACCTTAGAGAAAACTCACATTATGAGGACGGACATATTAGTATACGCTGTCTTATTAGTTTATGGGGTGCATGTGTTTGTGCTTGTAGCATTAAAATTGCTCCAGTAGTTCCTGGGATATTTAAGAAAATATAACTTGAAACGAAGCTAAACAGTAGGTGCGCGTGACGTACTATATCCACTGTGTTACTACAAAATCAAAATAATTTCTTCATGTTGAAATCCCATACAGTATATGTACATGAACATGTAATCTTAGCGTATGTTTTATGCTACAACGTAAGAGACATAAAATAATTATTAAATCACATTTTGTGAAGTTAATTATCAGTGAAATGTAGTTTAACAAAGTATACTTTCAGGGAGAAATTTTAAATGTAAGGATAAATTTATTAATTTTTATTATACTGTATTTATTACATTATCACAGCCATTTTGGCTGTAATAATGTAATAAATTGAGTATAATAATACTTCATACTTTTAATCAACAAATATATGCAGTCGTTAGTTCTATGCGAAATAATGCATTTCTAGAAAAAATAAATGATTACATGTACTCCCTCAAAGTATACTTTGCTAGAAAAGTATACTTTGTAATGTTGGTGAAATATGCTACTCATGTACTCTGTATGCAAACCGTTACAGGGCTCTGTACATGGGACGCTCACAATTGCTGGCCTGGTACGTGCGTGGGCAGCCTGGGCTATATAACGAACAACTGCATGTGTGCCCAAGGATTCCACAAGGTTTCAAGTACGAGGGAAACCAAATGCCAGTGTAAGTCATTGTTTGCATTTGTGCATCAAACTCCAGTACTCGACATGTATCCGCTTTCTTATCCGGCTTCATTTTGTTAAGTATAAACTCGTTTCGCTGCTTTTGTATACTAGATAACGATACTCATTATCAATTGCACGATTTGGAACAGTCGGTGAATAGAATAATCGAATACTGGATTATATTAGTTTACATAGGGCAATGTAACGATGTTGATCAATGGGTATGTACATTTAAATCGAAATCCAAAAATTGCTAACGTTGTTTATTAGCTATACGTTTAGTAGTTATTGCTTGGGCAAATAAGTATGCCTAGGTTTTAAATGTTCAACTGGGAGTTCATATTTGTGGTATCTTATAGCTCAACATGGTACGATACATTTGTAGTTCCTATTTCATGCATATACATTGGTTATGTGCTTTATTATTAAATGTGGGAATAGCAAATTAAATGCCTTCCGTATCGGGCTATGTCTTGATCCGTTCCTATCATTTTATCATATAGTGAATGCCGAAAATGCACCATCTATCGATACATGCGAGGTAACTGCCATTGCACTAAGTGGCAAGATGAGACGAGCGCCGGGCACAAAACACTCCTCCGACTGTCAATACAAAACCGACATTTTCGGAAACTTCCAAGTGCGGACTATGCAGTACGATTTCTCCGCAAGTTTTATCGTAAACACGACATATGCAGCACCGAAGTACATACTCGAAAGTAAATTTGGAATTACCGATTCAAGAGTCTTTCTGCAAAAGAAGAACATTTATGGTACGTTTGGAAAATGTGCTTTCATAAATTTCATTTGTATGACGGGCAAGGCTGCTATGTGACTATGTGGCTATGTGATCTTATTTACTAACTTTGTACATTTGTTTAACCATCTCCATCGTTCCAGGACTACATAATACACAGGCCGTGCTGTCGTCTTGTTTATATCATTATCTATTTGTAATTCATCTAAGTTTCTTACTTGAGAATGTATTGGGCTTCATGACTCATTGTTTCTTTTCATTGGTTACGTTGTCTTGTGAATTCAACCGTGGTACACGGTTATTCCAGGAGTGTATCGCGATGCTCTTTTGAAACATATGTAATTTCATTAGCACGCCAGCTTTTATATGATGTTTGTTCATTCATATCATAACTGGCTTTGTAAGTAAAATAGAGAAAACAATACTCCATAGGAGACAACTGAATCATGTGTGTGTAACGTTGTTCTACATTTACTTGAATCTCTTTGTTTCTATGTTTGTTGATATTACAGTGAGCCTCATTGAAGACTATGTGAATACCGTATTATGGATACCTATAATTATGTTATCTTACACTTTTACATGTAACATCGCTGACATTTATCTTTTTCGCCTATATTGTTTCTGCTTCGTGTGTATCGCGCAAACATATGATGATAACGATAGCTATTTAAAATGGCCAGTGTGAAAAATTCCCGACTATCAGTACAATTGTTATAAGCGCTGAACACGGCTATCGTCAGACATATATATTACCGAGTAGCAATCTACTCAATACATGTAGTACTGTCACAGGAAATGACACGAACAACACACATTCTCAAAACTACATATGTTCGCAATATTTTGAGGATAACACACTTCTCGTGTGTTACCGCATTTGTTTCGAAATTATGTTTCTCAAAAATTATCAATCGGACCGCTATCCATCTAGGAGTACGTGGTTGCAATTTCCACCAAATGAGCCTCAACGAGTTGCATTGTGTACTTCTATGAGGGACCATGTTCATGCTGTTTGGTCTACTCTTGAATTTGATGTTCGTTCCTTAACTGTGTGCTAAATCCGACACTTAATTACTTATACCCCGTATGATGAACTTTCAGGACGAGATGTTGGTGCCCCAATCGTACAGCAAGGTGTAGTTGGAAATGTAACAACCGCTGAGCCTCAGGACTATCAAAGTACCAGCATAAATGCTACCGTCAATCTTAATAATGGCGAAAGGTAGTATGTATTCCCCATAGCTTACAATACATATATATTCGTGAGTGTTTAAGAATCATGTCCGATGATATTAATATTGTTTCATATATTTCATTTGATATATACTGTTATGCACTATGGCGAGTTAGTATTTGAGTCCAATACAATTGCGAATGCTGTCGAATGTCAGACACACGTTGTCTTGCTAACTTAATGTTCCCATTAAATGTCAGTCCATAACCTTACGACAATTAATACTGTAACTGCATGCACATTGCGGTGTCTTTCAGATGGTGTATTGGCTTTGAAGCTAAAGGTGGAGGTTATCATATAAGCCAGGACCAAACAACGCACATAAATTTAACCGCCAAGCCGTATCCGAAGACTGTTTCTAATAGACAACTATGTTACACATTCGATGGCGCTGAACCGGCACATTGCAAGGAAACCGTTGGATGCGCATATGAACCGTTACATCTATATGAACGCATAACTCGGATCCATATCATTTCCTTAACGTTAGATGGTTGGTTTGATCCTGTCCCGATCGGAGGTAACTCCTCTCAGGCGTCTGGAATTGAGCATTATGAGGTATCATTACATGAGGTTACAGATACAGGGGGCCCCACTGCACCACTGATCGTTTCACTTACGTCTATTCAAACTGTAAAGGTACCAACAGCGGCTGTAAATCCAGTTACACTGAATTTAACATCGCCACATCCAGTGTTGTATTGTGTTTCCCTGGCTGTTAAAGATGTAGCCGACAATATCCGACACACGAGAAGGTTCGTACTATATGACAATACGTCTCATGTCACCTTTAAACAAGACAGCCCATTCATAATCACATCAGCGTCAAAGGACACAAATTACACATGGCAGGTTCACCACAATGACATATGTCTGAAATGGAAAGATCATTTTTTTAACGAGTTCTATATCGATAACAAATTACTTAAGCCTATCGGACCAGCACCGCATGGCGAAATTCCAGTCAATTCGATTTATGAACAAACGTCTGGAAAACTTCCTGTCACTGGAACACCCAATATTGGCGGTATCGTAGGCTACACGCTATCATGGGCCGTAGACGAAGGTAATATGACTAAGGAAGAACATGTCCCGAACTTTCAGAGCCAGTCAATATGTAAACGATTATCTCTCAAGGATGGACAAATGTTTACGATAAATGTACGAGCAACTGACATTGTTAATAACACGTACTCTGAGAACCGCACTGTTTACATTGACCGCACCGTTCCCCATATAAATCATGCTGGTCTATCGAAGGACGGATATAAACGTCTGTATGTACATGACAGCAAGGACCTCGCTCAAATGACATTGGAGTTTGATGCTCTAGATCCACACAGCGGCGTCAGCGAAATACATTGGACATTCGGCACAGGGGATGGGAATGCGATTCTAGGCAACGGCACGGTGGGTGTAGTACACCAGGTATGTGTTAAATATTTAAAAATACACCTATCATATAAATATAAGAGTTGTGCCATGTGGCAGTAGTATACATATATTTAGCATATATACGTCTGTGCGTGTCCTCACAGTGTGCGATTCCTTCTAAAATGGTTATGCTGAATGAAAGATACAAGTAAATACATGTACGTAAAGCACTTAACATTTAATTATTATATTCGATTAAATTAAATTTACTCCCGTCTAGTAATGCATTTGCTTCGGCTAAGAATGTGCTATGTATACATAATGTAAAATCAAATTCAGAAAATCAAATGGCATAACATGTCCATTTCAGACGTGTGCCAATACGAGCAACAATTGTTACTGTCCGGATATCGGCCTGTGTGCGATGTACAACCACAGCATTAGCCTCAATAGTCTCGTTAAGCACCACAAACACCGCGGGGACCACAACAGAAACTATTACTTCACGATCACGGTGATCAATCACGCCCGGCTCTCCAACACGGAACACGTGGACATCTTGGTGGATGAGTCACCTCCCGAGACAGGTGTTGTTTATGAAGGTATGAGTACTACAATACAATACTAGCTGTATGTGCTTACCCCCTCAATAAAATAAGCAAAGTTATTACATATGTATTTTCGTTTCCCATTGAAACACAATGCAACGTAAGACGTCAATATTTTGTCCATATTGACGTCAAATGAGTAAATATTGGTCAGTGCCGGAACTACGCTTCACATCACAAAATAGTTCCTCGTGTAACAGAAGTCAACCTGGTAGCACAGGAGCTACATTGGATTTGTCAACGAGGCTGTTGAATATATCGCACTAGTTATAAATATCAAACGTGAAAGGAATGGAAAATTTCCTTAAAGTTTGTAAGACACATGTTAGCACCTAACGTCTTATGGTGATATTGAGTCTCATCTCTAATTAGTACGTTCTTCTTGTCGGAACAAATATTTAATGATTGTACTAGTAGAATCATAGCTCAATCACGATTATATTCATTCTCGCGAACGTTATTTACTGAACATTTTGTATGTATAGTATTGTTGGATGTCATTATAATTTCGTCATAAGTACCTCGATATTAGTGTCGGCAACGGTCTTGACAAATACACGATTCTATGTTGTTATAACAGGTGCTGAAGACAGCGCAGACATCGACTACACAAGTGACTCCAGTTTCCTCATTCACTGGCATGGCTTTATTGACCACGAGAGTGGCATTAGGGGGTACAGGATCGCTCTGGCAGACAGATGTCTGAGCAAACAAGGATTTAGCTACATGAACAATGCCATTGGTAACGACACCATTGTCGTACACGAGGTCGCTGGGTCAGAGAAAACGTTACGGTTGTCCGCCAATTTCACTGGAAAGAGATACGTGACTGTACTTGCTATCAATAATGCGATGGCTCCCTCAATTGCTGTATGTTCTGACGGTATTACTCGGGATGTCTCGGCACCAGAGATTAGAAATATCACTATCAAGCACGGTCGTTGGTCAGAATCAATCGCATGTTATAACAACCGGGCCTGGATGCTTACTACCAAACTGGAGAAAGTTCTACTCCACGACATTGTGTCTTGCCAAAATGTATGTCGGGGAGAAACAGATGCTATGTCTGACAGGATACCTACAATCATCCTCCGTAATAACGACCAGGACATCTCCGAGTTCATGTGTAAGAACTTGCCGCGATATACGAGTGACAGTATCATTTATATTCCGAATGACAATATTAACATACAATGGAACACAGAAACTGGTCTAAGCCAGGTTCATGAATTCTACGTTGGTTTCGGATTAGATTCGACGGAGACCGCTTCCCCACATTTGGTGGACTACACGTCAACGGGAAATAAGCGATTCTTCATGAAACGACACGAAGGCATTGATATTGATGAAATATTCTACATCTTCATCAAGGCAGTAAGCAAAGCTGGGGTAAACACTATAGTAACAGTTGGACCAGTGCTTATCGATGAGACCCCACCAGTTGTCAGAGAAGTACCAGTTATCAACATAACCGGCCACGATATCATTCTGGGGTGGGATAACGATACCTTCTATGATTTGGAACAGACGGAAGCAATCAACCAGGTTATGATGCAAATTGGTAAGCTATACATGTAGCTGTATCCTACATTAGTACTTTCTTACTGTTATTCTTCGCAGAAGTATTATACATTCTCCATTCACCAGTCAATTCGATACAATCAGTTTTCATAGTTATATTTTGAAAATTGTTTATTGACGCTCAAAATAATATACTTTTCATATTAGTGACGCATATTCACTGGCTAAAAAAGAACAATCAGCATAACAAAATGTTTATGCACATGGACAACTGAAACAATTCTGCCTACTGACATTGCTATGTATGGTTGTATGTCCTGCGAATACCATGAATCTTTTGACTTCGAATTGTAAGTTTATGGTCGACAGTCCTGCGAATACCATGAATCTTTTGACTTCGAATTGTACTTTTATGGTAGACAACGTCTAATACATTCTCCTCAACGTCAGTCTGCATATTACACATGATCATGGAACCACATGCACTACAAGTCTTAATTATTGCAGATCACGGCTCGGACCACGCATCCCCAGTAATGGAGTGGCGCCTTGACAACTCAAAGCCCTGTCCCGGATATACAGGAGGGTGTTTTACATTTCCCGTCCAGCGTCTACAGCGACAGGATACAGACCTCGGGCTGGAGTTCCACGCCGTGCTGTATGTATACAACAACGCCGGACATTATACACACGTCACCACCCCGACATTCCGGGTTCCGTCCCGCTACCCGCCCGGCCATGCCCTCTTACTGGACATTGATCCCGACGATCTGGACATATCACGTGATGTTAACTTACATTTCACACCAAATGCACTGTGCGCTAGATGGACCGGATTCAAACACCATGAACACATCACGCTTGATGTCGGTATAGGTTCGGCAATGAATGCGGATGACACCGTCTCTTTTTACAAGATAAACAACACAAACAGTTACTGTATCAGGAATGTGTCGACAACATCAGGAGGCAAATACTTCTTCAGCATCCGGGCATCATGTTCGGGCGGACAAACAATTTCAAGTTCAAACGGAGTTACGATTTTCAATGAAACGGCACTCATGGAATCTATCACGGTACATGTCGGTGAGGACAATGTCAAACAGTCAGCTAGTACCAATGTATCATTATATAACACGACCTCTCTAATCCATTTCGAATTTCCTCTTCGCTTGGTGATTGGGCGATGTTATCGGATCACTGTAACCGTTGAAAATGACACTACCGCGTTAAATTACACGTATCTCAAGTCTACCGATGTAATTGTGAGTAGGCTGACACGTAACAAAGACAGTCATACGTTTTATATTCGGCCTTTTGTGCAAAATCCAAAGTTCAATTTGCGTAAAAATGGTACTAACGTTACAGAAGTATACACCATAACATTAGATACGTGTCAGAGTGGTAAAATTTACCAACCAAATACAAATAGCGTAGCGTCACACTGGTCAATTAAAGCAGTTAACGCCTCGATATTAACGTTCGAAGCGTCCATTGTAACGAGTCGGTGTGCCAATATAAATACGACATGCATGTATCATATTTCACCTTTCACGAAGACCGACACCGACCATTCTACACGTATCTCGGGACTGTCGTTGCACCCTGGTGTTGTCTATAAAACTGCAATAAGGCCGTGTAACAGGTGTGAACACTATGCTCTGTCTGGAGGTGTCATGATTGACAATGTATTGCCATCGGGAGATGTCGCCCAGGCTGATATGATTGCAAGCACCACACACACAAGTTGCCATGCTGTGACAATTAGCTGGAACCCGTTCAATAGTATATCTGGTATTGTTCTGTACAAGTGGACGATAGCAGCCGATGACAAAGCCGTCCGTCAGCTGACATCATGGCAGAGCCTCACACACCGGGCAACCAAAACAAGACACTTCAGGTTAGGTCATTAATACGTTACGTCTGTTTACGTCTAATTTATCTTAGTTCTATTAAATAGAAGACAATGAGATGGTAAAAACACATGTATCGAACGCATATACCAGGCTGTTCTGTTTGCTTTAAAATTCTGACATCGTGAAATACATTATAGTTTTGTTTTCATAGCGTCATTTGTTTATTTAAATACATGTATTATATTCTCCATTCTCTATTTTACACCATATTAATAAATAAATAAAACTATTGCATAATGCAATATCTAAGAGGTTTATACTTTCTAAGTGGCAAAGAAAAGAAGCAATAGTAAACTGTCTTCGGATTATTGTCAACAGTAAATTCCAGCTTATTTCTTTGGTATTGCATCATTGCCCGGCTATTTCAGGTGTCCACATGTGTAGAGATTCCAGTGCATCCACACAGCCATATGTTCGCATGTGTGAGAGCATACAGCGCTGCTGGTTTGGCCAATACAGCATGCAAGCGGCTTAACGTCTCCGGCGCCAAGGAATATGACTCACACACCGTGTACGACTTCGATAAATCAGATAAAAATTGGAAGACAATTACGCAGGTATGGCAATTATATTATATATGATATGTTCCATTATATGCCACAGCGTCTGACACCAATACTCATGATAGTACAGTATTGAAACTGATAGTTGTGTAACTAAATTATATTTAGATACTAGTATTCATAAAAGGTACAAAGTGTTCTTTATAGTTATTCAATTAGCGTATAATTGTGTCACTATTCCACGAGTTCTAAAAAATTATTTATTTAAACCAACTAAATGAGTCACCTGAAAAAATAATATTTTCGACACATTATAAAGTATGATCACTGATCAAAACATAAATACGGAGACTAAATAATAATGTCCGTTAACATTTTAATAAACACGGTTATCGCCCCTGATGTCTGTGTGGAAATTTAAGTCTGATATAAAATGCATAATACATTAATAATGTCAATCAATACGTGGGGTAATTGTGAATGTATGTTTGTTTGGCCAGAAAATGTCTCAGATGATGTATCTGATATAAACAAAAGTGTTGCCTATTGAGTGGGCATGTACTTTTAAAGGAATTCAGCTCACGGACACCATGTAATGTCATTCATGACTATCTAGCATGACAATAGTTCTGCTGTTACCAAACTACTACACTTTTTAACAATAAACAAAGTAAGCCGCACTAACGGATAGTTACTCATTCGTATTTCGAAACGTGGTGTCTTGTTCATTTCCGATAATAAAATGTGATACACTTTTCTAAATGTTTTCGGATTGCACCGTAATGTTATTGGAGCAGTGCGTTAACCAATTATTTGACGCACAACGTCCATGTATTTGTATTCAACAGGTATTGCACAGTGCCGTGCTGGGAGATACATTGTCTTTACTTCACGATGCCGAGATGAACTTTGCGAAGGAGACCACGGATGTGGCTGGAGCTATTATATACGCAAATGAGAGAGATGTCACATGGTATCTAATGACGACTACACACATTCCTTTGTCTTGTAATGATGAACGAACTTGTGTCATGTCGGCTACCACCAATACCGGCTACGTGGAGTTTGATAGGTCCCATATCCCACAGAATACATTATGTTACATCTGCGCATACTCCAACGTGACGCAAGTAGAACGGGAATTCTTCACCGAACGACTGGGGGAAATACGCGCGTGCAGTAACGGATTTATCATCGACACTGTACCGCCGGGTGGCGGGGAAGTTCATGTCACCAATACAGGCGGGTACATAGTCGACACGACCGCCATTCGAATCACATGGAATGGATTTAGTGACAACGCACACAATACTTACCTGGCATATGAATCAGAAATTCAACGTTATGAGTTATATATCGGTACGTAAACGGCAGTCTATGGTGAGATGCAATTCGTCAGGAAATAAAATAGCTTACTGATGCTCTACAATTAAACTATTTGTAAGAAGTTATTATAGATATGCAGATAATACTGAAATGAACTCATGCATGTCATATAATTTAGGACGCTATTGCATGTAATAGTATACTTATCTTCAAAATGTATGTTGCAAATGTAAATACTGGAATTCAAATGTTTAAACTGATAACACATATTAATAGCATACGAATCGTTAAACTGGACGTCGTACTCTGTGCTATACCCACAGTTATTATCATATATAAACGTATTATTTTACACATGTGGAGATAGTTGTAACACTATACGTGCATTTTCTTTCAGGATCCAGGTCCGGTACAGATGATTTAATGCACAGGACGACTGACGACGGGACATCATCCTCAATGATCTTGCGCAGCGCGTCGTTCAAGGACGGGACACACGTCTACGTCACCGTTACTGGTAAGGATGTGAATGAATGATCTTTCAAACTTATAATAATAATTTAGCAATCGGATGATATATACATATATTACATATATATTGATAAATACATTACAGTAGCGGCAAGGTGTGTTTACACAGACACCGAGTGTTCTCAAAAGTTAACATAGAGATTATTTGCCTTATATCGTATGTTTACTTTCACAGAACTTCTTGATTTATTTAACACATGCATTCAGATGGAGATCCTGCATCTTTCTTTGACAAATATACGAGCTTATGTCTTTATCAAGGACAATGCCTTAGACAAAGTCGCATCACGGCCCATGCAGTGGTTATTCCGTAAGACCGCGCTTACTGACACATCTAGTTTGCAATCATTGCAGCATTCGACCACGCCGGTAATAATGTCACGGTTGTCTCACAAGAGTTAACGGTGGATACAACCGTGCCATCTGTCGGCGGTATACAGCTGCAATCAGATGTGGGCACGGGGCGATATGTGGGCTCCGATACCGTCAGTGTGTACCTCATGGGCTTCCACGACGCCGAGAGCGGCATCAGGGACTTTAGCATAGGCGTTGGGTCTCAGACCGACACGATGGACATAATACCGGAAACTGTGTACACTACAGACCATGTAGAGCTGCGGATGGATAATACAGGGCTTCACGATGGACACACTTATTTTATTAACGTTATGGTATGGCACATATTCTTTTATATTTTGCTATAATTATATTGTCAAACTGAGCTATTTGTTTTAATTAGATACTGACAATTTAGTCATTACGATGCGTTGGTTCTTTGCTGAGCCTATCATTGTTACATGTGAGTCTCTCTAAATATGATATATATACTGATTGTTTTTTTCTCTTCAAAATCTTCAGTAGTCATTACATCCTACCTTCGTGATAAGAGGAATGATATTCAAGCACATCCCGTTTACGGTTACCAACGTATACACTTTGCAGTCATTGTAATACGGTTCGACCCCATTTACCCGGCCTAAAATGACCTTAGCTGTTGACAAGCCTTTACAGCCCATCAAATTAAATCGCTTATGACGGTGCGAGGGGGGCATTTGTTTCATGGACAGCGGAAATACAGCATTTGACCCAAATTAACAAACACAATAATGTATTTTGGCAGTTATGTCCGATGATTATCATGCATGTCTTGACTTTGTGTTGAATTTATTTTCCTATGTATCGTGCATGTACTTATAGAGAATAGTAGGTTAGTGCCGTGAATGGGAGAAAATATCTGGCAAGGCTCAGGAAACGGGATGGGCGAGGCTCTGCCGAGCACATCCCGTTTCCGTGCCGCGCCAGATATTTTTCCCATTCACGGCACTAACCTACTATTCTATTTATCCCGTCAACACCTTCAAATGGCTGTAAAATGCAAAAATTGTATTGACTGGATATCAAAAATGTTTCACGGCACCGTGTTTCACGGCACATACGCACTCTGTTGACGGGATAAATTTGATTTATATGACGAATATAGCAGATATGCTACAATGCTTGCAATGTATATTGTCTATGGTAGTCATGTCTGGCGATTATCATGGATCTATTGACAATGTCGTAAATTTCTATTAAATACCATTCATGGATTTGATTTAGGTGACGAATCGCGCAGGCCTGTCTTCCGATTACATTTCTACTTCATTGATATTGGACAGATCTGCGCCAATTGGTGGTCATGTAATAGATGGACGAGCTGCCGTAAGTAATAGATACAATCCGTGTTCGTTTGTTCATGCTCTTGCGATATCAATGCACCGGTCGTAAATTTTGCAGGTAGCTGTTATTCCTGTCACTCAGTTTCGCTTACTTATTGTCTTATTATTATTTGTATTATTATTATAAATGATTGTATTGGCCACGTATTATCCGGTTCGATTACCACTTAATATACTCTTTTACATATTACCTGTATTTACTTATACAATACTACATGTCGACAATGACGTACTAAGTAACTACCATTCCAAATTATGCACGTGATAACTATTATCCAGAAAGACGTTGATTACCAGACGGACACGAGCCATATCCACAGTAGCTGGCGCGGGTTTTCTGACCCACACAGCCGCATATACTACTACAGAGTCGCCCTAGGAACTGAGCCGTACGTAGATGACGTGCGGGCTATGGTGGATGTTGGTCTATCAACAGGTAGCACACACAGTTAAACACTTAATATATATGTACTAGAGATAAATATACAGTCTTACTTTCAAGCCAGTATTGTAATGGCTGACACATTTGTTTCCGTCTACTAATATTTCTATAATTATGAATAAGTACATGTAAGTATATGTATTGCAATAATACAATTGAATACCTAGCCTATGGACAAATTTGTAAAATATCACTGTACATGAAGTGAGTATATATTATTTTCCAATACAGAGCAACTTACACGAGGGTTTGTATGTAGTTTTGCGTTGTACAATCTAACGTATTTGTTTCACAAATGTTTAGTGAGAAACAAATAATATTTTCTACATTTATTAACGTGTATTTCCAATGTATATTACGGTATGGTAATACTTTATTAGCCTAACACAAATAAAAAATAAAGGGAACATATAACACTTATTTAGTTTTAATATGTAGATACGGACTGGAATGTCACGTTTGTCCCGGGGACGCGATACTACACGACGGTGGAGGCGTGTAACTGGGCGGAACGTTGTCGCACTGTGACGTCAGACGGCGTTGTCCTGGACAACTCCCCACCCATACCGGGTATCATCACGGTCACCAGTAGGAACCACCAGAAATATGTACCACACAGGTAAACGTAGTAGGTAGTAATCCGACCGCACCAAACTCATGTACCAGACCGTATAAATATGGCGATAATCGGAGGGAACCACCAGTTTGGGAACTATGTACCACGCAGGTATACGTAGTAGTAAATATTAAAGTTGGATTCACACTGCATCCTTCAATTTTCAATACGACTCTTTATAACGCATTAAAACACAACAGAACTAATCCACGTAATCGGAAACAACGCCGGTTTCACGTTAACCTTTTCCACCGTACATGTACATAACATAAAGCCAACATTTATTTTTTTTAAACATTGTATCAAGATGAGCAAGCTCTTAGCGAGCAGTATCTACAAGAGCTGCAATGTTTGTTAGTAAACTTCAAAAATTTAAAACATATTCCTTGAATGAGTAATAATTAATCAAACCGGGATATGAGTTCCAACCTTCTGTTTGTACTTTGCGGACCATGCTCAGTAATTGATTGCATATACATTGTATACGAATGTAACACAACCTTATAATCGACCGTTATTAAAGGATAAATGACTGTGTTTGGAAATTCTACTGTAATTTATATATTCCTTTTCTATTGTAGTAAGTCCGTATACGTGGAATGGGTCGGGTTTGAAGATTCTCAATCCGGCTTGGACCACTTCGACGTTTGCATCGGAACGGCCCCGCTGTCATGTGATATACACCCATGGTTTAACTGCTTACTGTCCTCCAGTACGATCAAGACTGGGTTACATCTCCCCAACAACATAGACCTTTACGCCACTGTTAAAGCCACAAACAAGGCGGGTCTTTATGTACGGCAGGCATCGGATACATTCAGGGTCGATAACACCCCGCCTGTACTGGTCGCAAAGCCCTCGTTTCTCACTGAT
Source organism: Conchocele bisecta (assembly GCA_029237695.1). Lineage (NCBI taxonomy): Eukaryota > Metazoa > Mollusca > Bivalvia > Lucinida > Thyasiridae > Conchocele > Conchocele bisecta. The sequence goes on along the minus strand of CM055280.1, from coordinate 55,618,713 downwards.
TACACTTCTCTAAGCGGGTTTCCGGCGCAATGGGAAAGGTCTGTTCTGAGGGTGTTCTGGAAATTCGAAGACGCAGAGAGTCCAGTAGTAAGACACATTATAACATTGTTGACACATCACGATGGTCATACACCTGTTGAACACATCGATATAGGAGCCGAGAATAAGCTAACCATAAGCCTAGTGAATACAGGATTGCTTCACAACGGCGACAAATATAGAGTTTCTGTCACATCGTGTAACGGGGCGGGACTGTGCACCACGGCTGTAAGCGACGACCTACTAATTGACTCCACGCCGCCACACATGGGAGGTCTGAAGCAGCCCATGACTTGGTACAACTGGGAATGGGCGAAAGGAGACGTGAGATCTACTGTCTCCTTATCATGGTATGGGTTTCTGGATCAGGAATCGGGAATAGGTCGCTACTACATAACCATCGGTCGGACATACAGTGGTCAGGAATTGTCAAATGGAACATTGTCTGTACTTGCGAATAACACGACTGACGTAAGCGCTGATAGTTTCAACCTCACTGACGCCATCTTACCCGACGATAAACTAGTCATCTCAATATGGGCGGAAAACACAGCAGGGTTACAAAGCTCAATATCCCGGATAACCGTAGATGCACTCTCCACTACCACTTCATCTGTTGATGTCTCCAAGCGTAATGGGATTTTGGAAATACAGAAACATTCGTGCGATGCCCATTACTGCAACAACGATTGCACATGCGCAGTTGTCGGCCAGCCATGTGTCGATGTCAAAGTTAATACCAGCTGTACTAAGCTTAATGCATCTGATGTCGTCAGTCTGGGACTGGCAACGGTTGCCGTGTTTGGAGGAATGGCTGGTCAACAAACTATAACTGCGTCCTCCTCCTGTTTGACTGGCCACTGGCGAATGAACACAAACTCAACATCAGTAATGGTTAAGAGATTTGAATGGAGCATGGGTATACTTCACGAACCGATAGGAGACGGGATATTTGGACGAACTGAAAGACCATGGCAGGACGTTGGACTGAGAACTGACGCTATTCACTGCTTACCGCTGGATGGAAGTTTAATCCACAACCGACAGTACGTCATGTACGTTCGTGCATGGTATACACGTGACCAGTATGCCGTGTTCCACTCGACTCCAATAACTGTGGACCAAACGGCACCGGATACCAGGAAAGGCGGGTTTGTCAAGGACTCCGATGGTTCCTGCGTTCGTGACTACGACTACATCGATTGGACAAGTAGTATCACCGGGTGCTGGCATAACGTATTTCTGGAATCCCAAGGCAGTATCCTCTACTACACTGTGGCACTGGGCACCGCTGTGAACTGTAAGTTTCCCTGATTCATTGAATTATTGTGTGCTTTTGGCTATGTGATCTTATTCTTCAGTTAGCCTCACGAAGTTTGCTTTCGGTTTATTTTTAATATGACTATGTTAAATGGATGGCTGTCTCTTATGACTTACTTGTACATACGATGAAAACATAGCCGTACCAAAAATTATCGTTTTTGCGCTAATAAATGGATTCATTTTAATATATCACGGGAATCTATAACCTGGACAGTGGTCGTCATTAAAGATTATTGTTACATGGTTTCCGTTGTTTGCACATATATGCAAACATATAGCGCTTGCTGTTTGCATATGGCTTTAGGCAATGCTCATTCCCGGGCCGCGCGTAGATCAAGTGCCTTCATGACGTCACTACACGGAAGTGCATTCATGACGTCACTACTTCATGACGTTCGTGACGTTCATGACGCGGCCCCGGAATATGAATACCGAAAATGATCTACGTGAATGGGACGATTTATAAAAGTACTGAACATACTGAATATAATGCTCAAATTACATCAGTTTTTTTTTTGTTGGAAATGTAACAATAAGGTTTGATCATGTCCAGCCGTGTGCTAACGTTTGCTATGGCCCTCGGGAACTGTTTGAACCCGAGGCCTGCGGGTATTGTTGCTTCTCTAGAGGGCAATATGCTGCTCGTCGTGTATCATGCGAAAGACTGTGAGACACCCCCGCTAAATGTTATAGTATAGAAAATAACGGGAATATGGTCACCTGAGAGTTGTCAATCACAGCCCCGAGTTGAGTGCCAATCCTTATCAGGCGATCAAATTGTGCATCCTGACCCGGGACCCGATCCCGTGACCTCCCGTCTGCATGGACACTGCCATACCGATCTAGCTATCCAGACAACAAGGATAAATAGCGATTGTCCATAATAATTTACATACCGTAACATATGCATCGTTAGTTGATTGTAATGTCTTATAGTTAATTTACTTTGTTATGCTTCATGTAAACTCGTTTATCACCGGGTCTAAACGAATAACATTATCAGTGTATCGCATAATCGTACCCGAGTTTCTATATCAGGTATTTTATTATTTCAGCGGACGACGTGTATTCGCTCATCAACGTGGGCCTACAGACGAAACACACGGTAACCAACGTCTCCCTGGCTCACGGCACTCGCTATTACTTCACCGTCACCGCCTATAACACCGTCGGTCTTCATACGTCCGTCGGCTCCGATGGGTTTGTCGTGGACACAGATAGTCCCCTACCCGGGGTCGTGTTTACCACAACCAGACATAGTGACGTCTCGGTACAGTCGTCCAACACTACGTTTAGTCTCTCCTGGCACGGATTTACCGATCATCATTCTGGTATTCGATCGTACCACGTGGCTGTAGTGGAGGCACATGATATACAGACTGGTAACCAATTACAGAAATACAAGTTCCGGAAAGTTGGTCTACAGAATAAAGTCACTTTCACCAATCTCCATTTGGCACAAGGCGTCACCTACTACGGGGTTGTTTACGCCGTCGACGCTGCTGGTCACGTGAGTAACACGTCGGCGTCACGAGGTGTGATGATTGACGCTACTCCTCCTGTCGGGTATACCTGTCAAAGTTTCAACACAATCGCCAATCACGATACCCACAACAGTATGTACAACGGCTACAACGTTACAATGACACATTCCTTCGTCAGCAACCGACTGTATAAGGTTTCAGGGGTAATAAATACAGCGGGTGCAGATGTGTGGGTTCTGTTTGAACTCGCGCGGCTCTCTCTGATGTTACCCACCGCCACCAACCATGACGGCACGCGTGTGTTTGAATATAACTTCCTGCCTCCAGTTACCGGGAAACATGACATCATACTTGACATCCAGACAGCGGACAATGTGACAATGACAGCTATGCTACAGGAATGCGTGGCAGTGGAATTTGCCGATTCGGAAGCTGTTCAGATCCAACAGATCAGCGATTCACGAGTGGCGGTAAACGTGCAGGTGTTAGACAAGGAAAGCTCCTTATACAACGTATGTTATCTTATAAAATATTTGTATACTGCATACCACTTGCCTACACCGATTTACACATACACAT
>CM055280.1:55580077-55614788 GCA_029237695.1 Conchocele bisecta | reverse complement strand
ACATACACATGCCTACACATCAAAGTATTCATATACATGCATAAGCATTAAACAATTTCTACAATACATATCATAACGCTAACATGTGCAAACACTGTATCCTGATGTCCTGTCATCACATCTTACAGTATCATTGGTAACGCATGTAGTAGTGGCTACATTGTAACTATAATAGTGAGTGATGTTTATTGAAGTACTATCTATTCATTTAACATATCAAAGACTGCAGGAACCTACAGCAGTATGGCGCTGTACAATAATAACAATACAATATGTGTAAATTAAATTCTAACAAAAACAATTATTTTCTCAATACTGAAACTGTCCGTAACTTCGCATGGACAAACCAATGCGGGATGTTTATGGGTGCCGTGATTAATACCATATCTGTTGAAGGTTCTGGTAGGAGCCGGTACATCTCCCGGCGGGTTTCAAGTTCGAGTTATGTCCCCGGTCCGTGGCGGGAACAATGGTGTCATATCGGCGGATCTACCCCACGGCAGTCCGGTCTACGTCACAGTTATAGCGGAGAACCTCGCGGGACTTCGGGCCACCTTCCACGGCGGACCGATCACCATGGACCACACACCGCCGGATATAACGGACGTCGATGCGCACGAGACGTATAATGTGGATATGACGTTAAATGTTACGTCACAGTTGGTGATTATGGCCGAATGGCAAGTTGCAGAGCCAGAGAGTAGCATCAACAAGTGCTTCTGTAATCTAGGTAACTAGCGCTATTGTTAATAAGTATGTTCTGGCCATACAATCTTCAACAATATGCGTACAAATGTGTACACCCCGTCTACTAATGGACTGAAAAACGCAGGCAGACATATACCTTACAACTACATTGTACCAGTAATGTGTACATAACTGATAAAGCGCAAGCCCAACTAACAGCCGCATATGACGTAATTTGACACAGTAATCAAGTTGCCACCTAATGACGCCATAAATATATTCATATTATTTACAGAATATTTCGAACACTAGTGATTCATATCGACATTTCCTCCGATAGTTCATATTTTTATATTTTGCATAACTTAATACATGGGTGTACCACAAATCATTGACATATCACGGCCATGTATATTGCAGCGGGACTGGCTTCTGGTGGTATTGATGGCGCCACGACAACGGTGTCTAACGGCACCACGTGTACCATTCCCATTCCCGACTATCAGCACGGTCAGCGGTTCTCTGTCACCGTAACCTGTGTTAACACGGTGCAGCTAGCCACCAAAGCCACGTCGCATCAGGTTGTCATTTCATCACGGAAACCGAGATCGGACAACGCGCATGTGGAATTCATTTCCACTGACGTATCAAGTTTTGTGACCGCCAGTAAATTTGGCGATGAGCCAACAACAACAGCATTCCAGGCCAATGACACGTGTGTACATCTCGCATGGACGGGATTCTCGGACCGGTCTGGTCTCCATCACTATGAGTATCGTCTGCTGACGGACAACCGCACACTGGTAGACTGGACCAGTAGCGGTCTGCGCACACACATCCTCGTACCCGGCCTCATAATCAATGATGGCGCCCAGATATCCGGGAACGTGCGGGCAGTCAACCGTGGTAGTTACCATAGCGACGCAATGGCCGCTGACATTATAGTGGATGGCAGGGAACCGAAACTATCAGGTAATTTCAGTGTGTGAACTATTCAGAGCACACTATGTACATGTGCGTCATGGGTAATATTTCAATTTTGACCACACTATATTGTTTTGTTTTTATTTACTTTCTTCATGAAATATATGAACATGTACATATAGTAACTATGTCGATATAATGCAAAATTGCATATACTATGTAATTGCATTATGAGACATATATCTAGGGGCATATATTATTGTATCCCGTCAATACAGTGCGTATGTGCCGTGAAACAATTTTGATATTCTGTCAATACGACATAATCACTGCGTATGAATATGTGCAGGTGTCATACTAGTCGATTCTCCGATTTTGAGGATGCGGCTGGGGTTATTATTATTTTGCATTTTAAAGCTATTTGTAGTGTTGACGGGTAAATTAGCATAGTAGGTTTAAGTGCCGTGAATGGGAAAAATATCTGGCGCGGCACGGAAACGGGATGGGCTCGGCAGAGCTTCGCCCACCCCGTTTCCTAAGCCTTGCTAGATATTTTGTCCCATTCACTGCAATAACCTACTATTATCTATAAATGTACAATGTGGATGTGCGAATGACAACGTTGACGGTTGGAATATGTGGTACTTTTGTTTGTTCGTGATTCCTTGGCATTTATGTTCTGTGACTCATCAGATGCATTCAATATGCACGTTTAACCCTTTGAACCCGAAATCCCGCTATATCGGTTTATGCAAAATGTGCAGATCCAGATGAGCCGGCTCGTAACGAGCCGTCTCATCAGGATCTGCACTTTTTGAAAGTAATTTTAATATTTTTGAGAACAAAAACACCCCCTTTTCATAAATGGACGAATCTGAAAATCATTTCGTGACCATTGGATTGGTAAGAATATTAGCATATCACAGTCCATTCCAGTTCCTTAGGGTTGAAAGGGTTAATAGCGATTTCTGGTGTACTTATTGTGTTGAAGGAACATGCCCTGATAGTCCTGGGGTGAATCGCTCTGTAAATAAATGTGATAACCTGTGTGTTTTGTCTTATAATATACATGTTGTCTTCATGTAGGGTATCTCTTGACATTGTCGAGTATTCTTTTAATGTAGGTGTATTATACTTTGCGTGGGAATTTTGTCCTTCTTTCTTTTTCCGCTTCTCAATAATTCTATGTCAGTTATAACGAAATCATATATTTATATTTGCAGGACATTCCATGAAGATAGATATTCGCGATTACGAGGTCCGCCTCGACTGGCGTGGGGTGTTTATCCGGCACAGCAACATTCCCGTCACCTACTCGCTGGCCGTCGGGTCGAAGTCGGGTTATTCCGATCTCGCCGATGTTTTATTCACAGATACGGAAACATACGAAGTCGCGCTGCCGGAATACAGTATCCTCACTCCGGTACTTAATGAGGTGCATGTGGTTGTCACGTGTACCTACGCTACCGGCATGTACGTCACGTACATAACACGTGCAGCTGTGTAAGACTCGCGATATATTGTGTAAACAGTGCTTTGTGTGTATATATATATACGATATACCTTTACTCATTCTACATATAGAAGGACGCTATAATTATGTTAAATTTTATCCCGTCAACACAGTGCGTATGTGCCGTGAAACACGGTGCAGTTTAACATTTTTGATATCCTGTCAATACGACCTAATCACTGCGTATCAATATATGCGATGGCTGGGGTTATTTTCTTGCATTTTAAAGCAATTTGTAGTGTTGACGGGATACATGTACATAGAATAGCAGAGTCTCGCCCATCCCGTTTCCTAAGCCTTGCCAGATATTGTGTGCCGTTTATATCTTCCTTTTTTCTCATCATTGACATGTTCAGTCAGCGATACATAACAATGATTCCCAATGGAAAGGATACAATCACATTTTCAGTGGAAATTATTCGAAAGTGCTGTCAAACCATGTTTTATTTTAATTGAGAAAGAATACAACATGGAAACATCAGCAGACAACACGTACATTACCCTCATTCTAATGTTTAAGCAAATAATTCCCTGCTGTACTGTTGTGATTTGACATTGCTACGCTAGTCATGCCTTTATTAATACATAATCTCACACTCTTTCCCATATTGTTCACGTTTCATCAAACGTAACACGTAGGATAAACACATATCATCCTGTTGTACATTGCGACAAGTCAGTACCTTCTGACATTCATTAAGCCTCATTACCAATATGTAGTTGCGATATATAAATATAACACAAATATTAAAATACAATTATTAATAATATAATATAATATAATATATATATAGTAATACATGCATGTATGCCATCGAATACAGTTTATCAATATATAACCGAACAAATGTATGATCGAACGAATATCTGAAAGATAGGATAATATATGGTGGATAAAAAAATGACACCACCATTCTCACATACTATGTATATCATCTCAATATAAGTTCTGACAATATCACGTCATACAACTATCTCTATCATGATCCAAAAATGAAAATGCCGGAATCAATTGAACACTAAAAAAGTTGGAAAAGTCAACGAAGTAAACCGTCATGTCAACATTTTACTGGTCAGAATATTTCTGTGTTATAGACGTGATAAAATATACAAACTTGCATGCCTGACATCAGAGCTCCAGATATGTTTTGTATCTGAAGAGTATTATACCCCCATATTTCAAATTCAATGCGTATTTTACATTTACAAATGTATTATTGATTTTCATTCTTATCAAATAGGGAACAAATGATACAAAATAAAACAAATTTAAGAATTCACTTATTTGAGCAGTTTACTTTTTGCTACTCAACTAAGTAAATGTTCAACTTTATTACAGTATGTTCACTATTCAATTTAAAAATCAATACGTAATTTCACTCCCACCTTTGATAATCAATGCGTATTCTGCTAAGATAAGTGCGTAAAATACGCCAATACGCACAGTATCTGGAGATATGTGACATTGACTGATATATACTTTATGAGTTGCTTACATAACATATATACCCTATGCAAACTTGTATGCAGGATACTGTAGAGGAACTGTCAAAAAGGCAGTATTTGTGTGATTAAATTACTTCTTAGCATTAAATCGCCATGTGCACATGATCAGTATGTGTAGACGACATGAGTAAAATGTCAGATTGATTGCCAAAACATATGTTGGAGAGGTTGAATACACTTTATACATAATACAGAATGGGTTCAGGAATATGATGCTACAAATCTCAATTATTTTCAGGCGGCTCACATGTGCAATTGGGTTCCGAAAATAGGACCCAAATCTTCAATTAAAATAGTTTTGTTTTTACTAATCTGCAGCCGTTTCATTACTTTATGTGCATATCGGAGAAACAGGGGCCCATTTCAGTAAACTTCGTACGACTAAAACTGAATGTTCGTAAGTGCAAATTGAGGATCTTTTGACAATTTCAATTGATGGATTTACATTTATTGAGCATAGGCTGCATATGTAGCCTATGCTCAATAAATGTAAATCCACTAATTGTTTACAAGAAAACATTCTTAATGTGAAATTTACAAACTATCATAATTTTGCACTTACGAACATTTTAGTTGTACGAAGTTTAGTGAAACGGGCCCCAGCGCCTTTACACGTAGAGCAGTAAAACATCAATGTTAGGATGCGGTTAAAATATACATCTGGGCCCGGTTGTTCAAAACATCCGTTAGCTTAACAGTCCGTTAAGCTAACTGGTGTTTTGAACAACTGGGCCCTGACGAATTCCAAAAGGAGGATCTTACATGACTGATGATTTAATATAACAAATATTAAACAACTTTACTGATTTCATACGAAACTATGCTTCGTTTCTTATGAAATCTGAAAACGAGTTTCACCATTACCCCATGTAGTGATTGGCATTATTATACATTTTATATCGCACGTAAATGTCCACACAGTTATCAGGGGCGATAACCGTGTTTCTTTAAAATGTTAACAGACATTACTATTTATTCTCTGTATTTATTTTTGGTGTGCAATGATCATACTTTATAATACATGTATGTCGAAAATATTATTTTTTCAGGCGACTCATTTAATTACTATAAATAATTAAAAAATATTATGCCCCATTTGCATATGAAAATAGCCTGATACTACCGCTAGTCACTATCAGTAAAATAAATATTACTAAATGTTTATATCTGTATAGCAAGCACTTGTATTTTTTAGAACTGGTGGAATAGTGACACAATTATACAGTTACATTGTGTATTTAATTCCTATAAAGAACATGTGCCTACTGAGTGGGCATGTACCTTTAATATATAGCATATTAAATCAAAACTAATGTTAGATTATATTTATTGCATAAGTACACCTTCATACATTTAAGCTGTACTGATCACCTAACGTGTATTTTACTAGTGCATTATGAATAGTAAAGCACTGTGTCATTACATTGTGAACTCCGATTGTGTGAAATAAATGGAAATATATATAAAGTGACTAAGTAAAAAAAATATATTTACATGCAATAATGTGTCGGGCAATGGCATTTATCGCTGTTTGTAACTCTGTAACATAACCGTGATGCCACTTGCAATACCCGCATTACGATATGTGGCTGTGACTTGATCCGCACAGTCTGATCAGGATCTGCACTGTTCGCCATTCCATCAATGAAACGACCGTCATGCTTCTAACAAACAGTATAGATCGTTATCAAGCTACAGGAGTGTGTTATTTGATAAGGATTTAAACTGATCACATATCCCAAAAGCAGCATTTCACTCATTATCATGCTACTAGTGCATACTGTTAAGCTAGTATCTCACTGGACTGCTACTGTTGGCGACAAATTGCGAACGGCATGTCTCGAAACGTTATAGGGGTTCTCAATTTCCTCGCGTGAGTCGCAGGGCCTCGCTCTCGTGTCGCTGGAATTTTGAACATGTCTAAAAAATTCGCGCGACAAATTAAATCTCAAAATAGTCACAGAGTCGTCGCGAACCCGTCTCGAACCCTTCTCAATTTAGTTTCCGTGAGTCAGAAAGTGCGAGAAATGTGAGACAACTTTGTGAGGGGTTGGTGACCTATGAATCTAAATTGTGATTGATTGGAGACAAAAATGAGAATCTGACATTCCGGGTGCGAGACAGGTGCGAACTGCCTATTTCTCAATTGTCATGCATAACTGTCGCGCGACTGTCACGCGACACCCACGCGAATGTCACGCGACACTCACGCGACAGTCGCAAGTGCAAAAAAAAACGTAATTGTGTTGCGCGACATTCGCGCGACATTCGCGCGACATTCGCACATTCGCGCGACATGTATGCGAACTCCCGGCGAATGTTGTGTCTCCAACTAGTCACGAGCTGTCGCAGCCCAGTGAGATACTATCTTTACACGAACAAAGGAATCACCTATAATAGACCAGTATATATACGGGTAAAAATAGGCGTACCTGAAACAAATTGCAACAGAAGGTTTTTTTGTTTTATATTGTTTAGGGGGTCATTCTATGTATCATATCAAAAATAGGACAACCGGACGTGGGTAAAATGCATAATTCAAAATGGCCGCCATTTTCCCCAATTGGTCTAATTTTACTGAAAACGATTGGATTTTCACCTTATAAACGTATTACAAACATATAAGAAACTGATACCAATGAGTCCAAAAAGCATACACAAACATTTTATGACGTCACCATGACGTCTATGACGTCATATGACGTCATATTAGCTAAACATTTAGAATATTGCAAAAAAAGACAACAAGTGTTACGGCATAACTTATCGAAGTACATATAATTTGTAATTAATTTCCAGAGGAATTGGAGGGTGACCCAAAATTCTCTGGTTAAGTTTTTTTTTCTTTTGATTATTGTAGGGGAGTGTGTCGTGAAAACAATCCAGGGGGGTTTCACCCTGTTACCCCTGAGGAAAATCCATGGCGGCCATTTTTCAATTGGTTTTGCTCATATCTCGGTCTATGGGACTCGTAAATAATAACTTTTGGTGTATATACCCAGGTTTGCAGGGTCAGTGAATATGATAAGATCATTAGTAATAATATTGAATAGTTCGGAAGAGACGTCTATCTTGGATTTCAAAATGGCCGCCAACATGGCCGGCATCCAAAGTGGTTTTTGCTCTTTTCTTGGTTTGTGACACTTGTAAAGCTTTACTTTTTGTGTCTATATCCATATTTTCAGGGTCAAAGAACATGATACAAATACTTAAAATATGATTAGATAATTTGGTTTGATTTTACATTTTAAAATGGCCGCCAAATATGATTCCATGTAAAACTATTTTGTTAATACCTTGTTTTGTGTGATTCGTAAAGGTTACATTTAGTGCATATACCAGTATTTTTCAGTTTCAAGTAACAGAAAACATCAATACCAATAATATTAGATGATTTGGTTGACTTATTTTTGACAATTGGAAAATAAGAAATCCAAGACATACATGCAAGTCAATGTACTACGGTACATATGATTACGGTAGTTTGGGGTGAATATGGACAGCATTTTGAAGTGTAAAATTTGTCTCAAATGATTCGCTGATGAAATATTTCTGTGGTTCTGGTTACTTTTCAACAACCAAATGTTTCATTACTTGTATTGGTATGAGATCAGGTTTATTCTTCAAATGTTTGCAGCTATTCATCCCACATGTCCACATGTCCATATTCACCGCAAACTACGGTACACACTAAGAAAATGTACACACTCATAAATGATGGATTGCATGTACTCTATTCAGAGTCTGTCTACATAAATATATATGATGGATGCTCCAGTATTCGGCATGTTAATTTTGTTGGTACCTAAAATACGATCGTCGAAGACTCACCAGTTTATGCTACATTTCTCTGGTTTGTACAGGAAAATGTATCCCGTGTCTTCCGTGTGCGTTTGTGTAAAGAAATTATTCACGTGCGGAACTCGCACGAATTAGAATTACGTATTTATCCGAACCATGCCGGAAACTGGAGCACGTACCATAATATATAATCAGTTCTAGATATCAGACTTTGTTAATCTGGCAAATATGTAAATATATGTCAATCGGCACTGATGTATACAAGTATCTGATTATACAAACTGAATATCATTAGTGGAACTGGATAAGTACCGGCAAACCATTTTAATTCATTTTCAGACATGTGTATATGAATTGGAATGTTCTACAGATACTTGCCCTGTACCGTTTCTGGTCAGCTATACTAGTATACTGCTTGAAGCACTAAGCTCTGATCTATCAGTGGCGGTCCAAATGCCATACTTTTTAGTTCGACATTTCATACATCACTTCACTTGTCAACCAACATCGTTCTCAATGGTTTCATTCTGTCTGCTGAGTGAATTGAAACAGTTCTCAGATCCCTGGCAGGAACAGAATTGGGTACAAGGCAGGTCTGAACGTTAGTGGAACAAGGGGTGTCTGTGGCACATGAACACCGGATGAGCTTCAAGATGTCCATAGGTCTACCGGGATACCATCAGGTACAGTGACGGGAGACCATACTCCGTCTTCACGGGACCAACCGAAATCTGCGGGATTCAACTGTGGAGGGTCGGCATCAAGTGCGTGTCGCCATACACATACTTGTAAATGGGCACGTTTCACGTTACAACTGTTACAAAAGATAATAAATTACAGTGCAACCTCTCAGCAACAGGAAAACCGTCTATTGTAGAGAGGTGGCTGTTGAAGAGAGGTAAATTATATGGTGATCAGAGCTCAACTTAAGGTGCGTAATTTGATAAACTTTTATATTTATTCACCAAAACCTGTCAAGTTGGGAGTGCTTTAAAATCCCCCCCCCCACAAAGTTGATCAAATTACGCACACTAACTGTATCTCTGGTAATTCATCACATTGGGTCTTATAATTTTGGCTGTTAAATAGAGGTGGCTGTTCGTAGAGGTTTGACTGTATTCGTGAAATATTACCATGACAAACAATTACAAGAACATAATTAGACCAAATAATAATAAACCAGATGGTCGCGTCCCACATGTAAAGTCTACAGAGGGTATTGATCGTCTATATAGTTATACAAACTTGAACTCGGGTATCAGACGGATGCACGCACACAGACGGACTGTTTCTTTCTATCCCTGTTGAAAATTGTTGACATAAAAATAGAGCTCCAGTTGAGGTGCTTAATTTGGATATAAATTTCTCCTTCCATCAAAATTTGCAAGTTGATAATGCTTTAGAATCGTCTCAATGAGATGATTATAAAACACTCCCATCTTGCCATTTTTGATGACGGAATGTAACACAAATGTTTTCAAATTACACACCTTAATTTGAGCTCTGCATAAAATGCTAGCTACCTGGAAGAATGCAAAGTCGGTCTCATCTGCTCTGCTCCGAGAAACATCTTGATGACCTTGGAAATCCCCGGAAACTGATGGCATGGGTTTAGTCGGCAGATCTGGGTTCTGAGATCCATGGTATCGAAGCACATGTCCAAAAGGCTCATCAACTAACGTTTGAGACATTTCCGCCTTCGTCAGACGTGGGATGGACTCATCCCGGTTGGACGATTCACTCTGAGGTTGTGTGACAATCATTGCCAGTGACTGTGTGGATGACTTCCCATTAGGGAACATATATCAGCGTCAAAATTATCGGCAATGACCTGAATCATCCTATTACCTGCGCTCGATATTCCGTCATGTGATGTGTTTAGTGAGGCATCTACAGCTGTTGATTTTTTAAACCGTAACACTTCATCATAGCTGCATGTGACTCTGTAATCGTACAAGTTGTTCACTGTCTGTTTAGAGTCTCTGAGTAACACGCCAAGCCCTATTTGTAGATCAGTTGGACGTCCAGTCACTACACTTGTCATCATGCTGGCAATGAAAAGCGCAGGCAGGGACCGGTCTAAATTATTTGACACAGAAGCTAGGAATCTGAGCATCGTGCTGGAAACACCGTCTTGAATCGCATGTTTATCTATATTTGCATTATATTGAGTCCGATATCGATTGATGTCCTTACATTCTTTCTCTACTTGTTTTGTTATGATCTGAATATGCGCGTCGATGTCATCATCTTCTTCATCCTTGACCAACCTTTCAAAGCTAAATATATTATTAACTTTTTGCACGCTAGCGGTGAAAATGACCGCCAAATATGTAGTGCAATTTCTAATGAAATTTCACTACATATTATCATAGATTTCAGAGTGCAATGAGAAAAAATAATTAATGAAATGTCGTCTGCCGCAATATTTGAACTATTTTTAGCCATTATTTTACCCAGCGTGCAAAGAGTTAACAACATAATATGTACTAGAGTGAACATATTCACTAACACATAGACGAGTGATCAGCATACAACAGAATTTGTGACTAAAATAGTCACATATCATACCGTACATCCACAATCGTCGATATGCCTACATAGTTTATTATTCATATATATGTCAAGCAGGTAGCAACATATATAAGATACACTTTGTCCAATTAATGTATGTTTTCATCCGTATGAAGAAAATACATGTTCCAATTATGTATAGGCCGAATATAAGGTTCGACCATGGCCAGTCGTAGGCCGCGGGTTGAAACAGTTCCCGAAGGCCACAACTAACGTTTACCCATGGCTGGACATGGTCGAATGTTATTGTTACATGATTTATATCGAAAATATCAGATAAATTTAGCAGAAAATCAGTATTTTCGGTACGTTGCTAACGCGTCTTGTGCGACATTCCGTTGTGATGACGTCAAATTTTGTTGACGACGTCGCACGTTAGTTCCATTACAACCATCATCATAAATTAATTAACACAATTGTTCGAAACCTTTTTGTATTGTAGTGGTCTTCGGCGGTTTGCAAGAATCGTATGACATTGTCTAGTTTATTTCCGTGTACATGTCAGCATGATACACTCGATGACATATGAGTCTGAATTTGGAATGACCACCCTTATCGCAATGTCGTGTTTCGCAGATATCGATTTAGAAAATCAGCCATATTTTCCATAAACGATGTAGAAAATTGACAAACCCTACAGACATGATGCAGTAAATTGCACAAGCTCTGCTGTTTTCGTCAATTTACCATGTGTTCGAAATCAATATCAGTGAAAAACTGGTTGCGATAAGACTGGTGATTCTAGATTCAGACTCATATATGAACCAACAGAATAAACACTGTTCACAACATATTTGAATGGTTTGTTGTAATTGTGTTAAGCAATTTACAAGGATCACTTGACCGAGATAGTTATATTACCTCAGGAAGTCGCAGCTGCCTGGTGTAGGGCAATAACATTAGCATATGCCGGGGACGAGAAGGATAGTAGGTATTTGCCAAAGTGATCCCTCAACTCCACGACCAATTGCGAACGTGTCAGACCTTCACCAGCATTGTCTATATATTCTGTGTACAGTTCAATGGAATTCCAGATACGATCTTTCTCACTTGAGACAATATTTATTACATGTTGAAGTCCTTTATCAACAGATTTACTTGCTGTGATGCCATTAGAAAACAGTCTCCCCATTTTTATTAAACCGGGTCATACAGTCACTATGGTATCTGGCCTTCGATGTAGCTAGGTCGCTCACAGCCCCTTGTATTCTTCCACAAACTTCATCTGACCATGTGTCACTGCGAGCATCACACTTTTCCAAGAGTGTCTCTTTATAAGACTTTCCGTGCTCCTTTTATCCAGCTGATCTACATATATATGCAGGCCTCCATCTCTTAGGATTTCTATAGTCTCTCTTCAAGTTACACTCTTGTCAACAATACAAACAATGTTCACGGAAGTCGATGAAAAGTGACTGAGATCGACGCACTCGTTTTGCTGGAACTGCAGGTGAGTCATCTCTCTTTACTCTATCTGTCACTCTACTTAGATTGGTTTTGGAAGTATACCGCGACACACAGTTCTTGTGATAGCAAACTGTTAAGTCACTGTTTTCTCTTTGTCTCTGTTCCAACTATTCATGGAGGCCATCCGCATATACCTTGCTGGCATTGATGATCGATTGTAGGCGTGCTGGCCCATGATTTTGAGAGATCTGGACACTGCCATCACACTCGTTCTCTTATCGGAATTTGAATATACAACCGTGAGACATCACCAACACGTCCGACAGTCATCTGAAACACGATTTGTAAATACAGTTATACAAAATATTGAGAGACATTTATTATCTGTCGGCGTATTTGTTAATTGAACGGTTAACTAATCGGTTGATTTATGATTTTATTGATTAATTGTGGTTGACAATAATCGTAGAGACAAATGGCATGCACGCGGATCAAATTATGCCACCGTGGGTCCAAGACTAGAACACTATGGTGCGTACAAACACCAGTATATGAACTTATTAATGGTCAATGGGGTTTTCCCAAAATTATTGTTTCTGCACTAGACCCCCACCCCACCCCCCCCCCCCCCCGCATAAAAATGGGCCCGAAAATGGCTAAGACAATATCAAAAAATAAATTGGCGAGGAGAGGTCCGCTAACAAAGCAAAACAGTTTTTTATCTGCAACAATCACACCTCAACTTGGCCCGGGTAGACTAATTTATGCACGGAAATGGGTATCACACGGATTTGGGTTCGTGTATCATGGAAATGGCCACTGGGAGTGGTCTCATTTAGGTTTTCTCAGGACAATGGGCAAAAACGAAGCAATACAACATGGTCAAGCTATGTGTGAATAATTATTTAACTTACTCGACATCTGGCATTGGTAACTTTCAAATTTTCCCAGAAAAAATACTTTGTCATGTTGTTGTTGTTGTTGTAGGTCCCACAGAGTCCTCCGCTTACTTTTCGGCACCACCATTCCGGAGAAAACAAAACGAGATATAAAACAGAAAAGAATGTCAATAAAGTATTGGACTACCGCGCTATGGACATTTACGACTGTAAGCAGGCGTGAATCTGGACCCTGGGTGGACAAACCCCCAGGATCAGTGTCTGAACAGAGTTTGCATGTTGCCCGTTTTGGACACCATTTTAAAAATCAAAATGGCTGTCACTTTTGAATCATCCAATATCATCATTAATGTTCTTATCACTGACCATGAAAATATGGGTATAGACAAAAACATTGAAGCTTTACGAACCTCGCAATGCGATATATATAAGCAAAAAAAAAACACGACTAGATGGCGGCCATTTTGGTTGGCCATTGGGAAATTCAATCTGGCTGTCACTTCTGAATCATCCAATAGTATTAACAGTGTTCTTATCGTGTCCACTGACACTGAAAACATAGGTATAGACCCCAAAATTAGGGCATTACACGTCTCACAAACCAAGATATGAGCAAAAACGACGTTGGATAGCGGCCATTTTGGCGGCCATTTTGAAATAAAAAAAGGCTGTGACTTCAGAATCATCCAATAGTATAATTAATGCTCTTGTCATGTTCACTTACCCTGAATTCATGGTTATAGACACCACAATAAACCCCTTATGAGCCTCGCAAACTGAGATACGAGCAAAAACCATTTCGGATGGCGGCCATTTTGAAAAATGGCCGCCATGGATTTTCCTCAAGGGCGACAGGGTGACACCCACCTGGATATTAACACAGACACACCCCCTACCACAATCAAAAGAAAAAAAACTTAACCAGATAATTTTGGGTTAGGCTAAATATCTGGCCCAGGCTTCTAGACTGGAATATTTTAATGAGACTTCATAGTCTAGAGGACAAATGCCAATTTTTACACTAACCCAAAATTCTCAATTAAAGTTTTTTTCTTTGCCGATTATTGTTTGGGAGGGCATGTGGAATGAGATCCCGGGTGATGTGGAGTTGTCACCCCTGGGCGTTTTGAGAAATTCAAGATGGCCGCCATAGATCAACCAAATCGAGGAATGTTCATATGCATTTGCAAAATATTTATTTAAATAGCGTTGGTATGATATGCTTTTATCTGTAATGCCAATTACATGTCTTGAAGATTGTAAATTGGTATAGTGAGGACATTGTAAGTCATTCTCCAACTCAAGATGGCCACCAAAAACTCACAATTTAAGGAATTAGTAACAGTTGAATTTAATATAAATGTAATAATGGACTAAAATTGATATCATATACAGTTATCCTAGCAAAACTGTAGATAATGTGGTTGTCTGTATACATATAAACAACATTAGACAAACTGAAGTTCCAAGATGGCTGCCATTCATATGCACCATCATGTAAAACTGATAGGCGCTATTAAGTAAATTGACACCGGTATACTTTGACATTGTCATCAGAACGCAAAGACGATATAGGCGATAGAACAAATAACAGGTTAAAGTTTAATCAAAATTTAATAATACGAACAACAGTGTAATTATGTGATTGTGACTAGAGATATGAATCTGTAAAGACCATTATTGTTTGCCCTACATTATCAACCAATGAAAACACTGAATTTATTATTTTTTTCCGTCAGATTGAATCGCGTATTGCAATTGTTTTCGCCAATATATATTAAATTTAATTATTAATTTTCGCAATAACTGAGTCCCCATATGTTGAACGAGAGGCTCCGTCCACTGTCGCTTCGGACGGTCTGCGCAAGCACTCAATCAAAGGAATTGAATGGGCCCGGGTTTGAGATAAACCTTCCTTATCGCATCGCCGTAATTTGCCGATTTTGATACACGAAATGTACGATACATGTACCTTCCTTGAAAGACGTTGAAAGTTGACGAATATTTCAGGGTATCAACTTTTGACGTAAGTTAGGCAAAATGTGACAGATTTAAATAAAAATGTGTTGACTACGGCGTTGGCGTTCAGTTTTAAACATGTCCGTCATCTCAAGTTTCCAGATTGCCAATCAAATGGTACTAAAGAAGCATGTGTT
This sequence comes from Conchocele bisecta, assembly GCA_029237695.1. Classification (NCBI taxonomy): domain Eukaryota; kingdom Metazoa; phylum Mollusca; class Bivalvia; order Lucinida; family Thyasiridae; genus Conchocele; species Conchocele bisecta. The sequence goes on along the minus strand of CM055280.1, from coordinate 55,599,321 downwards.
TACAAACGCGTGAATGAACCGGCAAAGCAATAAGTATGTTATAATTCACATATTGAATTGTGAGTAAATTAATTTACTAAAAAGTCAATAGATAGAGAATAGTAGGTTAATGCCGTGAATGGGAAAAAATATCCGGCAAGGCTGAAGAATTTCTTTATTTTTCATCAGAAGTATATGTTGTGACCATTCATTTGAACGTCTCGCCGAGACGGTTCAAATGAGTGGTCACAACATATACTTTGGTACAGAAATAAGGAAAATAGATAGAGAATAGTAGGTTAATGCCGTGAATGGGGAAAATATCTGGCAAGGCTCTTGAAACGGGATGGGTAATCCCGTTTCCGTGCCGAGCCAGATATATTTTCCCATTCACGGCACCAACCTACTATTCTATTTATCCCGTCAACACCTACAAACGGCTGTAAAATGCAAAAATAGTATTGACTGGATATCAAAAATGTTTCACGGCACAGTGTTTCACGGCACATACTCGCTGTGTTGGCGGGATAAATGAACGATAACTATTACGTGTTGACTCAGCTCAGCCTGTGAACTGACCAATCCTGACCAGTTCCTGCACTGTTTGTCTTTCAGCCTATGGATCGATATTCATTCTACCAGCAAACAGCATTGATCCATATCATGTTGTCTGCGGACATGTTTCAGTAGTCATATACTACATATAGCTGTTAGAATGTTTATGCTTGACCAGATAAGTTACCGGAATGATAGAAATGGAAAAGCAGAATGAATATGTCCGTATCTTCAGCTACAATGAGCGAGGATCTGGCACCGATGTAAGAAGCTTGTTGTACAATCAGTGTATATGCCACTCTCATGCGTTGATAATGTGTCGTGTGTGGATTTGGGTGGGCAATATTCCATTAAGCCCTATAGACGAATAGTGGAAATAATCACATTTTCGGAATTATTAAAATGTTGCACGCCACATAAAATAATTGTCTTTCCATATATGTTTTGTTTGAACAAAATATAATTGTTAAGCACTAACATTCATATTGGAGTATTCATGTTTAATCAATATCAAAATTCTCCTATTTGTTACGTTTAGTTTTTCCCATAAAGATGGCGGTCAAGTGAGACTATTCCATGTTACATTAGCTCATTTGGGAACCATGCATAAACAATACATTTTCCCGCGGACCGTACACCGTTAGTTGTAGAGGAAGTTTTGGAACGCAGGGCTTGCGTGACGGCCGGAAAATTCGCGTGGACATAATGGGAGTTACTGTAGCTTTTCGGCAATATGTTTTCAGTGAATTATTGGCCGACAGCATATGCCCTGATTAGACTTCGTGGATGTGCAGGCTGATCTGGGACTACACTGCTCGCAAAAACGATAATGTATTTTGAACTGGAGTCCAGATTTGAATAATTACACCATGCAACTGATTTTAATATGTTATAGCAAAGCCGTATATACAGTTCAACCTCTCTAAGCCGAACACCAATATAACGTCCGTGATCTTATTTTTGATGGGTTTCTTTTTTCACTTTTTCTCAGATGATAATGTATATTCATGATCGAAAAGCATCCAAATATTATCAGAATGGTAAACCGCCTGATTACAGTGGAACATCTCTAAACCAGACACCCTGGGGACCTCCCAGGGTGTCCGGTTTGGAGAGGTTCCACTGTATGAAATAAGTGACAAACGTTGTAAGCTTATATGCGACATGCTGCGTGGATATAATAATTAAAGGTACATGCCCACTCAGTAGGCACAAACTGTTCTGCATAGGTATTAAATAAGTGTATAATTGTGTCACTGTTCCACCATTTCTAAAAATTACGAGTGCCCGCTATACAGTTATAATCATTTAGCAATATTTAGTTTACTGATAGTGACTCGCGGTGGTATCAGGCTATTTTCATATGCAAATGAGGTATGCTATTTTTTAATTATTTATACTATTTAAATGCGTACCGTGAAAAAAATAATATTATCGATAGATTATAAAGATCAAAAGATAAATACAGAGAATACATAGTAATGTCCGTTAACCTTTTAAGGAAACAGTTTGTTCCTACTGAGTGGGCATGTACCTTTAATAGAAAGTATGTAAAACCATGGACACTACACGGATGACAACTCTTGGCAAGCTTTGTTTTCACGAACCAGAAGTGGCGGGCGCACCTTTGTCGCTATAATCCCACACCGCATCTGAAAACAATGTTTAACCATTAATGCTGTTATCTTACACAAACAATGGTATCGCTTATAAAGAGATCGTCCCCACGCGGTATCAATCCTCTAGTAAACTGCCAATGAGGGATCGTAGCTAGTTATTTCCCTTTGTAAATTTATTTATAGAGATCCGGTCCTATGTCGTAGTTTAGCATTTATTTGTTACTTAACACTACGTACAAACAAGTGTTTGACTGTATAGTATTTATGCCTAAAATAAATATGTATGTTTCCGGTTACTCGACCCTACCTAGATTTTCCCACCGACCCTAAGCTTTTTAGTAAATAATAATAATAACAATAATAATAGTAATAATCATGATAATACAAATCAAATCACTGAAATCGTACCATAATAAGTGTTCGTGCCAAGATAGTTGTTTAGCATACACTATATAAACTTAAATAGTTACCCATGACATGTACTACTCTAAATAGGGCGGAGATCTAATGTCGATAGAAGAGAACATGTTTCTTACCTACCTATCTATTTTGTTTCCGCAATAGGAAACAAAAACTTCTTTTCTGCCTTATGTCTCTGGTGTATGTATACCTTGTCAAAGATGAAAGTGAATTGCACATAGTTTTTGAACGGGCTATATTTCAGGCTGTCCAGATTTATTTGCTTTATTTGCGTCGCGTTATTTGTATGTATGCTCATCATAAATATGGCAAAATGAATTTGTGGCATGTGTGTTTACATTGTCTGAATCTCCTTTATTTCGTGATTTCGAAAATATATACCCAGGCTTAATAAATAATTCAAACTATACAAAAAATACACTCTCAAAATATCACTTCATTTTGCGCTAAAGTAGAAAACCATGATCGCAAAAATTCCAATAATTAAGTTTATCACCACAGGGTTGAAAGGTTTAGATGTATAAGTTGTTGTTCACATACTGGATGTTTAAGGAATTAAATGCGAGGGATCGCTAGCGACCACAGTATTTAGTTCCTTAAAAATCCAATATATATGAATAATAGCATAATTATAATTAGCCAGATTTATAATGCAGTCTCCCACCCGAGTATTGATTTTACATTTCCTGTCGAACAGGTAGAGTAATATGAATCTTATTGGGGTTAAATCATGCAATATGTAAATAAGTGGAGCGCGATACTGTCTTGCGATTGGCTAAGAATGTAGGGCGAATTATACTCTACGGATACAGTACCAAGAAGTGATCTTATGGGAACTTGTTTTAGAGATGGCAACTGGAAACTTGAGGTCGTCTTGTTTTGTCCACCAGATATGTCGTTATAGAGACATTTTATTTCGTCTGTGTTTTAGGTTTGCTCTTTTCTTTCACGTATACTTCTCTCTATTTCAGTTTCATAGTGAGCGTGTACAAATAAACTAATTTTGTTTATGTCTATATGTGGTTGTGACTAGAGAAATGGGACTTCTGTGTTTTGCGACCAGTGTGGATCCAGATCAGCCTGTGCATCCCCACTGTCTGATCAGGATCTGCACTGTCCGCAATTCCATCAATGAAACACCCGTTCTGCTTCTAATAAACAAACTACTGTCGCACTCTGTTCCACGTTTTGCTGACTACGAACTGTAGGCTATTAAACACATTAAATATAAATGCCAATACAGGTACATTTTCATCAATGACAAAAAAGTCACACTCCCCTAAAAATAATATTTATTCAATTCCATCAAATATTTATTTCTTTGAGAAAAAAACAAGTTTCCTATGGGAATTTAACATGGGGGCTAAACATAGATTTTTAGAAATAATTTGAAATGTGTTGACCGCTTTTCAAAATCTAACTTGTGTTTCCTTCTATCTAACCAGGTTTCAATTTCCATTTTTTTTCTTTTTTCATCCCTCACCGTCACTCTTCACCTTCGTTTTGCTCCATGTTAAAACAAATATTTTCGCAATAAAATCAACATCTGATGGAATTCCATCAAATAAAACAATAGAGAGGGTGACATTTTGTTACTGATGAAAAGGTACTTACTATTAAATATTTCTTAGGTACATGCCCACGCAGCAGGTTACACTGTACTACTACTTTTCATTTTCTGTCATGCCTTATATGAGCCATTTGTCTACCCACTAACGAGTTATTTTTAATTACGGCGCGTGTTAATTGGTGTTAAATCGCATTTTATATGCCGCGACCAGAAAGGGTATTTTCCGACCTCGTGCTATTTTTACCAACACGCGTCACGTGACACGGTCAATCATATCACATCTTTGACATGCGCAGTGAAGTATCGGAAGTTGAGAAGAAACATCTCTGTTCGAATCCAAATCTAAATCTCCACGTAACTCATTCCATTTGGTGATCTGGTCGCCAATATTAACCACTCTCTCTCTCTGTGTACTGCCTGTCCCTCAGACATTTCGCCTTTTTTTTGGCCGACGCCGTTTCATACAATTTCCGTCCTGGACGTTTCGACATGTTGATATTCTTGTTTACATGTTGGGGAGCGTACTGGCGCGCGTAGTATACTGCGCATGCGCACCGCAAGCCGTGATGTGAAAGTCGTCGTCCCAGCACATTATCAAAATAGACTGTTAACGCCGCGCGTCGCTAACAGTAAATTGATAATTAATAAATGATTATATTTGTATAGCGGACACTGGTAATTTTTAGAACTGGTGGAATAGTGAAATAATTATACACTTATTTAATTCCTATAAAGAACATATTGTGCCTACTGCATGGGCATGTACCTTTAATGTGAGTAATAGCCAAATGTTCGGCGGTAGGAAAACATGGAACAAACAATAAATCGTTTCAGGCTACAGGAGTTTGTTATTTGATCAAGATCTACACTAGTCACAAATCACATAAGCTCTATTTCCCCAGTCGCGGCAACAAATGCAAATGTCCTTATGTTTTGTTGATATTTCATTGGTGATGGTGTGCTGTGAAGCACTTCTTGGATGAATTAATTGACTTATTAATTTTAAGAATTTCGCTTTGTGACTGTTCATTTGGTGATACACGATCACATGACAACTTTTACTCTTATCTATTCCGGCCAGATTGAGCAATTGCGCTCAAGCTGCGTTCTTTTTTCCCTTAGTTTATTGTATCATTTCAAGTATTTTATAATAATGCCAAGTGTATTTACGATAGCATACACTATCTATTGATGGATTGTATTTTGCAAATTCTCGAGTTGTAATATATCACAACGAGGACAAAGCTAACACACAGCTGTCTGTTTCACGAAACCTGTCCAAACGACTATATACTGCAAAATAATAGTTTCGACAGATTATAAAGTATGATAATTGCACATAAAAAAATAAATACAGAGTATAAATACTAATGTCCGTTAACATTTTAAGGAAACACGGTTATCGCTCCTGATATCAATGTGAACATTTACGTCCGATATAAAATGTATTATAATGCCAATCAATACGTGGGGTAATGGTGGATGCTTGTTTAATTGGCCAGAAAATATCTCCGATGATGTCTCTGATATAAATAACAGGTTGTGCCTACTGAGCATGTACCTTTAACAAGATTTACGTTCGTTCGTTCGTTCATTCGGCTTATATTTAAAGGTGGGAATTGACTCGAATAACTTCCATATCCGGTGCAATTCACGGTTGATATACAAACTAAAATAATGTCAATTAACACGTCCGGCAATGGTAAATCAATGTTTATTTTGCACCCCCAAAAGTCATATCTAAAGACGAAAATGTATGTTTGTTTGTTTGTTGGGGTTTAACGGCCTATCAACAGCTAAGGTCATTTAAGGCTGGGTCAATGGGTTTAGTACTAAATCCCATATAGTACATGTACATGTTCAAGTATATGTACAAATGGGTGGAAGATCCCAAAACAGAACTCAATATTTACAATATAAAATCTATATATTCAGCTCTTAAATCAGAATAATCCTGATCTGATGCCAGGTCCCCGCCACACCAGAATCACTTGGCCCCAGAAATGTATGAGTTCTATACATTACAATCTGGAATATAGGAGTCCAGCTTTAAAGGTGCATGTCCACTTACATGTAGTAGGCACAAACTGTTCTTTATATCAGAGACATCATCTGAGACATTTTCTGGCAAAATAAACATTCATTCACCATTACACCACGTATTGATTGGCATTAGTATGCATTTTATATCAGGCGTAACTTGCTACACTGATTATTTATTTGTTGATGTGCAATTATCATACTTTATAATCTGTCGAAAATATTATTTGTTTTTACGTGACGCATTTAAAAAATTTAAAAAATACCAAACCTCATTTGCATATGAAAATAGCCTGATACCAACGCGCGTCACTATCAGTAAAATAAATATTAATAAACGATTATATCTGTATAGCGGGCACTCGTAATTATTAGAACTGGTGGAATAGTGACACGACTGTACACTTATTTAATTCATATAAAGAACATGATGTGGACATGTACCTTTAATTGTAGATATATTGGTATCATACCCGATCTTTTAATGATCGTGTATACTATATAGTCATTTCTCTATATTGCATGAAATGCGCTTTCACAATTTAAACACAGTATAATAAATATCATAATATACTAGCGTATATGCAAGAGAGATCGTTGCAGAAAACTAACTGCGCGATAACTACAGGATGAATGTATGCTTCTTTTCTTATGCAATAAATATAATCTATAACATTTGTGATGATTTTATATGAGACATTACGTGTGATTTTGTACCTTAGAAGATGTTCGATATCTCATGAAATATTTGTTATAAAACTTACGATATTTCCGTAAATGGCGTCGAAAGTTAACGAAATGTTCAGAGCAAATGCCGATTAGAAAATGCTATGACATTGTCGTCAACTGTTGAGGTCATTTACAGAAAATATCATAGTTTATGTAAATATTTTTCATGAAAAGTCGTACATCTCAGGTACAAAATAACATGACGTGTGTCATATGATCTTTATTAAACTCGTCGACTTACTTCATATGCAACTCTTTTAATAAATATCACATTCATTCAATTTACTAGATATACACCATAGTATGTTTCTTACTCTCACATGCTTGTTTCGAAATATCAGTTGATTCTGTCATGTGTCGCCGAAAGCTTACTACTTAAGGTTTTTGCAAGCAGGGATAATACCTCACTGTAACTTAATGGGTTTTGTTGTGCGGTTAGACTTGTTAGACGGAGTCCTTTAACTGCAATCGTAAGTAGCCTATGCTTTGTGTACGTTACTGCGATTTACAAACTTTGTAAAATAAATAGAGGATCTCAAACGAGTTTCCATTTTATATGATATTTCTGAAACGAGTCACCCACAATTTAAAATTGCTGACGAGTTTCATAAATGTAATAGCAGATGGAAACGAGTTTGAATTTAACAATTCTAGTGATTTTACAGAGTCACCATCGCTTCTAATGACGTTTAAAACAGGATGGCGCCAACGTCAAAACACCGTTGCTTTGTCGCGCCATTAGGGACGTCATTTGGAACGTCTTCAATTTGTTAATTTATCATAACGTTAACGCATAATACGAATATGTAAGTAGGGTGATGCGGTCAGCCAATTAAATTCGCTGCAGGTGTTATTACACGTGTGTCATATCACATTTATGAAATGCGCGATAGCACGTCATAACAAAGTTTTCGTGTGATACAATTTACTGTGTTTGCATAATTTTTACTACTTGAAAGATTATCAGGAAATATACCAACGACGAATCACCCGATTATGACTATGTAATAGCGACCCCTTCATTTTACAACGTACTGTTTGGTATAGTAGTCACAGACCAAGATTAGAGTATGACTTGTAGTCTCAGAGCTCTATATTATACCCCGAATTTCATATGCAATGCGTATTATACGTTTACAAATATATTATTAATGTTCTTCCTAATTAAATAGGGAACACATGATAACAAAATAAAATCCATTTAAAAAATTTACTTATTTGAGCTGCAAAAAGCAAACACACTGTTTGCTTTTTCCAGCTCAAATAAGTAAATTTTCAACTTTATTACAGTATTTTCACTGCTCAATTTCAAAATCAATGAGAATGTTCACACTGCTGTGAGTATTTTGTACTCCCACTTTTGATAATCAATGCGTATTCTGCTAAAATAAGTGCGTAAAATACGCCAATACGCACCTTATCTAGAGCTCTGTGTAAAGTATTTCATTTACATTGCTCGGTGGCTTTTATATTCTTGTCCAGTTTATCAACGTTTCTGAACATCTTTTGGCAATGCAAGCTCAGAATCAAGCAGTTTGATTGTCTGAACCTCAGCTGTAGCACAGCTCAGGTTCAGCCAATCAAGCTGCTTGATTGCAAACACAATATTCAAGCATTTCGAAATAAAGAAATTGACAAAAAAATATTGGCAAGAATTGTGCAGGCGATTGTGTAACATCACTGTTTCAGCTTTTGTAACATTCTGTTGTAAGGATTTAGATCGTGTTGTATATGAATTGGATATACAAAGGTTCGTTTACCTGATTGTGTTTAACCTTGATTAATTTCAATGTGACTTTGAGCCGACAGGTCTTCCAGTTCCCGAGTTAACGTAGACATTGTGAAGAACAGTAAAACCTCTGTAAACCGGACGCGCAGGCAGGCTGTCTAACCTTACTTTTATGGGTTTCATTGGTGCATATGTATGATGAAAATGGCTGATTTACAATGGAACATCTCTAAACTGGACACCCTGGGGGCCTCCCAGGGTGCCCGGTTTAGAGAGGTTCCACTGTACGCGGAGTGTCTCCTCCTACATTCGGACGAACAGTGCTCGAAGAAATGTATCCCACCCACTTTCGTTAATATAATGTGATAAAATAAATAATTTAGGTCTTGGAGAAATAAATACAGTGGAACCTCTCTAAACAGGACAACCTGGGAGGGTGTCCGGTTTAGAGATGTTCCATTGTAAATCAGACATATGATTATGCCAAGGTATGAGGCTGTGCTTTGCGAACTTGAAAATGCATTTTCGTAATAGATATGTACCAAAGAAACTCATAAAAATTAAGGATACACAGACTGCCTGCGCGTCCGGTTTAGAGAGGGTCTACGCTGTAAAAAAAGAAATACAGTGAAATCTCTCTAAACCAGACACCCTGGGAGGTAAGTCAGGTTTATGACCATTCTGGTACATACGTGTGCTTTGCGATCATGCACATACATTCAAATTTGAGATTTAATGGCGGTGAAACCCATCAAAAATAGGATCACAGATGTTGTCTTGGTGTTCCGTTTAGATAGCCACTGCAATTGATTATGCCATCTAAGGTTATACTTAGAAACATTACGTACATATAATCCAGAGAACATTACTAAGGATTTCGAAGATATTTACATCGAAAGTGTTGAATGTATTTTTATATAATGTGATCTATAAAACTGTTTATTTCGTAATAATATCAATACCTGAGCGAACGTGACGAACTAAAAGCTGATACTATCAGTGTACCCTTGAAAAATAAATGAAGGTTAAATTTAATTCCGCTGACAAGCAAAAATAAAACACATTTCGCAAGTATGCACTCTATATAATTGCATTATAAGCACATGCAAAGGTGAACGTGTCTGTACATGTACTAATCTTCAGACGAAATGGGAATCGGCAGCGATCACAAAGCGGGAATGATAAATAGCTACCATTGAATATAATACTCGATACTGTCTTGTTTGGTGACTCATTTCGTCTTTCAATCGTTCATTGGTTGATTAACGCGAGCTCACAAATTCTGATAGAATTGTATGAACATAATAATTATTTATGGCACTAATTGTTGTCAGCAAATATTGAACTGTTGGCCTATTTGGTTTCAGTTTAATGGTTTGCTTTTTTGTTCTTCTTCTTTAATTCGCTTACAGACACGACATTGAACGAGCGCAAAGTACACATACATATTTTGAAAAACACATGACTGAATTATAGTGCAGTTCTCTAAATCAGTAGCCGATTTCACGATTTGACTTAAGTTAAGTATACTTTGATGGCTAGCGCATACTACGAATATATAATTAGGGTGATGCGGCTAGCCAATCAAATGTGCTCCAGGTATTATTACACGTGTGTCATATCACATTTATGAAATGGGTTACAGTACGTCATAACAGGGTATGAATGTGATAAACCTATTTATCATCGTTTATTTGAAAGTACATGTGTTTACCAGTCGTTGAACCGTTTCAACGAAACGGGTCAAACGAATGGTCAAAGTATCTATATAAACATACCTTTATGAAAAGGAAACACGCCTTATTTTCTTATTATTCCAACAGAACATACTTCACATGGACCCTATATTCTGTTATTAGGCTGTAAATACTTGTCACATGACAACGGTAGCGCTTTTCATCCAACAATCTTAAAACTAAGTTATACATCTACGAATCCATTTACACATTTCCGTAATGGACTTTATCTTTCCCTACTTTCATGTAAAACGGCCTAACATTAAGTAATCATCGTAAGTTACCCATGTACGTGAAAACGTGCTTAATTGAAACAAGTGGTGATTCCTGTAGCCTATTTCATTGAAATTGCAAAGCATACTTACCTAGCAAAAGTGTACTTTGAGGGAGTGATCATTTATTTTCCCCGAAATGTATTATTTCATATAGAACTAATGACTTCATAAATTTGATGATTAAACATATGCAGAATTATTATACTGAATTTATTGCATTATCACAGCCAAAATGGCTGTGATAATGTAATACATTCAGTATAATAATACATATTAATACATTTATCCTTAAATTGAAAATTTCTCCTTCAAAGTGTACTTAGCAAGATAAGTATACTTTGCAATTTTGTATGGCCTCGTCGTCATACCCACGATTGAATAATGTATTGATTGCATAAAATGGGCGCTCACAGTGTATTAACACAGTGTAATAAGAAATTAGAATACGCTAGTGTAATAAATATGTAAATTAGCTGGTTACAGAAAACAGGTTTGGTGACCAGTACATTTTCAATGCATGATGATGTGCTTATGTAATAAATATGATCTAACATTTGTGATGATTTAAATGGTATAATGGACTAACTTTATAAGAAACTCGGCATAGCCTCCGTTAACTCGTTTAATACATATCATACTCTATGGCAAGCCAAATGCACAATAATTCCTTAAACCATGGTTTGGAGCCCAAACCCTAGTTTAGGCTCCTCAAACACTAGTTTGGGCTTAAACTGCCATTTGAGATCCCAAATGGTAGTTTTCTTAAACCCCGGTTTGAACAATTATTGTGCACTTGGCGGCAGAAACCACCGTTTGGAGTCTCAAACTAGGGTTTCTGCGGTTTGAGCTCAAACCCCAGTTTGGACTGCCCAAACCCTAATTTAGGCTAGCCAAATGCACAATAATTCCCTAAACCCCAGTTTGAGAGTCTAAACCATGGTTTAGGCTCTCAAACCCCAGTTTGAGCAATTATTGTGCATTTGGCCAGAAATTGCCGTTTGAGGTCGTAATCGAATTAAACGCCTAAACCCAAGTTTGGACCCAAACCACAGTTTAAGAAAGACACTGGCAATCGTGATCCCAAACGGTAGTTTTCTTAAACCCTTGTTTGAGCAATTATTGTGCAGTTAACGGCAGAAACCACCGGTTAAACTCTCAAACTAGGGTTTCTGATAGCTTAAACCACGGTTTGAGCTTAAACCAGGGCTTAGGCTCAATGTATGGTTTTCATTGGACGAACATTTTCTCAATGTCTAGTTTTGATTGGCTTACAGAAATGCCTTCCCGCTGGAAGTTTAGTTATCATTGGTCGGATTATTTGGAAAGTCGGGTTTTCATTAGCTGACGCATTTTCGCGCGTCTGCAACAACAATTGAATGCTGAAATGGTGACAAAAATTAACAAAGGATATTTTAATAATTGCAAAAATAATGTTGTCTTATCATAAGACGAATATGAACATGTTTTCTTACTCTCTTGCCTATCATAATCAGCATATTTCCCCAATTTATGAACAAAAGCTGCATACTATAAGTGCGAAACTGTGACGTCAGTTAAGAAGAGTGACCTTAGAACATATGTTTCCAGTGTATACCCTACTCATAATAAGTATTGTACTTTTACATTCAGCAGATTTTTACTAATAAACATTGCTGTATTGACTCAACGACCACCAGCGTATGGCCTGATCAGACAGCCGGGAAGCGCAGTGTGATATTGAGTTATACTGGTGGGCTATATCGTAAGGTACTTGCTGTATAATCACCAATTGTCAATAAACATCCGGGTATCACATGGTGCAAACAATGGATTAAAATGTCATAAACGCAGTAATTATCAATCCACGCTGATCAGAATATCGACAATCGGTAGATCAGTATAGTCCCTGATCAACTTTCATATATACACAGGCTGCTGAGAATATCACCAAATTGTAGACCACTGTAGTGCCTGATCATGCTGATCAGGCACTACAGTGGTCTACAATGCTCATCAATTTTGGACGACCACACAATTTATAATACGTACAACAGTGTAGTCCCTGAGCAGCCGGAATATCTAGTTAGGTTGATCAGACTGTCGGTAATCTGTACACCAGTGTAGTCCCTGAGCAGCCGGCATATCTAGCTAGGTTGATCAGACTATCCGTAATCGGTACACCGGTGTAGTCCCTGACCAGGCGGCATATCTAGGTAAGTTGTTAAGACTCGGTAATCTGCACACCAGTGTAGTCCCTGAGCAGCCGGCATATCTAGCTAGGTTGTTCAGACTGTCGGTAATCATGTACACCAGTGTAGTCCCTGAGCAGCCGGCATATCTAGCTAGTTGATCAGACTATCCGTAATCTGTACACCGGTGTAGTCCCTGAGCAGCCGGCATATCTAGCTAGGTTGTTCAGACTGTCTGTAATCTGTACACCATTGTAGTCCCAGAGCAGCCGGCATATCTAGCTAGGTTGATGAGACTATCGGTAATCTGTACACCGGTGTAGTCCCAGAGCAGCCGGCATATCTAGCTAGGTTGTTCAGACTGTCTGTAATCTGTACACCAGTGTAGTCCCTGAGCAGCCGGCATATCTAGCTAGGTTGATGAGACTATCGGTAATCTGTACACCGGTGTAGTCCCAGAGCAGCCGGCATATCTAGCTGGATTGATCAGACTATCGGTAATCTGTACACCAGTGTAGTCCTAGACCAGCCGGCATATCCAGCTAGGATTATCAGACTATCGGTAATTTGTACACCAGTGTAGTCCCTGAGCAGCCAGCATTACTAGCTAGGTTGATCAGAATATCGGTAATCTGTACACCGGTGTAGTCCCAGAGCAGCCGGCATATCCAGTTTGGTTGATCAGACTATCATTAATATGTACACCGGTGTAGTCCCAGAGCAGCCGGCATATCCAGTTGGGTTGATCAGACTATCAGTAATCTGTACACCGGTGTAGTCCCTGAGCAGCCGGCATATCTACCTAGGTTGATCAGACTATCGGTAATCCGTACACCTGTGTAGTCCCTGATCAGGTGCCATTTCTAGCTAGCTTGATCAGGTTACCGACACTATATATTAACCTATATATGAATATTTGTGTGTTGTATATTATTAATTTGTTAAATTTTAGTAAAATAATATCATCAATAATAATAAACAGCAAACAAATGTTTTATTCATCCCGGGAATTAATGAAGGGGTTTTTGTCCACACTGTAAAAATCATGAAGGGGGTTATATCCACCCTATCAAAATCATGAAGGGGGTTTTGTCCATGTTGTCATTTTCACATGACGGGGGTTATGTCCAATGGGGTTTTGTCCTACATTAATATAGTATACTAGCGCAGTCCCTGATCAGGCGGCATATCTTAGCTACGTTGATCAGGCTACCGACACTATGTATATCAGTGTAGTCCCTGATCAGGCGGCACATCTAGTTAGGTTGATCACGCTATCGACACTATGTACATCAGTGTAGTCCCTGATCACGTGGCATATCTAGCTAGGCTGATAAGACTACCGACACCATGTATACCAACGTAGTCCCTGATCAGCCTCCATATCTAACTAGGTTGACCAGAAAACCGACACCATGTACTGCAGCACATGCACTAGTAGTCCCTGATCAGCTTGCATATTTACCAAGGATGATCAGACTACCGGCAATATGTACATCAGTGTAGTCCCTAATCAGTCTGGATACAGTGGGGATTCTACTTATAAGAGTAAATTAAATATGTTTTGCAAAAATTATGCTCGGTTTGTAATTAGAGTTTTCAACAAGCTGAATAAGATAATTCAATTATTATGCTCTGTCGATATGCTATGAGACTTCACAAGTTACATTTTTTGGCGGTGAGCAAACATTTTTTTTTTATGTAAATTCAGCAGTAATTTCCAATATAAAGTAAATAGATGCTTAATTACTCTCTGCAACAAACCAGAAGAAGATCTTTAAAAATTATACTCGGTTTGTAAGATCTGAGACTTACAAATAGAATATTTTGTCAGCCTACATAAATAATTAATTGTTATGAATGCGATATTTTGAAAAATTATGCTTGGTTTGTAAGATTTGAGACTTCACAAATGAAATAATTGTCGGCCGGCATAGTAAATAATTCATTTTTTATGAATATTTAGCCAATAAAAATTAAATTGATGCATAACTAGTGTCTTCGACTAATGAAATTCACTTGTTGCCTAATTAATTTAAACTGTTGCTTAATTAGAGTTTTAGACAAGTTGAATAAGATAATTCAATCTTCTGGAAATGGTCAGAAAAAAAACAATTCTTTTTCATGTAAATTCAGCAGTTTCCCAGGGTGTCCGGCTTAGAGAGGTTTCACTGTAATGCATACATTTGATCATTATGAGCGATAGTTGTGTGCTATGCGATCACGAACCGACAGTATCACATGAGATAAACGAAAAAGAAACTCATCAAAAATAAGATCACAGTCAAGTATTTTCTTGGTGTCCGGTTTAGAGAGGTTTCACTGTATTAAATCATCACTTATTTAAGAACCTCTATGTACATTTATTTCAGGTGGTAACCTTACGCGATGCGGCGTGTCTTGGTTCTCGCGACACTGTGTTCACTCTTTGAGCTGACTGGTAAGGAGATACCGACTTTTAAATGCACTGGGTCTCAATATGCCGAGAAAGTGATTAAACAGAATAGTAACACACAGTAGTTTAATTGTAGATTTGCATCGTATTTCTGAACGTACGTGAACCTATAATTCCCTAATGGTCATGTACCAGTAGGGACTTATAGGTGCACTTACGTTCAGAAATACGATGCAAATCTACAATTAAACTACTACAACGAAAATGCTCAATTCTCCCAAACCAAACGAGTTCCCCTGTTTATCACAGTTTCCGGTAGCATGCACTTGAATATAGCCAGAGTGTTTGGAAATTTCATGAACTAAAATGGTGCGATTCATTGATACATAGTAAATACATGGTTACTGCCGTTGAATATAAACTATATTCGGTTGAGCCTTAGACAGCTTTATTGGGGCGAGCTTTAGCGAGTCCCGATACAGTTTTCGGGGCGAAACCGAATATACGAATGACGGCACTATTCATATATATAATTTATACCACATACTAAACTTAGTTGTTTGAACGTGCGTGACGTCATGTGTTGACGTCATTACCTCGTCATACGTCACAAATCTAGCGACATTCAAAGCAAAATGGCGGCTTCCACGCTAGGTGGATTCGGTATTGTATCTGATTAAATCTCCGCTTTATTTACGATGAGCTTCAATATTGGCTGGTTTTAGACTACACAGTTGTCATAATAAACATTGCAATCATAATGGACATATCCATGTCGTTGGTTACGTCGCATATATTGTAAAAATGGACAAACATTTAAAACTCGCCGCCATCTTGAATTTGCTGTTGAGAATGACCTATCAGATGCCACGATTAGAGGTCAAAGATGAAAAAATAAGGCAAAAACGGCACAGCATGTATATTAGGCTACTTCAGGTATATTAGGTTAAATCAGATATAAACATCATTTATCCAACCACCTTTATTATGCTACATGGAGCAACGGTTGTGGTATACATGTCATTTATTTTGCTTGAAGCGAAAAACAGCATACTAGATATATGAGAAATGGTCCGTTACAATACCACGTTAACCCTTTGAACCCGAAATACCGCTATAGCGGTCTATGCAAAAAGTGCAGATCCAGATGAGCCGGCTCGTAACGAGCCGTCTCATCCGGATCTGCACTTTTTGAAAGTAATTTTAATATTTCATTCCAGTTCCTTAGGGTTGAAAGGGTTAAAGTTACTGTAGTTGTGAGAGTTATAAAGGTAACTTCATGACCTATGTGTGTAATACAGTCAAACCTCCCCAAACGGCCACGGCTCTACAACAACCCCCTCTCTGTTAAAGCCGATATTATGATGCACATGTACATGTATATCCCAAATGGACACATATCTCTATATGTAACCTCCCTACAACAGCCACCTCTCTACAACAACCAGTTGTGTGTCTTCCCATGGGTGTCTGTTGTAGAGAAGTTGCACTGTATTTCTATTTACAAGTTGTGTAGAGGGGTTGCACTGTATTTCTATTTACAAGTTATGTGTTCACCGGTGTCGCTGAAGTTGAATTTACGATGTTGTAGCGTCTGCGTGTTTGCCGGGCAATTGGA
The DNA here is from genome assembly GCA_029237695.1 of Conchocele bisecta. Lineage (NCBI taxonomy): Eukaryota > Metazoa > Mollusca > Bivalvia > Lucinida > Thyasiridae > Conchocele > Conchocele bisecta. Next base: position 55,582,488 of record CM055280.1, on the reverse strand, counting down.
AAGACTGGCAGTCATGGGGTTCGTGCGACCGTAGTTGTGGCGGTGGTCAGATGTCCAGGAAACGAGAATCCTGCACCTGGTACTTGGCGACTCCCAGAGTAGACAGGCAAAACAAGCCTTGCAACGAGTTCTGTAACAACGGTGGGTCGTACTATTCGGGTAGTTGCCACTGCCCGCCATGGCGACACGGATCTTGTTGCGATGGTAACTTTCTTTTGTGTCGTGTAAACTGTCGCTTAACTTCGATTATATTATTGTTACTTCTAGAGCGATGGAGCTACATTTGTATATGTCCACGATATATATTGACATTGCCACTGTGTTTTGCATGTGAAATCCCTATCCCGCCAATTGCTTTTAATTCTCGATATTTTCGGACTCCACGAACTTTAAACAGACCAACATTTCTCCATACCATAGTAAACGCAAGAGCACATGACTTTATTCATTTGAGTAAAATAAAGAAAAGCATAATGAATGCGTTCAGTAAACAAAAGCACAGCCATACAGTCACCCCTAATTCACATACTCATGGAGATTCATGTCAAGGGTCAAGGCTAAAACGGACAATTGATGTTTACATCAGGTCATGTACAGTAGGTGGACTGAAGTAATTTCCCACCAATTGAAATCCCATAGACTTACATGTATTTGTAACTGTGGTTGTTAGCATGTTACTTCAAATATACTATACATTTTAATGAAATAAAGTGCATTGAGTAGCCAACATATTTGTGCATAATTTGATTAATTTGTGTATTAAATATTCAAAGCAGTCTACAAGATGCATGCAGTTAAACATTATAGAACTTTTTGGAAATGCTTTTCCCATTGACGTCAATGGTAACGTCGCTCAAAAAATGACGTCAAATAATTCCGCCATATTTAAAAACATGTATCTATTGAACTGCTTGTGATAATCAGTAACCATATTAATATTCTGCATAACTCTATTTTCTTTCAAACACTATATATTTCATTCAAATTGATAAAGTATGCACTGAGCTACATATTTGAGAGTAAATATGGAAATACATGTAACTCGTGCTCCACACTCATTTCGTTATCGGATTTGCAGATGTCTCGGGAAATACATCCGGTTATTTCAAAATGGTCGATGAATAAAGTTCAACTTGGCTCGAAATGTAGAAAAGTACAAACAGTCATGATATTCTATCAAGTTTGCGACAGAATAAGGTAGTGAGTATCGTTTTATCCAAAATGGTGATTTGTGTTACAGATTCATCTTTATGTCAGGTGTAATTGTCAACGTATATTTATAATTTCAGTGTGCAGGACTATACCACATTGTCGCTGGGGTAGGCAGGTGTGCCATTCAACAGGAGCAGAGTGTACCTCATGTGTGGACCCGTACTATCCCGGGGGATTGAATAAAGGCTGCCTCGGTAAGACTATTGATTCACATATTTCTGCCGACGAACTTTTGGATATTAAACACATTAAATCTGAAAATTTAAATGAGAGGCATATGTTCATCAATAACAAAAAGATCACTCTCCCCATTTGTTTATTTGATGAAATTCTATTAAATATTGATTTCATTGCGAAAACTCAATTTTCATATGGGAATTTAACATGTGGTAAAAGGGAACTGGTGAGTGACTTGGCGGGTCGAAAACCAAATAAAAAATTAAATTGACTCCAAAACATGGCTACATAGCTTAAGGAAGCTGCGGGCATGTAACTCTTCCCACAACACTTCCCACACCGTCCGTAGCAGACTTTGCCGACTTACGTGGCCACAATTACAGCTAGACGAGATTCATCATAAATAATACGTTCCCACGAAATAACAATTCGTTCCCACGAAATAGCAATTCGTTCCCACGAAATAAAAATTGTTAATTCGAGGGATCGAATTGTTATATGGTGGGAATAAATTGTAAAGTCGAGGAAGCGAATTGTTAAATTGAGGGAACGGATTGTCATTTCCTAGGAACGAATTTTTGATTCGTGGGAACGACTTCTTTTATATCAAATTGTTAATTCGAGGGAACGAATTGTTAAATTGAGAGAACGAATTGTTTGTTAATTCGTGGGAACGAAATGTTAAATTGAGAGAACGAATTGTTTGTTAATTCGTGGGAACGAATTGTTAAATTGAGGGAACGAATTGTTAATTCATGGGAACGAATTGTTATTTCGTGGGAACGAATTGTTGTTTCATGGGAGATAACTAACAAAAATGTCACCCTCCCTGAAGAAAAGATTTGATGAAATTCCACCAAATATTAATTTTCTTACGAATTACGAATTATTATACTGAATTAATTACATTATCACAGCCAAAATGGCTGTGATAATGTAAGACATTCAGTATAATAAAAATTAGCAAATTTATCATTAATTGAAAATTTCTCCCTCATGCCTCGAAGATTAATAACGATTAC
>CM055280.1:55463139-55579577 GCA_029237695.1 Conchocele bisecta | reverse complement strand
ACGGTGTGGGAAGTGTTGTGGGAAGAGTTACATGCCCGCAGCTTCCTTAAGCTATGTAGCCATGTTTCGGAGTCAATTTCATTTTTTATTTGGTTTTCGACCCGCCAAGTCACTCACCAGTTCCCTTTTACCCCATGTTAAATTCCCATATGAAAATTGAGTTTTCGCAATGAAATCAATATTTAATAGAATTTCATCAAATAAACAAATGGGGAGAGTGATCTTTTTGTTATTGATGAACATATGCCTCTTATTTAAATTTTCAGATTTAATGTGTTTAATATCCAAAAGTTCGTCGGCAGAAATATGTGGATCAGTAGTCCTACCGAGGCAGCCTTTATTCAATCCCCCGGGATAGTACGGGTCCACACATGAGGTACACACTGCTCCTGTTGAATGGCACACCTGCCTACCCGAGCGACAATGTGGTATAGTGCTGCACTCTGAAATTATAAATATACGTTGACAATTACACCTGACATAAAGATGAATCTGTAACACAAATCACCATTTTGGATAAAACGATACTCACTACCTTATTCTGTCGCAAACTTGATAGAATATCATGACTGTTTGTACTTTTCTACATTTCGAGCCAAGTTGAACTTTATTCATCGACCATTTTGAAATAACCGGATGTATTTCCCGAGACATCTGCAAATCCGATAAAGAAATGAGTGTGGAGCACGAGTTACATGTATTTCCATATTTACTCTCAAATATGTAGCTCAGTGCATACTTTATCAATTTTAATGAAATATATAGTGTTTGAAAGAAAATAGAGTTATGCAGAATATTAATATTTTGGTTACTGATTATCACAAGCAGTTCAATAGATACATGTTTTTAAATATGGCGGAATTATTTGACGTCATTTTTTGAGCGACGTCACCATTGACGTCAATGGGAAAAGCATTTCCAAAAAGTTCTATAATGTTTAACTGCATGCATCTTGTAGACTGCTTTGAATATTTAATACACAAAGTAATCAAATTATGCACAAATATGTTGGCTACTCAATGCACTTTATTTCATTAAAATGTATAGTATATTTGAAGTAACATGCTAACAACCACAGTTACAAATACATGTAAGTCTATGGGATTTTAATTGGTGGGAAATTACTTCAGTCCACCTACTGTACATGACCTGATGTAAACATCAATTGTCCGTTTTAGCCTTGACCCTTGACATGAATCTCCATGAGTATGTGAATTAGGGGTGACTGTATGGCTGTGCTTTTGTTTACTGAACGCATTCATTATGCTTTTCTCTATTTTACTCAAATGAATAAAGTCATGTGCTCTTGCGTTTACTATGGTATGGAGAAATGTTGGTCTGTTTAAAGTTCGTGGAGTCCGAAAATATCGAGAATTAAACGCAATTGGCGGGATAGGGATTTCACATGCAAAACGCAGTGGCAATGTCAATATATATCGTGGACATATACAAATGTAGCTCCATCGCTCTAGAAGTAACAATAATATAATCGAAGTTAAGCGACAGTTTATACGACACAAAAGAAAGTTACCATCGCAACAAGATCCGTGTCGCCATGGCGGGCAGTGGCAACGACCCGAATAGTACGACCCACCGTTGTTACAGAACTCGTTGCAAGGCTTGTTTTGCCTGTCTACTCTGGGAGTCCCCACGTACCAGGTGCAGGATTCTCGTTTCCTGGACATCTGACCACCGCCACAACTACGGTCGCACGAACCCCATGACTGCCAGCCTTTCCAAGTGCCGGGCACACAACAACACCCAGACGCTAAAACATCGTAAATTCAACTTCAGCGACACCGGTGAATAACGATTACACATAACTTGTAAATAGAAATACAGTGCAACCTCTCTACATAACTTGTAAATAGAAATACAATGCAACCTCTCTACAACAGCCACCCATGGTAAGACACACAACTGGTTGTTTTAGAGAAGTGGCTGTTGTATGGAGGTTACATATAGAGATGTTTGTCCATTTGGGGTATACATGTACATGTGTATCATAATATCGGCTGTAACAGAGAGGGTGGGGGGGTTGTAGAACCGTGGCCGTTTGTGGAGGTTTGACTGTATTAGACACATAGGTCATAAAGTTACCTTTATAACTGTAACAACTACAGTAACTTTAACCCTTCCAACCCTAAGGAATTGGAATGGACTGTGATATGCGAATGTTCCGACCAATCCAATGGTCACAAAATAATTTTCAGATTCGTCCATTTATGAAAAGGGGGTGTTTTTGTTCTAAGAAATATTAAAATTACTTTCAAAAAGTGCAGATCCTGATGAGACGGCTCGTTACGAGCCGGCTCATCTGGATCTGCACTTTTTGCATAAACCGCTATAGCGGGATTTCGGGTTCAAAGGGTTAACGTGGTATTGTAACGGACCATTTCTCATATATCTAGTATGCTGTTTTTCGCTTCAAGCAAAATAAATGACATTTATACCAAAACCGTTGCTCCATGTAGCATAATAAAGGTGGTTGAATAAATGATGTTTATATCTGATGTAACCTAATATACTTGAAGTAGCCTAATATACATGCTGTGCCGTTTTTGCCTTATTTTTTCATCTTTGACCTCTAATAGTGGCATCTGATAGGTCATTCTCAACAGCAAATTCAAGATGGCGGCGAGTTTTACATGTTTGTCCATTTTTACAGTATATGCGACGTAACCAACGACATGGATATGTCCATTATGATTGCAATGCTTATTATGACAACTGTGAGTCTAAAACCAGCCGATATTGAAGCTCATCGTAAATAAAGCGGAGATTTAATCAGATACAATACCGAATCCACCTAGCGTGGAAGCCGCCATTTTGCTTTGAATGTCGCTAGATTTGTGACGTATGGCGAGGTAATGACGTCAACACATGACGTCACGCACGTTCAAACAACTAAGTTTAGTATGTGGTATAAATTAAATATATGAATAGTGCCGTCATTCGTATATTCAGTTTCGCCCCGAAAACTTTATCGGGACTCGCTAAAGCTCGCCCAAATAAAGCTGTCTAAGGCTCAACCGAATATAGTTTATATTCAACGACAGTAACCATGTATTTACTATGTATCAATGAATCGCACCATTTTAGTTCATGAAATTTCCAAACACTCTGGCTATATTCAAGTGCATGCTACCGGAAACTGTGATAAACAGGGGAACTCGTTTGGTTTGGGAGAATTGAGCATTTTCGTTGTAGTAGTTTAATTGTAGATTTGCATCGTATTTCTGAACGTAAGTGCACCTATAAATCCCTACTGGTACATGACCATTAGGGAATTATAGGTGCACGTACGTTCAGAAATACGATGCAAATCTACAATTAAACTACTGTGTGTTACTATTCTGTGTAATCACTTTCTCGGCATATTGAGACCTAGTGCCTTTAAAAGTCGGTATCTCCTTACCGGTCAGCTCAAAGAGTGAACACAGTGTCGCGATAACCAAGACACGCCGCATCGCGTAAGGTTACCACCTGAAATAAATGTACATAGAGGTTCTTAAATAAGTGATGATTTAATACAGTGAAACCTCTCTAAACCGGACACCAAGAAAAAAATTGACTGTGATCTTATTTTTGATGAGTTTCTTGATCGTTTATCTCATGTGATACTGTCTGTTCGTGATCGCATAGCACACAACTATCGCTCATAATGATCAAATGTATGCTTTACAGTGAAATCTCTCTAAGCCGGACACCCTGGGAACCTCCCATGACGTCCGGTTTGGGAGGTTTCACTGTATGATAGTTATTATTTATTAACCGACTTTACTAATTTCTTAAAAATCGCGGCTATACCAAATTTCTTATGAAATCGGTCAACGAAATTAATAAATATCACATTAAGCATTTAGTTAATTTATATTGGCAAACTGCTGAATTTACATGAAAAAGAATTATTTGTTCTGACCACAAAAAAATATAACTTATGAAGTATCTTAGTATACCCACCGAGCATAATAAATATTATATTTCCAGAAGATTGAATAATCTTATTCAACTTGTCTAAAACTCTAATTAAGCAACAGTTTAAATTAATTAGGCAACAAGTGAATTTCATTAGTCGAAGACACTAGTTATGCATCAATTTAATTTCTATTGGCTAAATATTCATAAAAAATGAATTATTTACGATGCCGGCCGACAACGATTTCATTTGTGAAGTCTCAAATCTTACAAACCAAGCATAATTTTTCAAAATATCGCATTCATAAAAATTAATTATTTACGTAGGCTGACAAAATATTCTATTTGTAAGTCTCAGATCTTACAAACCGAGTATAATTTTTAAAGACCTTCTTCTGGTTTGTTGCAGAGAGTAATTAAGCATCTATTTACTTTATATTGGCAATTACTGCTGAATTTACATAACAAAAAATGTTTGCTCACCGCCAAAAAATGTAACTTGTGAAGTCTCATAGCATATCGACAGAGCATAACAATTGAATTATCTTATTCAGCTTGTTGAAAACTCTAATTACAAACCGAGCATAATTTTTGCAAAACATATTTAATTTACTCTTATAAGTAGAATCCCCAGACTGATTAGTGACTACACTGATGTACATATTGCCGGTAGTCTGATCAGCCTTGGTAAATATGCAAGCTGATCAGGGACTACTAGTGCATGTGCTGCAGTACATGGTGTCGGTTGTCTGGTCAACCTAGTTAGATATGGAGGCTGATCAGGGACTACGTTGGTATACATAGTGTCGGTAGTCTGATCAACCTAGCTAGATATGCCATGTGATCAGGGACTACAATGATGTACATAGTGTCGATAGCGTGATCAACCTAACTAGATGTGCCGCCTGATCAGTGACTACACTGATATACATAGTGTCGGTAGCCTGATCAACCTAGCTAAGATATGCCGCCTGATCAGGGACTGCGCTCGTATACTATATGAATGTAGGACAAAACCCCCTTGGACATAACCCCCGTCATGTGAAAATGACAACATGGACAAAACCCCCTTCATGATTTTGATAGGGTGGATATAACCCCCTTCATGATTTATACAGGGTGGACAAAACCCCCTTCATTAATTCCCGGGATGAATAAAACATTTGTTTGCTGTTTATTATTATTGATGATATTATTTTACTAAAATTTAACAAATTAATAATATACAACACACAAATATTCATATATTGGTTAATATATAATGTCGGTAGCCTGATCAACCTAGCTAGAAATGGCACCTGATCAGGGACTACACCGGTGTACGGATTACCGATAGTCTGATCAACCTAGGTAGATATGCCGGCTGCTCAGGGACTACACCGGTTTACAGATTACTGATAGTCTGATCAACCCAACTGGATATGCCGGCTGCTCTGGGACTACACCGGTGTACATATTAATGATAGTCTGATCAACCAAAATGGATATGCCGGCTGCTCTGGGACTACACCGGTGTACAGATTACCGATAGTCTGATCAACCTAGCTAGTTATGCTGGCTGCTCAGGGACTACACCGGTGTACAGATTACGGATTGTCTGATCAACTAGCTAGATATGCCGGCTGCTCAGGGACTACACTGGTGTACATATTACCGACAGTCTGATCAACCTAGCTAGTTATGCTGGCTGCTCAGGGACTACACTGGTGTACAAATTACCGATAGTCTGATAAACCTAGCTGGATATGCCGGCTGGTCTAGGACTACACTGGTGTACAGATTACCGATAGTCTGATCAGCCCAGCTAGATATGCCGGCTGCTCTGGGACTACATAACCGTGTACAGATACCGATAGTCATCACCTAGCTAGATATGCCGGGCTAGCCTCTGGACTACAATGTGTACAGATTACGGCTGCTCTGGGACTACAATGGTGTAGATTACAGACAGTCTGAACAACCTAGCTAGATATGCCGGCTGCTCAGGGACTACACCGGTGTACAGATTACGGATAGTCTGATCAACTAGCTAGATATGCCGGCTGCTCAGGGACTACACTGGTGTACATATTACCGACAGTCTGAACAACCTAGCTAGATATGCCGGCTGCTCAGGGACTACACTGGTGTGCAGATTACCGAGTCTGAACAACTTACCTAGATATGCCGCCTGGTCAGGGACTACACCGGTGTACCGATTACAGATAGTCTGATCAACCTAGCTAGATATGCCGGCTGCTCAGGGACTACACTGGTGTACAGATTACCGACAGTCTGATCAACCTAACTAGATATTCCGGCTGCTCAGGGACTACACTGTTGTACGTATTATAAATTGTGTGGTCGTCCCAAGTTGATGAGCATGCTGATCAGGCACTACAGTGGTCTACAATTTGGTGATATTCTCAGCAGCCTGTGTATATATGAAAGTTGATCAGGGACTATACTGATCTACCGATTGTCGATATTCTGATCAGCGTGGATTGATAATTACTGCGTTTATGACATTTCAATACATTTTTTGCACCATGTGATACCCGGATGTTTATTGACAATTGGTGATTATACAGCAAGTACCTTACGATATAGTTCTAAGGTCACTCTTCTTAACTGACGTCACAGTTTCGCACCTATAGTATGCAGCTACTGTTCATAAATTGGGAAAATTTGTTAATTATGACAGGCAAGAGAGTAAGAAAACATGTTCATATTCGTCTTATGATAAGACAACATTATTTTTGCAATTATTAAAATATCCTTTGTTAATTTTTGTCACCATTTCAGCATTCAATTGTTGTTGCAGACGCGCGAAAATGCGTCAGTTAATGAAAACCAGACTTTCCAAATAATCCGACCAATGATAACTAAACTTCCAGCGAGAAGGAATTTCTGTCAGCCAATCAAAACTAGACATTGAGAAAATGTTCGTCCAATGAAAACCATACATTGAGCCTAAACCCTGGTTTAAACTCAAACGGTGGTTTCTGCCGCCAAGTGCACAATAATTGCTCAAACCAGGGTTTAAGAAAACTACCATTTGGGATCTCAAATGGCAGTTTAAGCCCAAACTAGTGTTTGAGGAGCTTAAACTAGGGTTTGAGCTCCAAACCATGGTTTAAGGAATTATTGTGCATTTGGCTTGCCATAGAGTATGATATTTATTAAATGAGTTAACGGAGGCTATGCCGAGTTTCTTATAAAGTTAGTCCATTATACCATTTAAATGTTAGATCATATTTATTGCATAAGCACATCATCATACATTGAACCTGTTTTCTGTAACCAGCTAATTTACATATTTATTACACTAGCGTATTCTAATTTCTTATTACACTGTGTTAATACACTGTGAGCGCCCATTTTATGCAATAAATACATTATTAAATCGTGGGTATGACGACGAGGCCAGATGCCTATTTCATAAAAAATTGCAAAGTATACTTATCTTGCTAAGTACACTTTGAAGGAGAAATTTTCAATTTAAGGAAGAATTTATTAATTTGTATTATTATACTGAATGTATTACATTATCACAGCCATTTTTGCTGTGACAATGCTATAAATTCAGTATAATAATTCTGCATATGTTTAATCATCAAATTTATGAAGTCATTAGTTATATATGAAATAATACATTTCGGGGAAAATAAATGATCACTCCCTCAAAGTACACTTTTGCTAGGTAAGTATGCTTTGCAATTTTAATTAAATAGGCTACAGGAATCACCACTTGTTTCAATTAAACACGTTTTCACGTACATGGGTAACTTAAGATGTTTACTTAATGTTAGGCCGTTTTACATGAAAGTAGGGAAAGATAAAGTCCATTACGGAAATGTGTAAATGGATTCGTAGATGTAGAACTTTGTTTTAAGATTTTTGGATGAAAAGCGCTACCGTTGTCATGTGACAAGTATTTACAGCCTAATAACAGAATATAGGATTATGTTCTATTGGAATAATAAGAAAATAAGGCGTGTTTCCTTTTCATAAAGGTATGTTTATGTAGATACTTTGACCATTCGTTTGACCCGTTTTGTTGAAACGGTTCAACGACTGGTAAACACATGTACTTTCAAATAAACGATGATAAATAGGTTTATCACATTCACACCCTGTTATGACGTGTTGTAACCCATTTCATAAATGTGATATGACACACGTGTAATAATACCTGGAGCACATTTGATTGGCTAGCCGCATCACCCTAATTATATATTCGTAGTATGCGCTAGCCATCAAAGTATACTTAACTTGATAAGTAAAATCGTGAAATCGGCTACTGATTTAGAGAACTGCACTATAATTCAGTCATGTGCTTTTCAAAACATGTATGTGTACTTTGCGCTCGTTCAATGTCGTGTTTGTAAGCGAATTAAAGAAGAAGAACAAAAAAGCAAACCATTAAACTGAAACCAAATAGGCCAACAGTTCAATATTTGCTGACAACAATTAGTGCCATAAATAATTATTATGTCTGATTTACAATGGAACATCTCTAAACCGGACACCCTCCCAGGTTGTCCTGTTTAGAGAGGTTCCACTGTATTTATTTCTCCAAGACCTAAATTATTTATTTTATCACATTATATTAACGAAAGTGGGTGGGATACATTTCTCCGAGCACTGTTCGTCCGAATGTAGGAGAAGACACTCCGCGTACAGTGGAACCTCTCTAAACCGGGCACCCTGGGAGGCCCCCAGGGTGTCCAGTTTAGAGATGTTCCATTGTAAATCAGCCATTTTCATCATACATATGCACCAATGAAACCCATAAAAAAAAAGTAAGGTTAGACAGCCTGCCTGCGCGTCCGGTTTACAGAGGTTTTACTGTTCTTCACAATGTCTACGTTCACTCGGGAACTGGAAGACCTGTCGGCTCAAAGTCACATTGAAATTAATCAAGGTTAAACACAACCAAGTAAACGAACCTTTGTATATCCAATTCATATACAACACGATCTAAATCCTTACAACAGAATGTTACAAAAGCTGAAACAGTGATGTTACACAATCGCCTGCACAATTCTTGCCAATATTGTTTTGTCAATTTCTTTATTTCGAAATGCTTGAATATTGTGTTTGCAATCAAGCAGCTTGATTGGCTGAACCTGAGCTGTGCTACAGCTGAGGTTCAGACAATCAAACTGCTTGATTCTGAGCTTGCATTGCCAAAAGATGTTCAGAAACGTTGATAAACTGGACAAGAATATAAAAGCCACCGAGCAGTGTAAATGAAATACTTTAAACAGAGCTCTAGATAAGGTGCGTATTGGCGTATTTTACGCACTTATTTTAGTAGAATACGCATTGATTATCAAAAGTGGGAGTACAAAATACTCACAGCAGTGTGAACATTCTCATTGATTTTGAATTGAGCAGTGAAAATACTGTAATAAAGTTGAAAATTTACTTATTTGAGCTGCAAAAAGCAAACAGTGTGAATTTTTTAAATGGATTTTATTTTGTTATCATGTGTTCCCTATTTAGTTAGGAAGAACATTAATACTATATTTGTAAACGTATAATACGCATTGCATATGAAATTCGGGGTATAATATAGAGCTCTGAGACTACAAGTCATACTCTAATCTTGGTCTGTGACTACTATACCAAACAGTACGTTGTAAAATGAAGGGGTCGCTATTACATAGTCATAATCGGGTGATTCGTCGTTGGTATATTTCCTGATAATCTTTTAAAAATTATTCTCGTTTCCATCTGCTATAACATTTATGAAACTCGTCAGCAATTTTAAATTATGGGTGACTCGTTTCAGAAATATCATATAAAATGGAAACTCGTTTGAGATCCTCTATTTATTTTACAAAGTTTGTAAATCGCAGTAACGTACACAAATCATTCGCTACTTACGATTGCAGTTAAAGGACTCCGTCTAACAAGTCTAACCGCACAACAAAGCCCATTAAGTTACAGTGAGCTATTATCCCTGATTGCAAAAACCTTAAGTAGTAAGCTTTCGGCGACACATGACAGAATCAACTGATATTTCGAAAGAAGCATGTGAGAGTAAGAAACATACTATGGTGTATATCTAGTAAATTGAATGAATGTGATATTTATTAAAAGAGTTGCATATGAAGTGAGTCGACGAGTTTAATAAAGATCATATGACACACGTCATGTTATTTTGTACCTGAGATGTACGACTTTTCATGAAAAATATTTACATAAACTATGATATTTTCTGTAAAACGGTTGACGACAATGTCATAGCAAATTCTAATCGGCATTTGCTCTGAACATTTCGTTAACTTTCGACGCCATTTACGGAAATATCGTAAGTTTTATAACAAATATTTCATGAGATATCGAACATCTTCTAAGGTACAAAATCACACGTAATGTCTCATATAAAATCATCACAAATGTTATAGATTATATTTATTGCATAAGCAAAGAAGCATACATTCATCCTGTAGTTATCGCGCAGTTAGTTTTCTGCAACGATCTCTCTTGCATATACGCTAGTCTATTATGATATTTAGTATACTGCGTTTAAATTGTGAAAGCGCATTTCATGCAATATAGAGAAATTACTATATAGTATACACGATCATTAAAAGATCGGGTATGATACCAATGTATCTACATTTAAAGGTACATGTCCACTCAGTAGGCACATACTGTTCTTTATAGGAATTAAATAAGTGTACAGTCGTGTCACTATTCCACCAGTTCTAATAATTACGAGTGCCCGCTATACAGATATAATCGTTTAGTAATATTTATTTTACTGATAGTGACGCGCGTTGGTATCAGGCTATTTTCATATGCAAATGAGGTTTGGTATTTTTTTAATTTTTTAAATGCGTCACGTGAAAAAAACAATATTTTCGACAGATTATAAAGTATGATAATTGCACATCAACAAATACATAATCAGTGTAGCAAGTTACGCCTGATATAAAATGCATAATAATGCCAATCAATACGTGGTGTAATGGTGAATGAATGTTTATTTTGCCAGAAAATGTCTCAGATGGTGTCTCTGATATACAGAACAGTTTGTGCCTAAGTGAACATGCACCCTTAAAGCTGGACTCCTATATTCCAGATTGTAATGTATATAACTCATACATTTCTGGGGCCAAGTGATTGTGGTGTGGCGGGGACCTGGCATCAGATCAGGATTATTCTGATTTAAGAGCTGAATATATAGATTTTATATTGTAAATATTGAGTTCTGATTTGGGATCTTCCACCCATTTGTACATATACTTGAACATGTACATGTACTATATGGGATTTAGTACTAAACCCATTGACCCAGCCTTAAATGACCTTAGCTGTTGATAGGCCGTTAAACCCCAACAAACAAACAAACATACATTTTCGCCTTTAGATATGACTTTTGGGGGTGCAAAATAAATATTGATTTACCATTGCCGGACGTGTTAATTGACATTATTTAGTTTGTATATCAACCGTGACTTGCACCGGATATGGAAGTTATTCGAGTCAATTCCCACCTTTAAATATAAGCCGAATGAACGAACGAACGAACGTAAATCTTGTTAAAGGTACATGCTCAGTAGGCACAACCTGTTCTTTATATCAGAGACATCATCGGAGATATTTTCTGGCAAAATAAACACGCATCCACCATTACCCCACGTATTGATTGGCATTATAATACATTTTATATCGGACGTAAATGTCCACATTGATATCAGGAGCGATAACCGTGTTTCCTTAAAATGTTAACGGACATTAGTATTTATACTCTGTATTTATTTTTAAATGTGCAATTATCATACTTTATAATCAGTCGAAACTATTATGTTGCAGTATATAGTCGTTTGGACAGGTTTCGTGAAACAGACAGCTGTGTGTTAGCTTTGTCCTGTTTGTGATATATTACAACTCGAGAATTTGCAAAATACAATCCATCAATATATAGTGTATGCTATCGTAAATACACTTGGCATTATTATAAAATACTTGAAATGATACAATAAACTAAGGGGAAAAAGAACGCAGCTTGAGCGCAATTGCTCAATCTGGCCGGAATAGATACATGTAAGAGGAAAAGTTGCCATGTGATCGTATATCACCTAATGAAGTCACAAAGCGAAATTCTTAAAATTAATAAGTCAATTAATTCATCCAAGAAGTGCTTCGCAGCACACCATCACCAATGAAATATCAACAAAACATAAGGACATTTGCATTTGTTGCCGCCACTGGGGAAATAGAGCTTATGGGATTTGTGACCAGTGTAGTTCTTGATTAAATAACAAACTCCTGTAGCCTGAAACGATTTATTGTCTGTTCCATGTTTTCCTACCGCCGAACATTTTGCTATTAATCACATTAAAGGTACATGCCCACGCAGTAGGCACACAATGTTCTTTATAGGAATTAAATAAGAGTATAATTATGTCACTATTCCACCAGTTCTAAAAATTACGAGTGTCCGCTATACAAATATAATCATTTATTAATTATCAATTTACTGTTAGCGACGCGCAGCGGTAACAGTCTATTTTGATAATGTGCGGGGACGACGACTTTCACATCACGGCTTGCGGTGCGCATGCGCAGTATACTACGCGCGCCAGTAGGCTTCCCAACATGTAAACAAGAATATCAACATGTCGAAACGTCCAGGACGGAAATTGTATGAAACGGCGTCGGCCAAAAAAAAGGCGAAATGTCTGAGGGACAGGCAGTACAGAGAGAGAGAGAGTGGTTAATATTGGCGACCAGATCACCAAATGGAAAGAATTACGTGGAGATTTAGATTTGGACTCGAAGAGATATTTTTCTTCTCAACTTCCGATACTTCACTGCGCATGTCAAAGATGTGATATGATTGACCGTGTCACCTGACGCGTGTTGGTAAAAATAGCACGAGGTCGGAAAATACCCTTTCTGGTCGCGGCATATAAAATGAGATTTAACACCAATTAACACGCGCCGTAATTAAAATTAACTCGTTAGTGGGTAGACAAATGGCTCATATAAGGCATGACAGAAAATGAAAAGTAGTAGTACAGTGAAACCTGCTGCGTGGGCATGTACCTAAGAAATATTTAATAGTAAGAGTACCTTTTCATCAGTAACAAAATGTCACCCTCTCTATTGTTTTATTTGATGAAATTCCATCAGATGTTGATTTTATTGCGAAAATATTTGTTTTAACATGGAGCAAAACGGAGGTGAAGAGTGACGGTGAGGGTTGAAAAACGAAAATAAAAAAAGAAATGGAAATTGAAACCTGGTAGGATAGAAGGAAACACAAGTTTGATTTTGAAAAGCAGTCAACTCATTTCAAATTATTTCTAAAAATCTATGTTTAGCCCCCATGTTAAATTCCAATAGGAAACTTGTTTTTTTTTCTCAAAGAAATAAATATTTGATGGAATTGAATAAATATTCTTTTTAGGGGAGTGTAACTTTTTTGTCATTGGTGAAAATGTACCTGTATTGGCATTTATATTTAATGTGTTTAATAGCCCACAGTTCGTAGGCAGCAAAACGTGGAACAGAGTGCGACAGTAGTTTGTTTATTAGAAGCAGAACGGGTGTTTCATTGATGGAATTGCGGATTGACAGTGCGGATGCACAGGCTGATCTGGATCTACACTGGTCGCAAAACACAGTAGTCGCATTTCTCTAGTCACATCCACATATAGACATAAACACAATTAGTTTATTTGTACACGCTCACTATGAAACTAAAATAGAGAGAAGTATACATGAAAGAAAAGAGCAAACCTAAAACACAGAGTGACTGACGAAATAAAATGTCTCTATAACGACATATCTGGTGTACAAAACAGGACGACCTCAAGTTTCCAGTTGCCAACTCTAAAACAAGTTCCCATAAGATCACTTCTTGGTACTGTATCTGTAGAGTATAATTCGCCCTACATTCTTAGCCAATCGCAAGACAGTATCGCGCACCACTTATTTACATATTGCATGATTTAACCCAAATAAGATTCATATTACTCTACCTGTTCGACAGGAAATGGAAAATCAATACTCGGGTGGGAGACTGCATTATAAATCTGGCTAATTATAATTATGCTATTATTCATATATATTGGATGTTTAAGGAACTAAATACTGTGGTCGCTAGCGATCCCTCGCATTTAATTCCTTAAACATCCAGTATGTGAACAACAACTTATACATCTAAACCTTTCAACCCTGTGGTGATAAACTTAATTATTGGAATTTTTACGATCATAGTTTTCTACTTTAGCGCAAAATGAAGTGATATTTTGAGAGTGTATTTTTTGTATAGTTTGAATTATTTATTAAGCCTGGGTATATATTTTCGAAATCACGAACTAAAGGAGATTCAGACAATGTAAACACACATGCCACAAATTCATTTTGCCATATTTATGATGAGCATACATACAAATAACGCGACGCAAATAAAGCAAACACATCTGGACAGCCTGAAATATAGCCCGTTCAAAAACTATGTGAAATTCACTTTCATCGTTGACAAGGTATACATACACCAGAGACATAAGGCAGAAAAGAAGTGTTTGTTTCCTATTACGGAAACAAAATAGATAGGTAGGTAAGAAACATGTTCTCTTCTATGACAGTAGATCTGCGCCCTATTTAGAGTAGTACATGTCATGGGTAACTATTTAAGTTTATATAGTGTATGCTAAACAACTATCTTGGCACGAACACTTATTATGGTACGATTTCAGTGATTTGATTTTTAAAATCATGATTATTACTATTATTATTGTTATTATTATTATTTACTAAAAAGCTTAGGGTCGGTGGGAAAATCTAGGTAGGGTCGAGTAATCGAAAACATACATATTTATTTTAGGCATAAATATTATACAGTCAAACACTTGTTTGTACGTAGTGTTAAGTAACAAATAAAGGCTAAACTACAACATAGGACCGGATCTCTATAAATAAACTTACAAAGGGAAATAACCAGCTACGATCCCTCATTGGCAGTTTACTAGAGGATTGATACCGGGTGGGAACGATCCCTTTATAAGCGATACCGTTGTTTGTGTAAGATAACAGCCTTAATGGTTCAACATTGTTTTCAGATGCGGTGTGCGATTATAGCGACAAAGGTGCGCCCGCCACTTCTGGTTCGTGAAAACAAAGCTTGCCAATAGTTGTCATCCGTGTAGTGTCCATGGTTTTACATACTTTCTATTAAAGGTACATGCCCACTCAGTAGGAACAAACTGTTCTCAAGTTTATATTAGAGACATCATCTGAGACATTTTCTGGCAACATAAACATTCAATCACCATTAACCCACGTATTGATTTGCATTATTATACAATTTATATCAGACGTATATTTCCACACTGATATCAGCGGCGATAACCGTGTTTCCTTAAAAGGTTAACGGACATTACTATGTATTCCCTGTATTTATCTTTTGATCTTTATAATCTATCGATAATATTATTTTTTTCACGTGACGCATTTAAATAGCATAACTAATTAAAAAAATAGCATATGAAAATAGCCTGATACCACCGCGAGTCACTATCAGTAAACTAAATATTGCTAAATAATTATAACTGTATAGCGGGCACTCGTAATTTTTAGAAATGGTGGAACAGTGACACAATTATACACTTATTTAATACCTATACAGAACAGTTTGTGCCTACTGAGTGGGCATGTACCTTTAATTACCATATCCACGCAGCATGCCGCATATTGGCTTACAACGTTTGCCACTTATTTCATACAGTGGAACCTCTACAAACCGGACACCCTGGGAGGTCCCCAGGGTATCTGGTTTAGAGATGTTCCACTGTAATCAGGCGGTTTACCATTCTGATAATATTTGGATGCTTTTCGATCATGAATATACATTATCATCTGAGAAAAAGTGACAAAGAAACCCATCAAAAATGAGATCACAGACGTTATATTGGTGTTCGGCTTAGAGAGGTTTAACTGTATATACGGCTTTGCTATAAAATATTAAAATCAGTTGCATGGTGTAATTATTCAAATCTGGACTCCAGTTCAAAATACATTATCGTTTTTGTGAGCAGTGTAGTCCCAGATCAGCCTGCACATCCACGAAGTCTAATCAGGGCATATGCTGTCGGCCAATACTTCACTGAAAACATCTTGCCGTAAAGCTACAGTAACTACAGTAACTCCCATTATGTCCACGCGAATTGTCCGGTCGTCACGCAGGCCCTGCGTTCCAAAACTTCCTCTACAACTAACGGTGTACGGTCCGCGGGAAAATTTATTTGTTTATGCATGGTTCCCAAATGAGCTAATGTAACATGGAGTAGTCTCTATCTTTATGGGAACAACTAAACGTAACAAATAGGAGAATTTTGATATTGATTAAACATGAATATTCCAATATGAATTTTAGTGCTTAACAATTATATTTTGTTCAAACAAAACATATATGGAAAGACAATTATTTTATGTGGCATGCAACATTTTAATAATTCCGAAAATGTGATTATTTCCACTATTCGTCTATAGGGCTTAATGGAATATTGCCCACCCAAATCCACACACGACACATTATCAACGCATGATAGTGGCATATACACTGATTGTACAGCAAGCTTCTTACATCGGTGCCAGATCCTCGCTCATTGTAGCTGAAGATACGGACATATTCATTCTGCTTCTCCATTTCTATCATTCCGGTAACTTATCTGGTCAAGCATAAACATTCTAACAGCTATATGTAGTATATGACTACTGGAACCTGTCTGAATGACAAACAGTGCAGGAACTGGTCAGGATTGGTCAGTTCACAGGCTGAGTCAACACGTAATAGTTATCGTTCATTTATCCCGTCAACACAGCGAGTATGTGCCGTGAAACACGGTGCCGTGAAACATTTTTGATATCCAGTCAATACTATTTTTGCATTTTACAGCCGTTTGTAGGTGTTGACGGGATAAATAGAATAGTAGGCTAGTGCCGTTAATGGGAAACATATCTGGCGCGGCACGGAAACGGGATCGCCCATCCCGTTTCAAGAGCCTTGCCAGATATTTTTCCCATTCACGGCACTAACCTACTATTCTCTATCTATTTTCCTTATTTCTGAACAAAAGGATATGTTGTGACCACTCATTTGAACCGTCTCGGATGAGAAATAAAGAAATTCTTCAGCCTTGCCAGATATTTTTTCCCATTCACGGCATTAACCTACTATTCTCTATCTGTTGACTTTTTAGTAAATTAGTTTACTCACAATTCAATATGTGAAGTATAACATACTTATTGCTTTGCCGGTTCATTCACGCGTTTGTAAACACATGCTTCTTTAGTACCATTTGATTGGCAATCTGGAAACTTGAGATGACGGACATGTTTAAAACTGAACGCCAACGCCGTAGTCAACACATTTTTATTTAAATCTGTCACATTTTGCCTAAATTACGTCAAAAGTTGATGCCCTGAAATATTCGTCAACTTTCAACGTCTTTCAAGGAAGGTACATGTATCGTAAATTTCGTGTATCAAAATCGGCAAATTACAGCGATGCGATAAGGAAGGTTTGTCTCAAACCCGGGCCCATTCAATTCCTTTGCTTGAGTGCTTGCGCAGACCGTCCGAAGCGACAGTGGACGGAGCCTCTATTGTCAAAATATGGGGACTCAGTTATTGCGAAAATTAATAATTAAATTTAATATATATTGGAGAAAACAATTGCAATACGCGATTCAATCTGACGGAAAAAAATATAAATTCAGTGTTTTGATTGGTTGATAATGTAGGGCAAACAATAATAATCTTTACAGATTCATATCTCTAGTCACAATCACATAATGACACTGTTGTTCGTATTATTAAATTTTGATTAAACTTTAACCTGTTATTTGTTCTATCGCCTATATCGTCTTTGCGTTCTGATGACAATGTCAAAGTATACCGGTGTCAATTTACTATCAGTTTTACATGATGGTGCATATGAATGGCAGCCATCTTGGAACTTCAGTTTGTCTAATGTTGTTTATATGTATACAGACAACCACATTCTCTACAGTTTTGCTAGGATCACTGTATATAATATCAATTTTAGCCCATTATTACATTTCTATTAAATTCAACTGTTACTAATTCCTTAAATTGTGAGTTATTGGTGGCCATTTTGAGTTGGAGAATGACTTACAATGTCCTCACTATACCTATTTACAATCTTCAAGACATGTAATTGGCATTACAGATAAAATCATATCATACCAACGCCATTTAAATAATTATTTTGCAAATGCATGTCGTAGGCTGAAATAAAATTACTTTTGTATTGACCCTCGTTTGTTATTATTTACATCCCGTGTATATAACGGTACTGCAATAATGGGCCCTTGTACACGTTCAGGTCATGTGATCACTAATATGCACAATGCATGCTACGCGCTATGCCCCGTTGCACTTTTCCATAGACCTGTGTGATTGAAGTTGTGTTTTCACAATTTCAGATGCCTATATTATTACATTGACTTAAATATATTTCATATATATTTACAGGTATGTTCTATTACTCTATTTTGGTAAACTCATTTATTCTTTCAGGGATGTGTAGATTTCATGCTTCCTCATTTGATAGTATTGGTTTAATTCATGAAACTGCAAAACAACTAGGTTCTAAACTGGTTAGACACAGCCCTGCTCCGCCATTTTGTATGTGTTGTTTACATAATCATAACTTGCTTTGTTAAATACTTTTACTTATTATTGTACGATCTGTAACCATGTAATGCATGTACTCTTAGTGCACTTTTCCATAGACCTGTGTGATTGAAGTTGTGTTTTCACAACTTCAGATGCCTATATTATTACATTGACTTAAATATATTTCATATATATTTACAGATCGTATAATTACAGAGATTGAAGACAGTGGGCGTTTACTTGTAATTTGGTCCATTAGAACCCGCGTGGGGAATTTATGTGTAGAGCCAACTCTACATTATTGACCACCGCCATATAAGAGCGTGTGAGCCCCAGTCGGTGACATGCATATGAACATTCCTCGATTTGGTTGATCTATGGCGGCCATCTTGAATTTCTTAAAACGCCCAGGGGTGACAACTCCACATCCCGGGATCTCATTCCATATGCCCTTCCCAACAATAATCGGCAAAGAAAACAACTTTAATCGAGAGTTTTGGGTTAGTGTAAAAATTGTCATTTGTCCTCTAGACTATGAAGTCTCATTAAAATATTCCAAAGGGTATTCGACTTTATGCTCCGGACAATAAATCAGTGTGCGAAAAACAAAGAGAGATAACTCGAATATTTGTGAGACAAGAGCTGGCATTCTTACGCGCAACACACCTTCGGGTCGTGATGTATGCATAATTATGTGTAGTTTGATGAAAATATTCCAAAGGGTATTCGAGTTATGCCCCAGACAAGAAATCAGTGAACGTAGACACAAAGGGAGATAACTAAACCTAATAGTTAAGTCAGCAACATTTGATATTTTTGCACGCGACGCATCTTTCGCTCGTGGTCTATGCATGCATAAAGATTAATGAAACTATTATAAAGGGTATTCGAGTTATGCTCCGGATAAAACATAACTAACAAGAGTTGTCAGAAGACAACGAAGCTCGCCTGTTGGCAGCCTTCACTCAAACTTGGCACAGTTGCATAAAAAACATGAATATTATATATAATTGACCTTGGGTTAAGGGGCATGCGGTGGACCTTGACATTGGGGTCAGAGGGGCGCAAGGTGGGTTGTGGGTTTGCTATAGCATAATACAGCATATTAAGATTAATGCATGTATGAAATATCAATGCGTTCCCTGAAAACAGAAGTAAAACAAAATTTAACCCAACGTTAAGTTGATGAACGCACTGAGTTGGTGATTTTCTACAGCATGATAGCTATTCACATGAGAAATGCATGTATGAATGTGCTAAGTTTGTGACCTTGGGGAAAAGGGTGAGGGGGTGGGTCATGGATTTGCTGTAACACAATAGAGGATCAAACTGCAAACAAAGAGAAGTTACACAACATTTACCCCAACGTTAAGTTTATGAACATGCTAAGTTTGTGACCTTGACCTTGGGGTAAGGGTTGGGTGTTGGGTCGTGGATTTGCTACAGCATGATAGAGGGTCATCTGAGGAATGCATGTATGAAATATCAAAGCGTTCCCTGTAAAGAAACAGAAGTTAAACAAAATTTACCCCAACGTTAAGTTTATGAACATGCTAAGTTTGTGACATTGACCTTGGTGCAAGGGTTGGGTGGTGGGTTGTGGATTTGCTACAACATGATAGAGGGTCATCTGAGGAATGCATGTATGAAATATCAAGGTGTTCCATGAAAGGAAACAGATGTTATAAGACATTTGGGGTGTGGGTCATGGATTCGCTATAGCACGATAGAGTTTCATCAGATGAATGCATGAATGAAATATCAAGGCATTCATGAAAGGAAACAGATGTTAAGACATTTACCCCAACGTTAAGTTTATGAATGTGCTGTGTTTGTGACCTCGACCTTGTGGAAAGGGGTGGGGATGGGTCATGGATTTGCTATAGCACGATAGAGTATCATAAGATGAATGCATGTATGAAATATCAAAGCTTTCCCTGTAAAGAAACAGAAGTTATAAAAAGACATTTACTCCGACGTCAAGTTTATGATGTTGATCTTGGGGAAAGGGGTGAGGGGAGGGGGGGGGATGGACTTTCTTTAGCACAATAGAGGATCATCAGATGATTGCATGTATGAAATATCAAAGCGTTCCCTGTAAAGAAACAGAAGTTACACAACATTTACCCCGGAATGCATGTATGAAATATCAAGGCGTTCCATGAAAGGAAACATATATAAGACATTTACCCCAACGTTAAGTTTATGAATGTGCTAAGTTTGTGACCTTGACCTTGGGGTAAGGGGAGGGTCATGGATTTGCAATAGCACAATAGAGTATCATCAGATGAATGCATGTATGAAATATCAAGGCGTTCCATGAAAGGAAACAGATGTTATAAGACATTTACCCCGACGTTATTTTTAAGTTTATGAAAGTGCTATGTTTGTGACCTTGACCTTGGAGAAAGGGGTTTGAGGTGGGTCATGGATTTGCTATAGTACGATAGAGTTTCATCAGATGAATGCATGTATGGAATATCAAAGTGTTCTCTGTAAAGAAACAGAAGTTATAAAAAAACATTTACTCCAACGTTAAGTTTATGATGTTGACCTTGGGAAAATGGGTGGGGGTCAAGGATTTGGTGTAGCACAATAGAGGATCATCAGATGAATGCATGTATGAAATATCAAAGCGTTCCCTGCCAATAAACGGAAGTTACACAACATTTATCCCAACGTTAAGTATATATAGGATACCGTAAAGAGGCAGTGTCACATATACATTATGCATATATTCTATCACATTTATGAAGCAATTATCTTTGAATCAAACCGTATGTTCTAAAAGGCCGGCACCTGTTGTATTCAATATCATAATAAACAAGTATAATACATGTGCAAAGCAGACGGGCACACTAAACTCATTAGGTGGCCAGTATATGCTTAGTATGATGATGTGCTCGTGCAATAAAGCAAATCTAACATTTGTGTTGATGTTAAATGATATATAATAAAGCTCCTTGACTGATTTATAAAGAAACTCAGCATAGCATATTATGACATCAGTAAATTCGTTAATAAATATCATAGTAAATCATCACGCAAGTAATATCCTCTCTCTATATATAACACTATTTTTGAGACCTAATGACATATGTCACTTCATGAGTAGGTGTACGTCTATAGCACGGTTCTGTTATTTACTGAACGCCCCTCATTTATGTCCTATTTTTGTCGGTCACAATTGTCTTTCCACGAGCTAAACTATACGTAAACAGAACTATACAGTAGACTGTGTGTGGGAGATTCACCAGGTAAGATATTATTTAAAGTATTTCAACAATGTTCTACATTATAGTCTATACATTTCTGCCGCCCGTCTGTATATATGGGCCGCACTCTGTGAAAACCAGCCTTAATGACAACGTCATGAACGCCTGAAAATGGCGTCGCAAAGATAAGCTTTAATTTACCAACTTCACGTCGGATTTTGACACTTGAAATAGTTGAGTCATTGCAAAAAGTTGACGTTGTCCTATTTTTAACCGTACGCTTTACTATTTGTGGCTCACAAACATTTTAATGCTGGATACGCGTAGCAGAATTTTCCAGTTGTCTCCATAGTGGTTCAGACAGTTGTCTGTTTTTTCGGTTTCCTTCAAGGAAACGCGTAGTGATTTTGTCGATTATTTTTGATAATATATGGACGACTTGTGCCCTGACATTTGAAATTAAAAAACCATACCCGTCCGGTAATTGTTAGATAACACCATCACAGAATCAGTATTATGTAACAAATATAACTGGGAATAGGGCTTAATTCGTTTAATTTATTGTTACGCCCGTCGAATGGTTTACAAATCAACATAAAAATACAATTTTGAAATAACCAAGAGTAACGCGTTAGAACTCTAACACGTTAGAAGCTGTACTTATGACACGATCCGCCAATATAGAGGAGTTGTAACGCGTTACAAATGTATGATGTATATAATAACATATCAATATATAACGCGTTAGTGAACCAGGAGTAACTCGTTACTTATTTTCGGTACCGCGTTACTGGTTGACCAATCCGAGCCCGTCTTACAATACCCGCCATTTCTGCCAGAAATAACAACAGGTTACTGGCCGCAGTAATTGCTACAGGGGGACGACGGGAAAATGCTGCGCTGACACCCACTCCCTCGACTGGCCACCACCGCCACTGCGCGGAAAATGTGGAGATGTAACATACGTGGTTGTATAATTGTTACATGTCCCGATAAAAATACCGGCAGTATATTCTCTCGTCGGGAATAATTAATTTGAAAATGAAATGTGCAATTTAGTATTGTTGTGTTTCAAAGTACATTCTGCACCTTTGTAAACAAAGAAACAGCCATGCTAAAACAAGGGCGGATTCACGTAGGGGAAATCCCGGCGACCCCTCCCCACCCTTAAAATTTGGCGAGTAAATATATATTTGCTGTAAAATGCGCCATAACGCAGCAAAATGGGGTATAAATATCAAACATATTCCGGAGGGCATACCGCCGGACCCACCTAGCAGTCTCCCCAGCTCCGCTCGGTCGACGAACAAACAGTGCTAGTTCGAAAGTATAGTAAACTATTTCAATTAAGAAGTCCCGCCCCCCCCCCCCCACCCTAACCTCAAATCCTGGATCCGCCCCTGCAAAAGCACCGTGGCGTACTTACATGTATTTTGCATAACTGCACACTATAACACAGTCAGTGATTTATTTACACACTGTTGTCCCGATCACAACATTGATTTTGTTGGAATGACGCTCCACACAATGCGAGTATAGTTCGAAGCGGCTCATTTGAGTTTAGACGCGTTTAATGTGTGCATGTGCGTTTGCTTTATATTATTTACACGCCTCCGACTAGAACGGCCCTTTGATAACAAACAAAGCGTCTGCTTTGCACATGTATTACACTAATGTACATGTATTATGATATTGAATACACACTAGTGCCGGCCTCTTGATCAGTGTTTGATTAAAATACAATTGCTTCATAAATGTGATATAATATATGTATAACGTATATGTGACACTGCCTCGTTACTGTATCCTAAACGACACATGGAGTGGCCAAGTCGGCCATCTTTGTGTGTTCCAGCCATCAGCCAGTTTCACCTGTTCTGCCGTTTGACAAAGAACTCAAAATGTGAAATGGAACATATGCTATAATGTAGCTAATCACGTGTAGGAAAGCCGGGAGAACGGACTCCTTTCTTTTATATTATACAAAACTGTTAAATATGTCAGTTTTCTGGAAAGGTGTGTGTCTGTGTTTTTAACAACATTAACCACCATTATAAATTGACTCATACACATAAAATCGCACAGTGTATCACCTTTACCTGGCCAACCACACAACAAGTAGCATATATACCCACTACTGTACTCTGTTATTACATTAGCTATCACATCCAGTGACATATAAGCAGTTACCTGAGTGTATTGTCCCTGGTGGTGTCTACTCACCTACTATGCGAGTAAATATGGCTATACCTATGGATAACTGGTACACTAGCATAGGCTGTGCATCAGATTGAACAGTTTACACAGCTTGCCGTTGTCATATATGTATATTATGTATTGCACCAAATTGTATTCAGTTTGCTGTATGTGTCATTCGCACAAAGTGGTGAAACTGTGTTCGATAGCTTGCACATAGAAAGATGGCGGAGATGGCAACTCAATGTTCTATATAGTATACAGTAACAAGATAATATTTACATATATGTTATATTCATATATCACATCACGTCTTATGAAGCAATTATCATTGAAGCCAAGTGTATCTATTTATCACATAATACATTAAACTATGCTTATTGACAACTTGTGATCAGTGCATATTTAAGATACAATACGATTTGATCCCAGTTATACAAAAATACGACATATGTTAATACGCTACCTACGAATGTCAAGTTTATGCATTAAAATAATAAAATGTACATGTGTATGGCAGTAGATTTGTGTCTATGTTCGATCGGCATATTTTCATTTGATTATCGCATAATTATATTCAAATGAATATTGATGATTATCGAACGTAAATACTATTGTTATTTTATGGTTGCATATATGTTCAATAATTAAATACATTATTGTAATTTCACAATAAACGGTTTATTTGTATGTTCAATAAATCAAACGTAAATATAAATTCGTTCAAACATATATTTACCCATTTGAATATAAATATGCACTGTCTGCAGATAACAGTTCTGCTATTTATTCGATAAATCGAACATAAAATAAACTGATATATTTACCTAATCAAACATAAAATAATTAGACGAAATAAAATGTCTCTATAACGACATATCTGGTGTACAAAACAGGACGACCTCAAGTTTCCAGTTGCCAACCCTAAAACAAGTTCCCATAAGATCACTTCTTGGTACTGTATCTGTAGAGTATAATTCGCCCTACATTCTTAGCCAATCGCAAGACAGTATCGCGCACCACTTATTTACATATTGCATGATTTAACCCAAATAAGATTCATATTACTCTTACCTGTTCGACAGGAAATGGAAAACCAATACTCGGGTGGGAGACTGCATTATAAATCTGGCTAATTATAATTATGCTATTATTCATATATATTGGATGTTTAAGGAACTAAATACTGTGGTCGCTAGCGATCCCTCGCATTTAATTCCTTAAACATCCAGTATGTGAACAACAACTTATACATCTAAACCTTTCAACCCTGTGTTGATAAACTTAATTATTGGAATTTTTACGATCATAGTTTTCTACTTTAGCGCAAAATGAAGTGATATTTTGAGAGTGTATTTTTTGTATAGTTTGAATTATTTATTAAGCCTGGGTATATATTTTCGAAATCACGAAATAAAGGAGATTGAGACAATGTAAACACACATGCCACACATTCATTTTGCCATATTTATGATGAGCATACATACAAATAACGCGACGCAAATAAAGCAAACACATCTGGACAGCCTGAAATATAGCCCGTTCAAAAACTATGTGCAATTCACTTTCATCGTTGACAAGGTATACATACACCAGAGACATAAGGCAGAAAAGAAGTGTTTGTTTCCTATTACGGAAATAAATGCCAATGTTGTTAAAAACACAGACAACTATCTTGGCATGAACACTTATTATGGTACGATTTCAGTGATTTGATTTTTAAAATCATGATTATTACTATTATTATTGTTATTATTATTATTTACTAAAAAGCTTAGGGTCGGTGGGAAAATCTAGGTAGGGTCGAGTAATCGAAAACATACATATTTATTTTAGGCATAAATATTATACAGTCAAACACTTGTTTGTACGTAGTGTTAAGTAACAAATAAAGGCTAAACTACAACATAGGACCGGATCTCTATACATGAATTTACAAAGGGAAATAACCAGCTACGATCCCTCATTGGCAGTTTACTAGAGGATTGATACCGGGTGGGAACGATCCCTTTATAAGCGATACCGTTGTTTGTGTAAGATAACAGCCTTAATGGTTCAACATTGTTTTCAGATGCGGTGTGCGATTATAGCGACAAAGGTGCGCCCGCCACTTCTGGTTCGTGAAAACAAAGCTTGCCAATAGTTGTCATCCGTGTAGTGTCCATGGTTTTACATAATTTCTATTAAAGGTACATGCCCACTCAGTAGGAACAAACTGTTCTTTATATTAGAGACATCATCTGAGACATTTTCTGGCAACATAAACATTCAATCACCATTAACCCACGTATTGATTTGCATTATTATACAATTTATATCAGACGTATATTTCCACACTGATATCAGCGGCGATAACCGTCTTTCCTTAAAAGGTTAACGGACATTACTATGTATTCCCTGTATTTATCTTTTGATCTTTATAATCTATCGATAATATTATTTTTTTCACGTGACGCATTTAAATAGCATAACTAATTAAAAAATAGCATATGAAAATAGCCTGATACCACCGCGAGTCACTATCAGTAAACTAAATATTGCTAAATAATTATAACTGTATAGCGGGCACTCGTAATTTTTAGAAATGGTGGAACAGTGACACAATTATACACTTATTTAATACCTATACAGAACAGTTTGTGCCTACTGAGTGGGCATGTACCTTTAATTACCATATCCACGCAGCATGCCGCATATTGGCTTACAACGTTTGCCACATTATTTCATACAGTGGAACCTCTACAAACCGGACACCCTGGGAGGTCCCCAGGGTATCTGGTTTAGAGATGTTCCACTGTAATCAGGCGGTTTACCATTCTGATAATATTTGGATGCTTTTCGATCATGAATATACATTATATCTGAGAAAAAGTGACAAAGAAACCCATCAAAAATGAGATCACAGACGTTATTTTGGTGTTCGGCTTAGAGAGGTTCAACTGTATATACGGCTTTGCTATAAAATATTAAAATCAGTTGCATGGTGTAATTATTCAAATCTGGACTCCAGTTCAAAATACATTATCGTTTTTGTGAGCAGTGTAGTCCCAGATCAGCCTGCACATCCACGAAGTCTAATCAGGGCATATGCTGTCGGCCAATACTTCACTGAAAACATCTTGCCGAAAAGCTACAGTAACTACAGTAACTCCCATTATGTCCACGCGAATGGTCCGGTCGTCACGCAGGCCCTGCGTTCCAAAACTTCCTCTACAACTAACGGTGTACGGTCCGCGGGAAAATTTATTTGTTTATGCATGGTTCCCAAATGAGCTAATGTAACATGGAGTAGTCTCCATCTTTATGGGAACAACTAAACGTAACAAATAGGAGAATTTTGATATTGATTAAACATGAATATTCCAATATGAATTTTAGTGCTTAACAATTATATTTTGTTCAAACAAAACATATATGGAAAGACAATTATTTTATGTGGCATGCAACATTTTAATAATTCCGAAAATTTGATTATTTCCACTATTCGTCTATAGGGCTTAATGGAATATTGCCCACCCAAATCCACACACGACACATTATCAACGCATGATAGTGGCATATACACTGATTGTACAACAAGCTTCTTACATCGGTGCCAGATCCTCGCTCATTGTAGCTGAAGATACGGACATATTCATTCTGCTTCTCCATTTCTATCATTCCGGTAACTTATCTGGTCAAGCATAAACATTCTAACAGCTATATGTAGTATATGACTACTGGAACCTGTCTGAATGACAAACAGTGCAGGAACTGGTCAGGATTGGTCAGTTCACAGGCTGAGTCAACACGTAATAGTTATCGTTCATTTATCCCGTCAACACAGCGAGTATGTGCCGTGAAACACGGTGCCGTGAAACATTTTTGATATCCAGTCAATACTATTTTTGCATTTTACAGCCGTTTGTAGGTGTTGACGGGATAAATAGAATAGTAGGCTAGTGCCGTTAATGGGAAACATATCTGGCGCGGCACGGAAACGGGATCGCCCATCCCGTTTCAAGAGCCTTGCCAGATATTTTTCCCATTCACGGCACTAACCTACTATTCTCTATCTATTTTCCTTATTTCTGAACAAAAGGATATGTTGTGACCACTCATTTGAACCGTCTCGGATGAGAAATAAAGAAATTCTTCAGCCTTGCCAGATATTTTTTTCCCATTCACGGCATTATCCTACTATTCTCTATCTGTGACTTTTTAGTAAATTAGTTTACTCACAATTCAATATGTGAAGTATAACATACTTATTGCTTTGCCGGTTCATTCACGCGTTTGTAAACACATGCTTCTTTAGTACCATTTGATTGGCAATCTGGAAACTTGAGATGACGGACATGTTTAAAACTGAACGCCAACGCCGTAGTCAACACATTTTTATTTAAATCTGTCACATTTTGCCTAAATTACGTCAAAAGTTGATGCCCTGAAATATTCGTCAACTTTCAACGTCTTTCAAGGAAGGTACATGTATCGTAAATTTCGTGTATCAAAATCGGCAAATTACAGCGATGCGATAAGGAAGGTTTGTCTCAAACCCGGGCCCATTCAATTCCTTTGCTTGAGTGCTTACGCAGACCGTCCGAAGCGACAGTGGACGGAGCCTCTAGTTCAAAATATGGGGACTCAGTTATTGCGAAAATTAATAATTAAATTTAATATATATTGGAGAAAACAATTGCAATACGCGATTCAATCTGACGGAAAAAATATAAATTCAGTGTTTTGATTGGTTGATAATGTAGGGCAAACAATAATGATCTTTGCAGATTCATATCTCTAGTCACAATCACATAATGACACTGTTGTTCGTATTATTAAATTTTGATTAAACTTTAACCTGTTATTTGTTCTATCGCCTATATCGTCTTTGCGTTCTGATGACAATGTCAAAGTATACCGGTGTCAATTTACTTAATAGCGCCTATCAGTTTTACATGATGGTGCATATGAATGGCAGCCATCTTGGAACTTCAGTTTGTCTAATGTTGTTTATATGTATACAGACAACCACATTCTCTACAGTTTTGCTAGGATCACTGTATATAATATCAATTTTAGCCCATTAAAGACATTTACTCCGACGTCAAGTTTATGATGTTGATCTTGGGGAAAGGGGTGAGGGGGGGGGGGGGATGGACTTTCTTTAGCACAATAGAGGATCATCAGATGATTGCATGTATGAAGTATCAAAGCGTTCCCTGTAAAGAAACAGAAGTTACACAACATTTACCCCGGAATGCATGTATGAAATATCAAGGCGTTCCATGAAAGGAAACATATATAAGACATTTACCCCAACGTTAAGTTTATTAATGTGCTAAGTTTGTGACCTTGACCTTGGGGTAAGGGGAGAGTCATGGATTTGCTATAGCACAATAGAGTATCATCACATGAATGCATGTATGAAATATCAAGGCGTTCCATGAAAGGAAACAGATGTTATAAGACATTTACCCCGACGTTATTTTTAAGTTTATGAAAGTGCTATGTTTGTGACCTTGACCTTGGAGAAAGGGGTTTGAGGTGGGTCATGGATTTGCTATAGTACGATAGAGTTTCATCAGATGAATGCATGTATGAAATATCAAAGTGTTCTCTGTAAAGAAACAGAAGTTATAAAAAAACATTTACTCCAACGTTAAGTTTATGATGTTGACCTTGGGAAAAGGGGTGGGGGTCAAGGATTTGGTGTAGCACAATAGAGGATCATCAGATGAATGCATGTATGAAATATCAAAGCGTTCCCTGCCAATAAACGGAAGTTACACAACATTTATCACAACGTTAAGTTTATGAACATGCTAAGTTTGTGACCTTGACCTTGGGGTAAGGGTTGGGTGTTTGGTCGTGGATTTGCTACAGCATGATAGAGGGTCATCTGAGGAATGCATGTATGAAATATCAAGGCGTTCCATGAAAGAAAACAGATGTTATAAGAAATTTACCCCAACGTTAAGTTTATGAATGTGCTACGTTTGTGACATTGACCTTGTGGTATGGGTTGGGTGGTGGGTCATGGATTTTCTACAGCATGAAAGAGGGTCATCAGAGGAATGCATGTATGAAATATCAATGCGTTCCATGAAAGGAAACAGATGTTATAAGAAATTTACCCCAACGTTAAGTTTATGAATGTGCTAAGTTTGTGACCTTGACCTTGGGGTAGGAGTTGGGTGGTGGGTCATGGATTTGCTACAGCATGATAGAGGGTCATCTGAGGAATGCATGTATGAAATATCAAGGCCGTGTATGAAAGGAAACAGATGTTATAAGAAATTTATCCCAACGTTAAGTTTATGAATGTGCTAAGTTTGTGACCTTGACATTGGGGTAATGGTTGGGTAGTGGGTCATGTATTTGCTACAGCATGATAGAGGGTCATCTGAGGAATGCATGTATGAAATAACAAGGTGTTCCATGAAAGGAAACAGAAGTTATAAGACATTTATCCAACGTTAAGTTTGTGGACGACGCTGACTCCGACGCCGACGCCGACGCCGACGACGCCGGGGGTATGCCATAAGCTCGTATGCACTTCGTGCAGGCGAGCTAATAGATAAGGGGGATAACTCGAAAATTAATATGCATGAGTCATGGCCTATGCATATGTGAAGTTTCATGAACATATTCCAAAGGGTGTTCGAACAAAAAATCAGTGCACAAACAAAGGTATATAACCAGAAAATTAGCGCATACAAGAGATGTCATTCTGCGCACGACACACATTTGGGTCGTGGTATGCAAGTGTGAAGTTTCAGGAAAATATTCCAAAGGGTGTTCGAGTTATGCTCCGGATACGAAAATTGGCAGTTTACTATTGTATTGTTCGACGTTTTTCTGCCGACCATCATTTGCCTATTAAACACATTCAATCTAAATAATATTTAGATGTAAGTAGTTTTTCATCAATAATAAAAGGTCACGCTCCCCGAAAAAACATGTTTTGATGAAATACCATCAAATATTGATTTTATTTGCAAACTAAATTTAGCATGGAGGCTAAAAAGAGATTTTTTAAATAATTTTTGAATTTGTGGACCGATTTTCAAAATCTAATTTTTGTTTTCTTAGTTACATAATTTCCAAGCTATCTCGCCAGATTTCGGAGTCAATTCACAAAAGTTTTCGTTGTTCGACTCTCACCGTCACTATTCACCCGTTGTAAAATATTTATTTTTGCAATAAAATCAATATTTGATGTAATTTCATCAAATACTTTTTTGTTATTGATGAAAAAGTAATTACATTTAAATATTTCTGAGATTTAATGTGTTTAATAGCCAAAAGTTCGTCAGCAGAAAAACGTGGAACAGACAGTAGTGTATTGATACAGGGTGGGGACGATCCCTTTATAGGTGATTCATTTGTTTGTGTAAAGGTAGTATCTCACTGGGCTGCGAAAGCTCGTGACTAGTTGCAGACACAACATTGCGAGAAAATACGCGAATTAGCGACAAGTTTCACTTGGAATCACACTGAATTGGTACTTACGACACTTTCGCGTATCTCGCACGAATGTTGCACGAATGTCGCACGACCTCCCGGCGAAATTTAGCCGAGAGTTTGCATACATGTCGCGCGAATGTGCGAATGTCGCGCGAATGTGTCGCGCGAATGTCGCGCAACAAAATTACGACTTTTTTTGCACTTGCGACTGTCGCGTGAGTGTCGCGTGACATTCGCGCGAATATCGCGCGACAGTCGCGCGACAGTTATGCGTGACAATTGAGAAATAGGCAGTTCGCACCTGTCTCGCGCCCGGAATGTCAGATTCTCATTTTTGTCTCCAATCAATCACGATTTAGTTTTCATAGGTCACCAACCCCTCACAAAGTTGTCTCACATTTCTCTCAATTTCTAACTCACGGAAACTAAATTGAGAAGGGTTCGAGACGGGTTGGCGACTATTTTGAGATTTAATTTGTCGCGCGAATTTTTTAAACATGTTCAAAATTCCAGCGACACGAGAGCGAGGCCCTGCGACTCACGCGAGGAAATTGAGAACCCCTATAACGTTTCGAGACATGCCGTTCGCAATTTGTCGCCAACAGTAGCAGTCCAGTGAGATACTAGCTTAACAGTGTACACTAGTAGCATGATAATGGGTGAAATGCGGCTTTTGGGATATGTGATCAGTTTAAATCCTTATCAAATAACACACTCCTGTAGCTTGATAACGATCTATACTGCTTGTTAGAAGCATGACGGTCGTTTCATTGATGGAATGACGAACAGTGCAGATCCTGATCAGACTGTGCGGATCAAGTCACAGCCACATATCGTAATGCGGGTATTGCAAGTGGCATCACGGGTATGTTACGGAGTTACAAACAGCGACAAATGCCATTGCCCGACACATTTTGCATTTAAATATATTTTTGTTATTTAGTCACGTTTTATATATTTCCATTTAGTTCACACAATCGGAGTTCACAATGTAATGACACAGTGTTTTACTATTCATAATGCACTAGTAAAATACACGTTAGGTGATCAGTACAGCTTAAATGTATGAAGGTGTAATTATGCAATAAATATAATCTAACATTAGTTTTGATTTAATATGCTATCTATTAAAGGTACATGCCCACTCAGTAGGCACATGTTCTTTGTAGGAATTAAATACACAATGTAACTGTATAATTGTGTCACTATTCCACCAGTTCTAAAAAAATACAAGTGCTTGATATACAGATATAAACATTTAGTAATATTTATTTTACTGATGACCACAGGTGGAAGACTCGGACCTATGACACCAAAAAAATGCCTATTAAAAAAAAATCCCATTACCCCACCCACTTGGTCTCGTACAGTACTATACGTTAATTCAAAGTGAGTATAAATAGCGCTATTATAGAAAGAGCCCTCTTTTTTCCGGCTCGCACAAACACAATAAACATCGATTAAATGTATGAAATATGTCTCTGGCAATCGATAAAGGTATTAGGTGTGTGAATATACTCACTTCAAATCGCTGTTTCAAGTATTTATTGAGTTATTCGCGTTTTGATTACCCCATCCAAAGCGAAAGTTGCGTGTACGAAAGAATCTCACACAGAATCGGAGGCCGTCCGGCTGGATTATCGGTCATATTTGGCCGATAGCTGATCGCCAGCTCAAACTAAAGTCGTGCACCATGATCATATACATTAGAGACTCCAACCATACAAAGTTCGTCCAATTGTGATCGTTCGCCGATCTAAAAAACACTTATAAAGTATGATCATTGCACACCAAAAATAAATACAGAGAATAAATAGTAATGTCTGTTAACATTTTAAAGAAACACGGTTATCGCCCTTGATAACAGTGTGGAAATTTACGTCTGATATAAAATGTATAATAATGCCAATCAATATATGGGGTAATGGTGAATTAATATTTATTTTGCCAGAAAGTGTCTCAGATGATGTCTCTGATATAAAGAACAAGTTGTGCCTACTGAGTGGGCATGCACCTCCTTTAAACTCGTTTTCAGATTTCATAAGAAACGAAGCATAGTTTCGTATGAAATCAGTAAAGTTGTTTAATATTTAATTGCCACGACAGTAGACAATAATGCGGCTGTTCCGGCCCCACCCATTATAGAAATTGCTGCCAGCACGGCGCTCGCCCCTTCCGCTATGTTTGCCGTGCGTCTATACGTTTTAGCATTCATTTTCCTCGTTTCCCCCTCTCGTTTTAGAATATCCTGCATCTCTACGATATTTTCCAATCTAAAATCTGAACTTCTTTCGCCAAAAACTTTTAGCGTGCTCGGAAGCGGTGATTCGTTCATATATCGAGTTCAATTAACAATGCCACAACAGTGGAAGAACTCGCTGGGTCAGCGATTTTCGTAACAAAGTTAATGATGCTACCTTCGAAAACTCTAATTGGATTGTCACCGGCGAACAAAATCATCCCTGACCTCTGTCCAGCGAGTTTAGTGACTCCAATCGCCCGTTATTCACAAACCAGTACGAGATGTACGGCGACAGCACCCAGAGAATTAACCTTAGCATTAACCACGACCGCCATTCGGAGAAGCGTACATGGGGCTGTCATGACGTATCCCCCATATCTATTGCTCGCTTTGGAGCCAAATTAATATTCATAGATCCCCTCATTCAATTGGCCCCGCTTCTCAGCCCAAACTGTGATGATGGGTTTTCTGCGGTGTAATAACTTAATCTGCTCTACAGATGTGTCAAGCTCCTTGATAGCGGTATGGGCCTCAACACGAACCTTATCAGAGGTATCCTCAAGGGCTTTATGAGCGTCTCTACGAATTCGGTTTAGTTTATCGGAAACTTCCATAAACTCTGTATGGGCCTCTTCCCGAAATTCGGTTATTTTTCCGCCTAGTTCAGTAAGTGCTGTCTGGTCCTCAGAGCGCAACATCCCATAGGCTTCCGTAAGGTTCGTCTGTGTATCTGATCGGACTTTCTCAATACCCGTCCGGACTTCCTCAAACCCCGTCCGGGCCTCTTGGTGAACTTGTGCTATAGATGTTAGGACGTCCGTTCTCAGTTGTGTTATACTTCTGCGAATGTACTTTGTAGCTGAAGTCACAGTGTCATCAACCAGTGCTACGGTTTTCCCGGTAGTTAAAAAATCACTCTCTGTGGGGGTGAATCCACCACCTGAATCATATTTGTATTTCGGTGGGGACAACCAATCGCGATTGGGATTGGAAGAACTATCTGGCCCGTATATACTCATAATGTTGGTTGTTATAAATTCTATTACGAACATGAGTTTAATTATTTGAATTAATTTGAAATTTCTAGAACGACCGAAATTGGATAATCCTTATTCAACTCTTTAGCCTGGTCGTCGAGAATAGATACCTTAAATTCGTGGATGTGTCCAGATTCCAAAGCTTTCATCTTGGGGGATGGGAAGTCTAATGTCACAGTCTCCCCAAAACAAAATCACTGGCGGGGACTGTTTTAAGTAGTGTGCTGGGGGCCACATTTACCAGGTTGTACGACGTGTTCAACTGGTTCAAATGTATTTTGAGGGTTTTGGTAAAGGCTACATCCACAGGCACATCTCAAATTTTGTTCCCCCAATTTTGGCCCCGAGGGGAAACAATATTTTTAAGTGGGTGACTGAAACCGAGGCGAATGCCTAATGGGTCTGATATAGTTATCACAGCGCCTTCGGGGGCAGTTAATGTTGCAAGTCCGGTAGCCTTCGATTCTGTGAAGTTGGCCTGGTCGCCAAGCTCTGTGGAAACAAAGTATATGAGCTGTCTTGCTCCCCACAGTCCGGGAGGCAGCTTTACACTTACTTGTTGTCCATCCTTCACATAGTAAAACCCTTCGCGCTCCCCCAAGTTTCCCCAACCAACCGTGAAGGTGATTGATCTGAGGCCTACCCGGCGTTTTCAGCAGCAGTTGTCGATTGACTTCTGAAGTTCACAACTCTCTTTTTGAACATTAGTGATAGTAGGAAACTTAATAAACTCCGATTAAAATGTCGTTGGATACCAAGGCATTTAGCTTCAATTCAAAGGCAAAGTACGATGGGGGAGGTGTGTACTACTTAACGGTAGGAATCCACTACATAATTAGAAAGCTAATAAACGCAACAATAAGAGTAAACGAAGACACCGGATTTGATACAACTTTTCCAAACATATTTGATAATTATAGGCTGCCCAAAATCACTACCCAAGAAACCAGACACGCGTGGAAAGACACCGATGCAGTTTTGGCAGAACCAGTTAAGTTTTGCTGCGTGGTGTGCCACAACCGGGTGTGGGGTCTCTTACATAAACCACATGGAGCATAATGAGAGTGCGTTCTGCGAAAGTGTTTATACTTTTCACGTCTACTACACGATCCGGAGAATCATACAAGAGATGAGCGTGACCCCCCCCCCCCCCCCCCCCCCCCAAGAGGATGAATGGAACCCTCTATGCAACGCGTACGACCACAAAGCCTACGAAAGAATATGTGCCGAATTTCAGATTTCTAAAAATACCGACTGGAAACAGTAAACAGTTACTAAAAATGGTGGGTTAGGTGATATATTTAGAAATGGTAACATCATAACGGACACATGTCTTGGAGTTTTTAATCCTACCAGCATGACATATACACTAAATAAGCCACCAACATCCTGTAATTTTGCCAGGTGTAAAGACGTCTTGAATACTAGAATCGACAACATAGAACAAAGCGAACACGTCGAGATCGCTGGGGGACTTTCATTTTGGATAGAGGGAAGGGGTTCACCAGGGCTGGAGTTACCCGCCTCAACGACTCCATTCGCACATACGTCTGGGCCAACCTCGGCGCACAGGCGCAAGCGCGCATTTCTATAATAGGAGACGGGACGGCGTTTGCCGCGCAAAAACAGTTCTTGGCAAATGTCGAGGACGCCATCTCATCTCTGGTGGACCTCCCGGCGGCGATCAAGCGGTAGCAAGACGTTTTGCAGAATGCCCGCACCCCATTAGACTATGTATTTGGAATAGGTCTTTATATGGCGCCGAGCAATATGATACTACGAAACGACCACGTTGACGGTTACAATAATCAGATCGTAATCGCCACCGTCAATCAAAAAATCGGCCACAACGGAAAAGTGAACATGGGTATCATCAAGTTCCCCCCAAGATGATCGGGAGATGAGTTGTAAGTGGAACCTATTACATAAAACCGCAAACACCCGCTCCAGTACAAAGCATACCATCAAGTTCCACCAGTTCCCTCAATTCACGAATATAAACAGGAGCGGGAACTATTGTGTCATCAAGTTCCACCTCGGCACCCCCAATTCACGAATTGGAACAGGAGCGGCAGGGTCCAGCTCAGGAGCGGGGACATGATGCACCAGGAAGTTCCCCCAATTCACGAATTGGAACAGGAGCGGGAACTAGTGCCACAACCCACGAGGAGGAGAAAGAAAATTAGCGCTCGTCGTCGCCCTCATGGCGATCGGACTATTCGCGCTTTGGTTTTAGGAACTCTCGGGCGGAGAACAGTAGGAGACCGGCGATCGCCACGATTAAAGCCCAAGCATTCTCGGCGAGCCATCCGGCCGTTTTTGATAATATAGATAACAAGTAGGAGACGACACTCCCGATCAGCCCAGACAGCGTGGCAGCCGCCTTTCCGGCATATTTAGCCAGGAGACTGGCGAGGGCTTTTATATGGTTTTTTGCCCACTCCTTAGCTCCGCCGGATGGCGCGGGTGCTGACGCGGGTGCAGCCGCCGCACCGCCAATGATAGCTAGAACTATGGTTGATATAGTCATGCCGACAGCTGCGAGGATGCTTACTATTGTGACGCCCTGTTCTCTGAACAGAGTGCGAATACGCTCATCGAGTGTCGCCTCCTCGTGCAGAACCCTCGAGATTGTTTCGCGGATCCGACGGATTTGGGTGCGTAGAGCCTCACGGCAAGCCGATGCAGCCTCCAAACGAGCGACTCTTTCATCCCGCAACGACCGCAGTCGTTCGGTGATCCGCTCGGTAGCTCTATCGCTACGGGCTTCCCCAAGTTTTCTTTCTTCTAGCGCGATATGTTCATCTAGCGCCGTGAGTTTGGAGAGGTTAAGGACCAGTTCGCCCCGGACCGTTTGTAGAGCCTTATCGAGTCCCCGGAGTTCGCGAAGAGGTAACGGGGGGGGGGGGGGGGGGGGGGGGGGGGGAGGCGGGGGTCATCCATCGTGCCGAGTATTCCATCTATCTCGCTTTCGCTGAGCTCCATTGTGCGAATAGCGTCGGTGGCTGCTCGAGGGACCTCGCTAAGCTCGACAGTTTCTATCGCGGCGGCCGTCTTCGCCATCGTTTCGTTGGTAGACTGTAGGGTCGCTACAGCGCTGGCCGGCATAATTGTTTTACCACGCTTCTAATCTACGAATCCTAGTTCGTCCCTTACCATTTGGCCACCGCCCCCCGATTTCCGGCAATGGTGCTCAGTGATAGGGGTTTTCCGGTCCTAATGTTGACGATCGGCATATTTAATGCTTTTAGTCGCAACCTACCATGCCGATCCAATTCGAACTTGGAGTAGTCGCGGCCGACAGATGGGACCGTACCTTCTTCTGCCAAACTGTTGTAATAGTCGTCTACAGTTGACTTGACTAATTCCTGGCTTAGACTAATGGTGTTGGTAGCGCCACCTATTTCCTCGCCGGCTGGAGTCTCTATGAATGTAGTTTCGTTAACATCATCGATGTCATCATCGATGTCATCATCATCGAGGTAATCGTCTCGGCCGACTTTGTCCATACCAATATCGTAATCAGCCATTTATAACGATGTATTAAAGAAAAAACCATACGGGTTTAATAGAGTATTTAGTTTCACCGAAAATATGTCTTCGAGTCAATACGGCCGCAAACTCAATCCATACCGCAGATTGCGGGAACCCCTCGGGGCGAAGGGTGTGAGACAGAGCGTCGTTGATACGAAGAACCCATCGACGATCGACCAGAATCAGCAGCTCTTGGCCCGCTTCCCCAACCTCGGAGCTAACCGATCGACGACAGCGACGTCTACCATTGCTATCAGGACCTGTGGAAGACGGCGCAAGAGCGCGAAAATGCGGTCTGTCAGGGTATTGACACCAGCCGAAATAAGAACGTAACCAGACTTAGAATCGGGGCTGGTGACAAGGCAGATAACGTCGCGAGCGACAGCGCGATCGCAGCCGCTTACGACAACCGCTTACGGCAACCGCTTCTACATCCCGCTCGACTTTTAGTTGCTGGAGAGTCACATGCCCTACTATCAGAGCGCTTCGGCTGACCGCCTCGAATACGAACTAACGTTCAACGACTACGGCCGAGTTCTCATAGCCACCGACATGGCATCGACGTATACGATCGACAATGTTTCGTTGGAGTACGACATGGTCACGATGCTCGAACTCGCGCGATTGATCAGATCCCAGTACGCCGGGCGCGTTGCCATACTTTACGACCGAGTTCTTCGCCACCGCAAGATGACGAAAGACAAAAGCGACACATTGTGGAATATTAATGTCAACGTACCCGCCCGCTCGATGAAAGGTATACTGATGCTGTTCGAGGAGGGTCGATTCGCGCTCGGGGCTAGAAAATCCGACCAATTCTATAACCACAAAATCACAAAGGTAGATGTGACGATCGAGGGAGTCCCCAATCAACTATACAGCCAGGGCCTTCTCGCGCATCAGCAGTGGGACGAAGTCAGAAAGCAGTTTGTTGCCTGCTCTAAACGCTCCCCAGAGATTGCCGCGGTTGCCAAAGACCTGCAGCTCTCGGACGTCTCCCTCGCGAAGTTCCTGACTACCAAATATGCGTTATGGCTAGACATGCGAGTCAGCGACGACGACCAAATGCATGGTAGTGGAAGCCAAGTTGAGAACGCTAGCGAGGGTGTGACGATATATATAATCAAAGAGGCGGATGGAGCTGGGCCATTGAACGTGTACTTATATATAATCACAGACGCACAACTCAACATCGAAGATGGTCGATACGTCTCAGCACTCTACTAAATCTAAAGATTTAAATAAAAATAAAGTTTGTGATGCCCACTCTGCCATAATATGTGGGCAGACAGGATGCGGAAAAACGGTTTTCATCCACGACTTGCTCGAAGGGTCCACCGCGATGTCTTTCGACACATTGTGATCCTGTGTCCCACTGTGTGGCACAACGATACTTGTCAGCGGCGCCCGTAGATATGGACTGACCCTGAGGTATACGTTTTTGACCCCGGTGA
Source organism: Conchocele bisecta (assembly GCA_029237695.1). Lineage (NCBI taxonomy): Eukaryota > Metazoa > Mollusca > Bivalvia > Lucinida > Thyasiridae > Conchocele > Conchocele bisecta. The sequence goes on along the minus strand of CM055280.1, from coordinate 55,539,883 downwards.
TAGGCTTCACGATTGGCTGCGTGGCTTCTACCAAAGATACCAGGGCGAGCCCACCCTATACGTGATTGACGACTGCTCGGCCAAGGCGGCGATGACCAAAAAGAAGGACATGCTCTCCGAGCTCGCATTTTCGGGCCGCCATGCGGGGCAAAGCGTATGTATCTCCACTGAGAAGTACAACGCCGTCCTCAAGGATCTGCGCGAGCAAACGAAATGGGTCGCCCTCTTTCACTGCAAGGACCGAGACTCATTCGATGACTGTCTTCGAGAGAACGACGTTATCCCAACGCGCATGGAGCGCCTGGAGGTTCGATAGATCCTTTCGGAAACTAAGCACGCCAAGCTTCTGCTAAAGACTGATCAACCCACAAATTATGAAGTTATCAATTAATTACTGAGCTAATTGAATACTGAATTACTGAATTACTGAATATTTACTAAATAATCTACTAATATCTACTAATATCTGCTAATATCTACTAAATATTTATTAATATCTACTAAATATTTACTAATATCTACTAATATCTACTAAATAATTTAGTAAATATTACTGAATTATTACTGAATTACTGAATTACTGAATATTTACTAAATAATCTACTAAATCTCTACTAAATATTACTGAATTATTACTAGTTACTCATAATTAATTTTAAGAAAATTACAAACAGTTTGATGTTAAACTTATAAGACTAGACAGAAAAGTACACCCAACACTGTTGGAATAATGAACTGCGACGAACTTCTCGATCAGCTAATGGAAGAAATAGTCGCTCCTACTGCCAACACGGTATCTTTCCTAAAAGATGACACGACTGCCGATACGGTATATTTCCTGAAAGATGGTCCGACTGCCGACACGGTATCTACCCAACCGCACCCCCAATTCACGAATTGGAACAGTGGGATGAAAGACAATTAAAAACACAACGCGACGCGAGCGGCTAGCTGCGCTGGTTGCTTGGGGGCAATCGGAGCAGTATTTCTGTAGGCGTCTCTCAGTTGGTCAGGTGGACAAGATGTCAGATGTAGAGGTTGATAAAATGTATGCGCGATACGAGTCTAAATTGGGGCGGAGATGACGAAAACTCTTGGGGCGGCGGCTATTCATTTGTACGCTACCGCTGTCAGTGCAATTCTCCCTATATCTGACACCGCGGGGTTGATTGGTGATTTAGAGACTGACCCGTTTGTAGGACACACTCTTAGAACACCCTGCTGCTCAATTTATCACAAGTTTGGAATGTACTTAGCTCCGCTGACAACCGCGTTGACCACGGCTAAGCACTGTCAATTTGGACATATATGCCCACGAACTATAAGCTCAGAAAATGATGACACAAGGCGCACCTGCGAGAGTGACGGAACAGCAATTCCCGATTGCAGAACTTCCAACTCAGATTGATCCTCCAACGGAGTTGGGGGAACTATCCCCAATTGCACGACACAAAAACCCAAAAAGACAGGCAGCTGGGCGAAAAGCTAAACAAGATAAAATACTCGCCGAGCTTCGAGAGGCCAAAACAGTCGTTATCTGTTCCGGCTCTGGAGCGACAGTTGGGGGCAGAAACAGCAAAACAGCTGCGGTTCAATCTCCGCAGGAACTGTCGGAGCAATCGTGGATTGCTGTAGCTCCTACCTGGATCATCCCGTGGGTTGTTGGTGGCGGTGGTCTGGCAGTTGTGGGCACCGTGTGTGTGTGGAAATACCTTTCTAGACAACCCCCAACAGTGTTGGAGGCGGTTCTGAAGGAAGTTACGCAACCGATTGCGCCCCATTTAAACATTAATCGCGATCCCTTTTATATGCAATAATCACTATATGTAATGGCTGAAAACAATGGTAAAATGGTAGTGAATGCGCTTTATCACGCCGTGGTGATATCGGCTCTCAGTATCGGGTTTGCTCGACTATCAGAGATGGTCGTAGGAGGGCCGGCTCCAAAATTGGATATGACCGTGAGAGACGTAGGTCTCGTGACCTTAGATGTAGCGGCCGCAGTTGGGACTCGAGATTATCTAACTAAAGCTGGAATTCTACCTGTTAATATATGGAAATAAATGGCTACTGCGATCGGACTAGCGATATTTGGAGCGGTGGCGAACGCATTGTCGTTCAGCGGTAGCAACTTTTTCTTCTCGAAACTGAAAAACTCGGATGAGGAGCGCAAGCGTCACGATTTAGCTACAAAACAACTCAATAGCGCAAAGGAAGCATGGTCGGAAAAACGAACCACCTGTGTGGACTGGATGAATGAAGAGCTTCGCCGCGAGAGTCATGCCGTGCAAAGTTTCCGGAACGTTGACGAAGCCATGCGCGAATACGCGCTGGCATATCCGCAAAAAATTCTAGCACCGCTGGATCCCGAGCCCCAACTTTCAGATTTCTATGTACTGTCAGAGGCCTAAAAAGACCGCGAGACAGCGTTCATCGTCGTGGGAATGAGTGCGGTGGGTCTCGTCAGCTACTATATTGAAAAAGCAATAAGCAAAAGCAATAAGCAATACTTATTTTAAATTTTTATTTTAAATAATATATATATATATATAGAACGATGTTAGTTGACGAGCTTTATTTTGCTCTGATTGATGTAGGCTACACGGCTCTTAAACACCGTTTAGCTGGCGCAAAGGGTCTGATCCGTCTGGCCCAAGATTCTCTCGAGACGTGGCGCGAGGACGAACACTCGGCCTCCCTTTTCGCAAAGCGGATGTTAGATTCATCCGAGTTCCCGCTCCTGAGCTGGAACCTAACCGGCAGCTGCAGTGAAACTTCCAACAAAGGTTTATTATCGCCGACGCAGTTACCGGACGATCTGGAGAGGGCATGTTGGAGACTGTTCGACCTACTAGAATACCTCGCATACAATGGACACGCGCAAGCTTGATACCAAACTATCGGTTCGCCTAGCGCGCAAGTTAGCGAACACATACTACAGCCCCCGCGGCTTCTGGAAGGGTAACTCGCGGCCATCAAGAACCTCGCGGCGGCGACCAAGGTTTCCGAAAACGCCGCCACGGAATGTCTCAAGAAGCAGGCCATCTGGCAGATCTGTTTACCCGCGCCTCACCTCACAATATTCGCGGCCGAAATTCGACGTGCCGGTGCCGAACGAAGTCCACCAAGCAGACCTCCTGTTTATCCTCACGATCGCGTCGGTCGCCAGACCTACAAGTACGCACTGACAATCGTTGACGTAGCGAGTCGGTATAAGGGGGCTGAGCCGCTGGCCACGAAAGAGTCTACGGAGGTGGTGGCCGAGGCTCTTTCCCGAATATATAAGAGGAGTCCTCTCAAATGGCCAAATCTTCTCCAGGTCGATCCTGGCCGCGAGTTCATGGGCGCGGTCTCTCATATATTGGCTAAATACGACGTTTCTGTTAGACGCGGCCGCGTCAACATCCACCGGGACCAGGGGTTCGTGGAACGGTTCAATCGAACCCTGGCTGAGAGGCTGTTCGGACACCAATACGCCAAAGAGTTTGTAGCCCCTCATTCGCGATCGACCGAGTGGGTGACCAGGCTGCCCGCCGCGGTCTCCGCACTGAACGGCGAGGTGACCAGATTGATCGGTAAAAAGCCCGTATATGCCATCAAGTTTAAAAAGGTGACGCACAAACCATCCGCCGTCTCGCGCGGGTGACCTGTTGGTTTAGCGGAGAAACGGCTTCCATCGGATGTTGCCGTCCGGTACCTCTATCAACCGGGAGAGCTCGAATGTGGTCGCCATCGCGCGACTGATTCCGTGTGGTCTCTCAATGTATATCATCTGGATCGATAAATTACCAAACCCGATGAGCCCGTGCTCTACTATTTGGATGATGGTCCATCTCGCGGGTTTGTTCGCGAAGAACTTCTTGCGGTGCCTTCTGACACCCAGCTGCCGGTTAAGTTCTGAAGATTCTCATAATTTCCAAATTAAATAATTAATTAAAATTAAAATTTATAAAATTACAAAATTAATTAATTAAAGTTTTTTTTTTTTTTAAATTATTAAATAATTACGAGTTAATCAGTTTTTCGAATTTACAAAATTCGGAAAAATGAATCCACCCAAATTCAATTCGCGAATTGAGGGTGGCGGCATTTTTACATATTTTTCGCCATATAAACCAATTTGTGATATTGGTGGTTACTTAACCACCCCCAAATTCGGCTCCTATTAGTCGCGGTTGAACTCATTCCCTCTATACTACTCAAACAGATGATTTAATTTTGAAATAATTTTCCCGGCCTATAAAGTATATTTGTTTCAGGTATAAGTAGTGTACGTGTATCATCGTAATATATTTCCATATATTTATACATCGTGTGTTTTTTTCTGCCTGTTGTCTAGGCCTAAATTCGTGTTGGCATCCAAGATGGTACGAATAGTTATTCAAGTATAAATATTGCACAGTGTAGTATTCAAATGGTCATATTGTTCGATACAGTGAGGTTCCGGTTGGCTACAAAGAAATGCAAGTACAGTGGAACCTCACTGTACCGAACACCATATGTACCGCCGGAGTGTTCGGTATACCGAGTTATCCACTGTAAGCAATCAATCACCAGTTGTCAGAGCCACATCATGTAACTGGTGGATGAGCTGGGCTTTGAGGTACATGAGTTACGGTGGAATCTCGTTATTCCGAACACTCCGATGGTATTCCTCGTGTTCGGTATAGGGAGATTCAACTACATTAACATATTTGAAATAAAGTGGACTCGTACCCTGCTGTGATGTACACTCCAGTTACAACAGATGTATATAGTTCGTATTATGTAACATGTATGTTTGTGACCAAAAAGAAAATAAAAAGAAAAAAGGCATAGTCAAGAACTGCATGCTAATCGCCTAACATGAATACCAGTAGCCGATTTCATCAAAATTTCAAAGTATACATTTCTAGCAATGAATACTTTCAGGGAGACATTACTTTTCCCGAAATGCATTTCATATAGAACTAACGACTGCATATATTTGATGATTATAAGTATGCATAATTATTATACTGAATGTATTACATGGTTCGACAATGACCAGCCGTGGGTAAACGTTTGCCGTGGCACGAGGGAAATGTTTGAACCACAAGGCCGTAGGCCGCGGTTTCAAACAGTTCCCTCGTGCCATGACAAACGTTTACCCACGGCTGGACATAGTCGAACGTTATTATTAGCCGATCTATTTATAGATCGGCTAATATATTTGTTATCCGTGATTTGTGAAAAAGATTGTAACCACCCTTTTCTCCTATATTCTGTAATCTACGAACGCGAAATTTGTAGTATCACTTCCAAGTTACATCAACTGGATAATTTTTCATTTTGGCCATTATCTCTGTTGAAAACTTTAAATATAGCGAAATAACACAATTTGGCTATAAATAAACGTTTTCACTACAAGAGTTCGTTAAACTAAAGTTAGGCGGTTTACAATTTGGCTATAAATAAACGTTTTAACTACATTAGTTCGGTAAACAAAAGTTAGGCGGTTTGTAATTTGGCTATAAATAAACGTTTTATCTTCAATAGTTCGGTAAACTAAAGTTAGGCGGTTTGCCTTCTAGTCCAGGGGCAATTGTAAGTATATATATAAGATTCCGGCACCTCGTGTTAATTTATGGCACCCGGTGTTTTTATAAACTTGAATGTATAAGGTTTCTAAAAAATCCGGTTGCCATTTTTTAAACCAAGTTCAATGTCATTTCAAGGTCATTGAACTTTATGCTTGACGGATGTCGAAAATTGCCAATATATGAGCCAATCGGTCATGGTCCTTAACTTGGAAATTGGTGTAAGTTGTTAAAACACATTTCTGATGGATATATTAAATAATTTACGTAAACTACACTAATATTCAGTATATAATTATCATATTTGCAAGATGGCCGCCAAATATCTGGTATTTATGAGATTTCGGTTGACTTGCTACATATTTGTGTATTGCTAAGCGCATTCACCTATATTCAAAGGTTAATTCTTTCAACTTGAATAATATTGTTTACATTTGACTACCATAAGTATTGCTATGATCAGATATTAATGATAGCTAAATATAACTGGGAGAATTTGGTTGCGGGGGAAATCAACACTTCTCTCACTTTCTCCTGAGATTCCGTAACTACTAAAATGTGGACATATATTGAACCCTGATTTGATCGGCTAATAACATCATGCTCTGCATGACTTTTCATAGTTACATTTCCGTCGGAAATATGTAATTTGAGCATATATGCAGTACTTTCGGTATTTTGATAACCCGTTTCATTCAAACAGCCGTCATTTACACATACATATTCCGGGGTCACAGTACATGTCGCGTGATGCAGCCGCGAGACCTTTGTGAACTGGTCTAGTGACGTAATGGCGCGTTCTAGTAACGTCATGAGTGACATGCATTACGTATGTGTTGGCTTGGCCCCAGAATCAGCATTGTCTACAGCCATGGTCAAACAGCACGCGCTGTATGTTTGAACACGGCTGTCAGCGGTGTCGAACAAAGACAGTCATGTAACAACAATTAAAGATCATATGTACAAAAACACCATTATTTCAAGCTACCTTTAGACGCAAATTTGGAAATACTTCGTCATAACTCGCACGTAATGCAATGTAATGGATTGAACGTGAACACTACTTTAAGCCAAAGTTACCAAGATAAAACAGACTATGTGTATGTTACAACCAAATTGAAGATGAAGAACACTTCCTGTTTGTTTGCACAAAATAGTCTAGTTTAACATAAGATCAACATTATTTGAAAAGTTAAATTAACTACCAGGATCTGTGTCCTAACACTACTGATGCGTTTGTGGTGTTACTGAAACTACTGTCTGTTTCACGAAAGCTGCCCAAATTTTACGGCCATATAAACAATTCAAAAAACAATATTTTTTTCGATAGTATTAAATTAAAGGAAAATTTAAGAATGAGCCTTCTTTTTATTTCGTGAAATTTGGTCAAATATTGGTTTTATTATGATTTCTCTATGGGAATTTAACATGGGGGGAAAAAGCGGCAAAGGAGTGTGGGAGGAGTCAAAAGGAGTGTGGAAATTGACTCCGAAACCTAGCTAGATAGCTTGGAAATAATCCAACTAAGAAAACAAAAGTTAAATTTTGAAAATCGGTCCAGGATTACTGAAATTCTAAAAAATTTCCCCATGTTAAATCCCCATAGACATCTTCATCCGTGAAGATGTCTATGGGGATTTAACATGGGGAAATTTTGTTTTCGCAACAAAATCAATATTTGACCAAATTTCACGAAATAAAAAGAAGGCTCCTTCTTAAATTTTCCTTTAATTTAATATTATCATAACAAATATGGTTTTTTAATTGTTTATATGGCCGTTAAATTTGGGCAGCTTTCGTGAAACAGACTATAGTCAACAGTAACGATATTGGTGAAACAAAACCAATTTGCAATTTTATTGCAGCAGCCTTGTTGGTTAGACAGTTTGTTTCATCATACATTTGATATTTTATTTTTTCCATGGATTCTTATATATGTTTGCAGTATTATTAGTATTCCTGAATAAATATTCTATTATATTCTATTCTATTCTATTCTGTAATTAGAGGTAGGTACTCAGAGCATGGTGAATAAATACATAAAATTAATGATATGTTCTGTTCTGTTCGGTAAAGCCATGATTGGCTTATTCACGTGTGATACAGATGCTAGAATAAGAACAACCAGGAGACGACGTCATCAGTAGCCGATTTCATCAACATTGCAAAGTATACTTTACTAGCAAAGTGTACTTTGAGGGAGTAATCATTAATTTTTCCCGAAATGCATTATTTCATATAGAACTAACAACTGCATATATTTCATGATTAAAAGTATGCAGAATTATTATACTGAATTTATTACATTAAATTGGCTGTGATAATGCAAGGTGGGTGCTTAATTTATTTTTTTGTTATTAAATGTTTCATTTCCACTTTTCAATACATCATGTACGTATTGCACTTGAACATATTGGTATATAATTATACTACACACGTTACATGCAAAATGTATTAGAAAGTAGTGCGTAGAAGAGCGTAAAGTAAGGGAAGATAATGCAGAGATAAAGAAGGAAGGGAAGATGCTTAATTTATGGAATGGCAAACATTACAGATCAGGATCAGACTGTGCGGATGCACAGGCAGATCTGGATATACACTTGTCGCAAAACACATACGCCTCATTTCTCATTGATTGTGTTTGTTTAGTGAAGAAGATAAAACAAATCCAACAAGATAATGCAAACAAAGCTCCACAAAATCTTTAAAATATTAGGAAAACAAATAATCACATTCGCCTAAGGATGTACAGCGGATTCAAGGGCCATGATCACGTGGTTACAACAACAACAACAATGGCTGGAAGTGTTGAAAGCTCGCCCACTTCAAAGTAAGTATTATTTGATATTTTCCTTAATATGCAACAGATTTTGATGAAATATGGCGCAGCAAGCGCGTATACATGAGCTGCATTTGGTGATCCAGGAAGTTTTGCACATACTTATGTCGTACATACGGAAGTCGATTCTTCGCAAAATCGACAGAAGTTTGGGCCAAAGTACCGAGACCACCAAATGCAGCTTAACAGGATGCGTTTGATGCGCCATATTTCATCAAAATATGTTACATAATAAGGACAAAATAAAAAAATACGTACTTTGAATCGGAGGGCTTCTGGAACATTCAGTACTTGTTGGTGTTGTTGTTGTGACCACCTCATACACCTTGGTATAATTGTATCACGTGGTTTCAGTGCGAAGTTTTCCGACGTGATGTCATTTTTTGACGTTTTACTGTAGATTGTCTTAACTATTTTCTAACAAAGAGGCGGATTTTGATGATATATAGCGCACGAAAGACAATTACATAAATGTATTGTTGTATTAAAAGTTCTTTACAAAATCAGAGATCTTTCATGACGAAGAATCGGATACTAGATATAGTAGATATAGTATTACTAATCATTTCTTACATTCACGGGCGCTGGATTTGTATTTACGCAGCCAATTCTTCATCAAGAGGGCATAGTTATGAGATCGACGTATATTATACAATACAGGGAAAATAGTTTAGCATTTGCTGCGTTATTTTCATAAAAGAAATCCGCCATCCGGTTAGAAAGATAATCAAGGAAATCAAACTGCAAACATATTTAAAAACATGACGTCACACCGTTCATAAATGACGTGATCCGACACCCTGGTATACATAGCGACCAATACGTTTTTGTAATATTTCGCTAAATATTGTATCTCTCTGTATAATCATGATAATTCAGCGTGCTTATATACATTATATAACTATAATACTACCAAATGTCTTGGAATGTTGTAAGACTTACGAGTTCAATTATAAATAAATGATTCCCATATCACCATTTAATCCGCTGTAAAACGTATTCGTTCATGTTATGACCTTCGATAGAAAACCCTTTCAACATTAATCTTTAGCCAGCCCGTGACAGGGTATGCTTATCACAAAAGGGCGGAGATAAGAAGGATTGTCAGGAAGTTACGATTGGGCATACATCTATGAAGAAAAGAGCCGAATGTCGCAATATATAATAATTCCAGCACAAAAATATTTACACAATTCCCTAACATTTGATTGGTCCGTAGCAAGTCTCTGTCCAAAATTTATATCCCAGTAAACTCCAATGCCGAACTACTTTCAGCAACCGTCAGCCGCAGTTAAAATAATTCTTAAGAAAACGGAAAATAAACACATTTTCTTGATGAATTTATTTCAAATGCTGGAATTATAAGGAATGAATGGCCTTTTTGTGGAATTTATCGGGGATATAAACTTTGAAAAGTCGCGGGAATACTCGACGAGGCCTTCCGGCCTTCGTCCAGTATATTGAATCCTAGGGTAGAGTCTTTTGACATCAAGTTTATCAAAGTGAACATGTCTATGGGGATTTATCAAAGTGAACATGTCTATGGGGATTTATCAAATTTGATAAAGTGAACATGTCTATGGGGATTTATCAAAGTGAACATGTCTATGGGGATTTAACAAGGTGAACTTTCAGAAATAGTGAAACGATTTCAAAATTTATTTTTTGTTTTCTTAGTTACATGTAGATCATTTCCAAGTTATCTATCAGTTTTCAGAGTCAATTTCCAAAAAGTTTCGTTCACCTTACCCTCCCCCGTTTACATTCCCATAGAGAAATCTTATTTTCTTTTGTAATAAAATCAATATTTGACAAACTTTTGTGAAATAAAAAGAAAGCTCATTCTTGAATTTGATAAAATTAAATATTATCGAAAAATATATTGTTTTTACATTGTGGATATGTCCGCAAAATGTGGGCGAATTTGTGAAACAGACTGTTAGTGCTATTAGTTGCACATTAAAATTAGCTCATCCTCGGATACGCTATTTCGATTACAAATATACATTTTAACACTCAGCCAGGGACCCGTTTCACTAAACTTCGTACGACTAAACTGTTCGTAAGCGCAAATTTAGAATCATCTGGAAATTTCAATTGATGGATTTACATTTTTATCCCGTCAACACAGTGCGCATGTGACGTGAAACACGGTGCCGTGAAACATTTGTTATATCCTGTCAATACGACCTAATCACTGCGTATGAATATGTGTTGTTGTCATACTAGTCGATTCTTCGATTTTGAGGATGCGGCTGTGGTTACTTTTTTGCATTTTAAAGTTATTTGTAATGTTGACGGGATAAATAGAATAGTAGGTTAGTGCCGTGAAATGGGACAAATATCTGGCGCGGCACGGACGGAAACGGGATGGGCTATTTTCCCCATTCACGGCACTAACCTACTATTCTCTATATTGAGCATAGGCTGCATAATATGCTCCCAATGCTATCTATACCGGCTAATGGTTTTCACGTGAAAGATAAATCATATTTTCACCAGATTTACAAAATTAATTCTCCAGCGTAAAATGCATTCGCTATGTAGTGTTTGTTATCCTGTCGATGATAGGACAACTTGAGAATTTACCAAATATGGACAATCAATACTTCAGTACTACTGTAGATAAACTTGATATTATACGGAGCCCAGCAGGGAACGTATAATCCTTTTTTATTAATTAGTTCCCCACGAAATAGCAATTCGTTCCTACGAAATAACAATTCGTTCCTTCAATTTAACAATTCGTTCCTACGAATTAACAATTCGTTCCCACAAATTAACAATTCGTTCCCTCAATTTAACGATATAACAATTCGTTACATTTTAACACTCAGCCAGGGGCCCGTTTCACTAAACTTCGTACGACTAAACTGTTCGTAAGGGCAAATTTAGAATCATCTGGAAATTTCAATTCATGGATTTACATTTTTATCCCGTCAACACAGTGCGTATGTGCCGTGAAACACGGTGCCGTGAACATTTTTGTATATCCTGTCAATACGACCTAATCACTGCGTATGTATATGTGCAGTTGTCATACTAGTAGATTCTTCGATTTTGAGGATGCGGCTGTGGTTATTTGTTTGCATTTTAAAGTTATTTGTAATATTGACGGGATAAATAGAATAGTAGGTTAGTGCCGTGAATGGGACAAATATCTGGCGCGGCACGGAAACGGGATGGGCTATTTTCCCCATTCACGGCAATAACCTATTATTCTCTATATTGAGCATAGGCTGCATAATATGCTCACAATGCTATCTATGCCGGCTAATGGTATTCACGTGAAAGATAAATCATATTTTCACCAGATTTACAAAATTAATTCTCCAGCGTAAAATGCATTCGCTATGTAGTGTTTGTTATCCTGTCGATGATAGGACAACTTGAGAATTTACCAAATATGGACAATCAATACTTCAGTACTACTGTAGATAAACGTGATATTATACGGAGCCCAGCAGGGAACGTATAATCCTTTTTTATTAATTAGTTCCCCACGAAATAACAATTCGTTCCTACGAAATAACAATTAGTTCCTTCAATTTAACAATTCGTTCCCACGAATTAACAATTCGTTCCCACAAATTAACAATTCGTTCCCTCAATTTAACAATTCGTTCCCACGATATAACAATTCTTTCCCACGATATAACAATTCGTTCTCACGATATTACAATTCGTTCACTCGAATTAACAATTCGTTCCCACGATATATCGTGGGAGCGAATTGTTAATTCGTGGGAACGAATTGTCAATTAGAGGGAACGAATTGTTATTTCGTGGGAACGAATTGTTAATTCGAGGGAACGAATTGTGATTTCGTGGGAACGAATTGTTATTTCGTGGGAACGAATTGTTAATTCGTGGGAACGAATTAATAAATTGAGGGAACGAATTGTCATCATTTCGCGGGGACGAATTATTAAAAAAATATATGACCCCTGCACGGCTCCGTAATATTAGGCTTGACAAAAATATGTGTATTTTCTGTTACGGGCTGAACGAAAATAGGGTTGGTCAGTCTGTCCGCTTTTTATTCGTTTTAGTTGTTTTCGTACTGCGATATTTCTGTTGACATTGTGTTAAAAAAAAGCGTTCATGAAAGTATTGTTGTTGTTGTAGCACAGAATGTGGCCTGTTCTGAAGACAGGACAAGTATAACATTATTTCCAGCAAATTTTCTGGAACCAAAATTTCGGAAGGTAAAACATCAAATACACCAGATGGTTTTTAAAAATACCATCAAATGCCTCGGCGGGCTCGACATGTCGAGCCCGCCGAGGTATTTGATGGTATTTTTAAAAACTTTAACGCAGATTTCGGACGGACGGACGCACGCACGCACGCACGCACGCACGCACGCACGCATGGACACCCGGACGTCGTAATGATCACTATGTCTCGCTTTCCGCAAGCTGGCTAGACAAAAATGATGGTCGAGGGTAACAAAGAAATAGGGTCGGTTGGGCAACAGGAAACACACCATTTTAGGCCTCATCAGTAAAATGCTCAAGAAAAACTAGGAGCCATGGAAAAGACGATACCATATCCATATACAACATGACAAGTCTAGAGTGGTATTATTTTACAAAACAAACATAAATGTGCATATCGTGTGTGACTATCTTGTATGCCCACTATGCGATAGCAAGGAGGGCATATTGCGTTGCTCTTGGGGGTCCGTACGTCCGTCCGTCCTTCCATGTACATTTACGTCGAAAAATTTGTAAGAGTTTCTCCGACATGTAGTATCTTCAATATTACGCGAAGGACCCGGCTTTGAGTACATGTAATTATTGTGTATTTGGTATATAATCAGGAATTCGACTGTCGACTCCTGGACAAGAAGTCACGTTTCGCTCGTCCTGTCACTATTACCGTACACGAGCTAACACAGCCAATACGATATCACACGGAGACCACTCCGATTATACTCCGCTTGTTATATTGTATTAAAGGCTCTGGGTCTCAGATATAGAATATAATAGAATAATTTATTGACTTAAACTAAATAGTTTCTCGTCGACAAGGAAATATATACAACATACATGCAAGAAACAATACACATGGATCAACAATGAATACTGAATTGTACTGAATTATACAGCAGTTTTCACACAGGATATCCACACACGTATTACACTGGGGATGATAACACGACAAAACGGCAACACCGACCCGCATACATGAAGTTATAAACAGTGTGGATTCCTATGTGAAACATGTGCGGTATAATGAGGATGGACGAGTTTAACCCTGAAGTATGCTAGTTCATACCGTGCAAGCCTTAACGATGATTTAGGCCAAGTTATTTATATAATTCTTCTTATCAGACTTCATTAAGTTTACAAATTTATTCACACTAATGTGACGCCTATATATGCATAGAAAGTGATTGAAGAGAATGGGGAAAAATAGTTTAATTGTAGAGTTGCATCGTATTTCTGAACCCAATTGTACATAATATTTATAAATCTCGCCGGAAGTTTTTAGAACTATTAAAAAAAAAAAATGCTGAGAAATATATAGTATAGTTGCTTTTCAGTATTGTAAACATGTTTTTCAATCGATGGTTAATAAATCATTTTATTTGAATTAATTACATTATCGTCTATGATTGAAACGACTTCTAAACATGACATATTATGATCATTAAATTATCATAATATGTCATGTTTAGAAGTCGTTTCAATTTTTGACAACAAAAAATAAAATAAATTTCCAAATTAAATTATCTCCCCTATGTTTCACAGTTTCTTTTGCAAATTGTAACACTACAATGATTCAATTGGCTGATATGTCATATATTGTATATAATTTACTTTCACAGTGTTATAACATAGTATAACACAAATCATATTACACTAGACTAAGTGTAATCAATATGCAAATGAGACCGCTACAGAAACAAAATGCTGGGTGATCAGTACAGCTTCAGTTAATGGTTCTAAGCTTATGCAATAAATATAATCTAACACGTGTGTTGTTTAATATGATATTTATTAAACTCGTTTACTGATTTCATTCATAAGTCACAGGCAATGAAAATTCCAATGACAGTGTCCGCTTGTATAATTATCTATATCATCAGGCGATTTATTTTTCACCTGCGGTATTATGTAACTGGCGGTTACTTCACCACATGACATGGTAATTGACAGTAATTAGTAAGCTGATATCGGGTGGGGGAGATCCCTTTCTAAGCGATACCGTTGTTTGTGTAAGATAAGAGCCCTCCTAATTAAACATTGGTTTACCTATGCAGTGCGGGATTATAACAACAGAAGTGCGCAGACTGCCACTAGCCACTTCCGGTTCGTGAAAACGAGGCTTAGATGTATGCACCGCAATACAAAAACACCAATACAAATGAATCACCACAAAAACACATGGTCCAAATTAAAACTACTGACCAGTGTAGATATTGATCAATCAGAGCTACGAATCCTTCTGAAGAAAACTAGTATTGTTTTCTGAATGCATACCAGGGGGCCGTTTCACTAAACACCGTACGACTAAAATGTTCGTAAGTGCACAATTCTGATAGTCTGTAGATCTCGCATTAACAATGTTTTGTTGTAAACAATTATTGGATTTACATGTATTGAGCATAGGCTGCATATGCAGCCTATGCTCAATAACTGTAAATCCGGCAATTGAAATTTCCAGATAGATCCTAAATTTGCACTTACGAACATTTTAGTCGTACGATGTTTAGTGAAACGGGCCCCAGGGTCTGTAACGTAACGTTGTTGTGGCACCTCTCTAAGACGAACAACGAAGTAGTTCTGCAATCATATTTTTATTAACACGCAATCGCTTGTATAGTGAATTTAGTCGAAATTAACGTAGATCTCAGAGTCCCGGGTTAACACCCGTGTCTAGACTATCAAACGGCGTCCCAAGGCGCCCCGGCGTGGGTCCAAAGTTACAACCAAGCCAACCTACGTGTATACCGCTAAGTGAGCAATTTGTACACTGACTAGACAGTCCAAACGGACGGCGTTATATATTCTCAGGATGACATTGCATGTGTATTGCATCATAATTACCAGATTTGACAGGTCTACGAAATAACAATTCGTTCCCTCAATTTAACAATTCGTTCCCTCGAATTAACAATTCGTTCCCACGATATAATAATTCGTTCCCTCAATTTAACAATTTATTCCCTCAATTTAATAATTCGTTCCCACGAAATGACTATTCGTTCCCTCAATTTAGCAATTCATTCCCTCGAATTAATAATTCGTTCCCACGATATAACAACTTTGTTTCCCTGGGAATGAATTGTTATTTCGTGGGAACGAATTGTTAAATTATTATTTCGTGGGAAGGAATTAATAAAAAAAATGCTACGTCCCCTGCGGCGTTCCGTACATTCGGGTTAAACCTTGCAATATGTTAAATAAGTGGAGCGCGATACTGGCCAGCGATTGGCTTAGAAAGTACGGCGATCTATAAATCGGGTTTTGTAATATATTGACCCAGTTCGTCCACCCGTCATGTGTAACTTCGTGTGACAGTTAAACATTAGTTGAAAGGGAAAGTGTTGTTAAACTATATTATATTCAAAGTGACTCGTAAGTCAACATATGGCTGGGTGATGAACAGCATATCATATACATGTAGGTCTTAAGATAACATGTCATGTAAATGAATATATATGTATGCTTGTTCACATGTGTCACTATAATAAATGAATACTACTACTACTTACCACAATTGGTGATGTATATAAGTACTAATTTGTGACTGTGACTGGAGAAATGAACTTACGGTTTTTGTGACCAATGCAACCCGAATTCTCTGTCTGTAACGCAGGGCGTAAGACCCGAATTATCTGTCTGTAACGCAGACAGATAATTCGGATTATGACCAATGCAGCTCCTGCTCATATAGCACACTCATGTAGCCTGCTGAAGATCTATTAAATTGCTTGTTAGAAGCATGACGGGATGTTTCATTGATGGAATGGCGAAGAGTGCAACTCCTGATCAGACTGTGCGAATGCACATGCTGATATGGATCTACACTGGTCGCAAACATTCATAAGCCCCATTTCGCCAGTCACGGCTAAATTTATGATTACTCGATTCCGAAGTGAATCCTGTACGTATACATGTACGTTACTGTTCACATATTGGTTGTTTAAATAATTAAATGCCAGGGAGCGCTAGCGACCACCGCATTTAGCTCCTAAAAAAAACAATATGTGAAAAAAAAGATGCTTATAATTAACCAGGTTTATGTAGCAGCCTCCCATCAGAGTATTGATTTTCCATTTCATGTCGAACAATTACTGATTCAATCTGGAAATATGTAACTTATTGGGGTTAAATCTTGTAATATGTGAATTATGTGGAGCACGATATTGGCCAGCGATTGGCTTAGAAAGGAGAGCAAATTATAAATAAATCATATATAGGGATCTTACATGCGTGATTACTTAGTATGATATTTATTAAACGAGTTAACGGAGGCTATGCCGAGTTTCTTATAAAGTTAGTCCATTGTACCATTTAAATCATCAAAAATGTTAGATCATATTTATTGCATAAGCACATCATCATACATTGAAGATGTACTGGTCACCAAACCTGTTTTCTGTAACCAGCTAATTTACATATTTATTACACTAGCTTTCTTATTTCTTATTGCACTGCGAGCATTGGGCATGGAGAATGCACGGGTGTACTTTGATAAATTCAAATATTGTCAAGATTACCACAGGTGGTGGTGTGAAAATAAGTCGACACGAACAAAGTAAACACATTTGGACAGCTAGAAATATAGCCCGTTCAAAGAATATGTGCAATTCACTTTCATCTTTGGCAAAGTATACACATACCAACGATAGGTGTGTTTATTTAATATCAGGAAGTGCTAAACGTGAAAATCACGATAGATTAACGCATGATACGACTTATACAAATGCACTGATATGTATAAAGTTTATGTTGATATATGTTTTAATGATTACATGTACATGACAAACAATGTACAGTATGGCAAGCCAAATGCACTGTCAATACTTCATGTAACCTAATTGAAAATAAGTATTCAAACTGCCGTTTGAACCTCAACCCCAGGTATCAAACGATAACATACCGACCAATTAAATAGTATTTGCCCAAACCCGGTTTCAGAAAAAACTATCAATTAAGAATTACGGTGGCCATCGATACTTCAAATCAGGGTTTGAGGAACTATTCTTGACATCGAGACCTCAAACTTGGGTTTGAGGAAAACTTGCGGACATCGATGCATCAAACCCGGGTTTTAAGAATTATGTGGACATCGATACCCCAACTCCTGGTTTGAGAAATTATTGTGGACATCGATACCTCAAACCCGGGTTTCAGGAATTAGTGTGTACATCGATACTTCAAAGCCGGGTTTGGGGCATTATTGTGGACATCGAGACATAAAACCCGGGTTTTAGGAATTATTGTGGACATCGAGACCTCAAACCCGGGGCTTTCAGGAAGTACTGTGGACATCGAGACCTCAAACCCGGGTTTCAGGAAATAGTGTGGACATCGATACTTCAAAGCCGGGTTTGGGGAATTATTATGGCGACTGATACCTTAAAACCGGGTTTGACGCTTTATTGTGAACATTGAAACCCGGGTTTAAGGAATTATTGCTATTGCTTTATATCATGCATATGGATCGCGTGCTTAGACAACGGCCTTCATATAACAGTGCGTTTTTTAGAGACCCTGGATCTCAGATGTGGGTGAAATGGGAGCAAAACAGTCGGTAAAAGAGCATTTCTCTGTAGATTTGTATCGGTTTTCTGAACATATATTACCCTATGGATGAAAAGGGAAGTACAAATAAACAAACGCAAAATATTAGTGAAATAATGCTAAATGTAGCATTCATATTTCCCGCCGATACGCTCGCGTTTGTAGTTATATGACTGATACTGCGTCATCGACTACCTTTGCTTATCGGCACATACATCGTGTGTTATTATTAATTAAGGTATGACATTATTGCATTGTTTGTGGTGATGATATAGAAATGTCCAATTCTGAAAATATCTTGTAATAAAGCGTTTAACGAGTTTGAACACGGATTTGGTTTTGTGTATTATCTGCAGCGAATTAGTAGTCAGTGGTAACTAAATCGGTGAAATGAATTTCTTCACTGTTAGCGGGGTTTTCCAGATAGATTGCAATACAATCAAGTTAATTTTATCATCGAATTTCCGAAAGCGGATATGTAAATGCGATAATAGCCAACAAATGTATGTTTATGACCAAGGACAAGTTGCGACTGTATTCATATATTATCCATTGATGTACATTATCTCAACTGTTTTATTTGGGTGAAATACATCTACGGAAGTACCATCTGAGACACAGCTGTTTTAAAAACGGAATTTCTCTTATTCTTAGATCGAATATCAATATTGAGGCAGCATATATGTGGCTGTAACTGGATAAGTGGGGCTTCCGCACAGTCTGATCAGGATCTGCACTGTTCACAATTCCGTCAATTACACGTGTACCTGTCATGCGTCTAACTATCAATATAGATCGTTATCATTCTACATGAGTGTAGTATTTGATCAGGATCTACACTAGTCATGGATTTAATAAGCCACATGCTTCCAGTTACTGCCAAATACGTGTAAAACTATAAATGTACGCATGTGTATCCCCTCACCGCCTACAGACAGTCACTAAAATATAAAGGGAGATAACTAATATGTTAGTATATCACCGTTTTCGTTCTGGCATGAGACACACCTTTGGATCATGGTTTATGCAAGTGTGAAATATCATGAAAATAATCCAAAGAATAATCAAGTTTTGGATTGACAGGAAAGCAATGTGCTAAACAAACATAGGGAAACAGGTAAAACAATAGAGAGGCAATATTTGTCTATATTACACGCAACACGCCAATGAGTCGTGGTCAATTGACCACGACTCATTGGTGTGTTGCGTGTACTATCGACAAATATTGCCTCATGAAAATATTCCAAAGGGTATTCGAGTTATGCTCCGGACACGAAATCAGTGTGCGAAAAACAAAGAGAGATAACTCGAATATTAGTGAGACAAGAGTTGTCATTATTACGCACAACACACCTTCGGGTCGTGGTGTATCCATAATTATGTGAAGTTTGATGAAAATATCTATAACGGTATTCGACTTATGCCCCAGACAAGAAATCTGTTCGTCAAAAAATAAATTGAGATAACCTGACAAGACGTGCCATTTGTGCGCGCGGCGCACCTTTGGGTCGTGGTCTATGCGTGTGTGAAGTTTCATGAAAATATTCCAAAGTCAATTCGATTTATGCTAAGGACAAGAAATCAGTGCGCGTAAAAACAAAGGGAGATAACTAAACAAATAGTTAAGTAAGCAACAGTTGTTATTTTTGCACGCGACACACCTTTCGCTCGTGGTCTATGCATGCATAAAGATTAATGAAACCATTATAAAGAGTATTCGAGTTATGCTCCCGATGAAAAATAACTAATAAATAAGGGGGATAACTCGAAAATTAGCATTGCAAGAGTTTTCAATCTTACGCGTGACAATTCATGTGTCATGTCCTATGCATATGTGAAGTTTCATGAACATATTCAAAGGGTGTTCGAACAAGAAATCAGTGCACAAACAAAGGGATATAACCAGAAAATTAGCGTATACAAGAGATGTCATTCTGCGCACGACACACATTTGGGTCGTGGTATATACAAGTGTGAAGTTTCAGGAATATATTTCAAAGTTATGCTCCGGGCACGAACATTTGCAGTGTACTATTGTATTGTTCCACGTTTTTCTGCCGATGAACATTTGGCTATTAAATACATTCAATCTAAAAAATATTTAAATGTAAGTAGTTTTTCATCAATAATAAAAGGTCACGCTCCCCAAAAACTTGTATTTGATGAAATACCATCAAATTGATTTTATTTGCAAAAATAATTTAGCATGGAGGCTAAAAAGAGATTTTTTAAATAATTTTTGAATTTGTGGACCGATTTGCAAAATTTAATTTTTGTTTTCTTATTTACATCATTTCCAAGCTATCTCGCCAGATTTCGGAGTCAATTCCCAACAGTTTTCGTATCTCATTGTAACTCTTTATCTCCTTTTTGTCCAATGTTAAATTCCGATCATAGTACATGTAAACTCTTTCTTTTTGCAATAAAATCAATATTGTATAAATTTAATAAAATAAACAAATTGTGGAGGGTGACTTTTTGTTATTGATGAAAAAGTACTTACATTTAAATATTTCTGATATTTAATGTGTTTAATAGCCAAAAGTTCGTCGCCAGAACACAGACAGTAGTGGATTGATACAGGGTGGGGACGATCCCTTTATAAGAGATACCGTTGTTTGTGTAAGATAACAGCCTTAATGGTTCAACATTGTTTTCAGATGCGGTGTGGGATTATAGCGACAAAGGTGCGTAGACTGTCACCCGTCACGTCTGGTTCGTGAAAACAAAGCTTGCCAATAGTTGTTATCCGTGTAGTGTGCATGGTTTCACATACTTTCTATTAAAGGTAGATGCCCACTCAGTAGAAACAAAATGTTATTTATATCAGAGACATCATCTGAGACATTGTCTGGCAAAATAACATTCAATCACCATTAAACGTATTGATTATACATTTTCTATCAGACATATAGTTCCACACTGATATCAGGGGCGACAACAGTGTTTCCTTAAAATGTCAACGGACATTACTATTATTCTGTGTATTTATATTTTGATGTGCAATGATCATACTTTATAATCTATCGCAACTATTACGTTTTCACGTGACGCATTTAATTAGCATAAATAATTAAAGAATAGCATACCTCATTTGCATATGAAAATAGCTTGATACAATCGCGAGTGACTATCAGTAAACTAACTATTACTAAATGTTTATAACTGTATAGCGGGCACTCGTAATTTTTAGAACTGGTGGAATAGTGACAATATTATACACTTATTTAATTCATATAGAGAACATTTTGTGCCTACTGAGTGGGCATGTACCTTTAACTACCATATCCACGCAGTATGCCGCATATTGGCTTATAATGTGTGTCACTTATTTCATATACAGTGGAACCTCTCTAAACCGGACACCCTGGGAGGTCCCCAGTGTAACCTCTCTAAAACCGGACACCCTGGGAAGGTCCCCAGTGAAACCTCTCTAAACCGGACACCCTGGGAGGTCCCCAGTGAAACCTCTCTAAACCGGACACCCTGGGAGGTCCCCAGTGGAACCTCTCTAAACCGGACACCCTGGGAGGTCCCCAACCGGACACCCTGGGAGGTCGCCAGTGGAACCTCTCTAAACCGGACACCCTGGGAGGTCCCCAGTGGAACCTCTCTAAACCAGACACCCTGGGAGGTCCCAGTGAAACCTCTCTAAACCGGACACCCTGGGAGGTCCCCAGTGGAACCTCTTTAAACCGGACACCTTGGAGGTCCCCAGTGGAACCATCTCTAACCGGGACACCCTGGGAGCTCCCCAGTGGAACCTCTCTAAACCGGACACCCTGGGAGGTCCCCAGTGAACCTCTCTAAAAAATCCGTACACCCTGGGGGTCCCCAGTGGAACCCTCTCTAAACCTGCCACACCCCTGGGAGGTCCCCAGTGGAACCTCTCTCAACCGGACACCCTGGGAGGTCCCCAGTGGAACCTTTCTAAACCGGACACCCTGGGAGGTCCCCAGTGGAACCTCTCTAGTACCGGAACAACCCTGGGAGGTTCCCAGTGAAACCTCTCTAGACCGGACACCCTGGGAGGTCCCCAGGTGAAACCTCTCCTAAACCGGACACCCTGGGAGGTCCCCAGTAAAACCTCTCTAAAAACCGGTACCGGACACCCTGGGAGGTCCCAAGTGGAACCTCTCTAAACCGGACACCCTGGGAGGTACCCAGTGAAACCTCTCTAAACCGGACACCCTGGGACGTCCCCAATGAAACCTCTCTAAACCGGACACCCTGGGAGGTCCCCTGTGGAACCTCTCTAAACCCGACACCCTGGGAGGTCCCCAGTGAAACCTCTCTAAACCGGACACCCTGGGACGTCCTCAGTGAAACCTCTCTAAACCGGACACTCTGGGAGGTCCCCAGTGGAACCTCTCTAAACCGGACACCCTGGGGGGTCCCCAGGGTGTCCGGTTTAGAGATGTTCCACTTTAATCAAGCATTTTAGTTTAAACAATATTTATTCGACAGTATATGGTACAATAAAAGGTATACAATGACAGGTATATGAAAACAAGCGTGAAGCTTATATGAATTCGTCTCCCACAAGGTGGATGTAAGACACGAATGTGGTACAAGATAGTTAAGTGCACATACAGGCGAATATACATGTTGAAATAGTCTAAATGGAATAACTTTGTCTTACAATGATGTACTTACATAATGAGATTGACAGTGTTTAAACCTTAGATTTATGACATGATAATGCGTGTGGCTGTACTTCAGAGATGGTCACCAAGCAAATGAGACAGGGACACGGGAGTGGGGGGTTACATGGGGAATCGCCCATGCCTTTCCCAACCCTCACGATTTCCCTCTCACGTTCCGTGGACGGGGAGTTGCCCCCGAGCGGCGTAAATGGATAGTGCCCGGAAGTTGTCGTCTATTGTTAGGATGATATGTATGGTATCTTTTGGTTGTCTATGTTGGAATGATATTATGATGCTAAAATATATTTGTTGCTGTTATGTAGTTTTGGACACTTATAAACATCTTTTTATTTTGATCGAAAGTCA
Organism: Conchocele bisecta; assembly: GCA_029237695.1. NCBI lineage: Eukaryota > Metazoa > Mollusca > Bivalvia > Lucinida > Thyasiridae > Conchocele > Conchocele bisecta. The sequence goes on along the minus strand of CM055280.1, from coordinate 55,516,713 downwards.
AGTGTTCGTTTCCGTTCAAAATATTTTCAGTTGACGGAATACATGGAATATCAGTGAGGTACAATTGTCGTTGGTGTTGATATTGTCTGCATGATGTGAGAAAGTGACTGACAGTCTCTGGGGCACCACATGTACAGAGAGGTGAGTCTATTATTGATTTTCTGTAGAGATCGTAATTTAGGGAGCTACAAGACATTCGTAATCGAGCGTGTCGGATTTGGTCTTTTCGGGTACCCACGTTAAACAGAGGGGATGATTTAGATGTATCTTTGTTAAGTCTGTATTTGAAGCTGGATATTGTTGGGGCGTATCTGGTAGATTCTGGTAGACTGTTCCAGTCTCTGATAGTGGATGGGAGGAAGGAATTGGTATATTGCTGGGTGCGACCATATAGTGACGGTATATTGTTTACATTTCTAAGGACGTAACGCTGTAACAGTTGTGTTTCGGTAGGTATTAGTGTTGTTAAATATGTTGGTGTTAGGCCATTCTTCATGTTGTAGAGTTGTACGAGCTTGTGTTTTTTTCGGCGTAATGAGAGAGTTTCCCATTTAAGGTCTCTATAAAGGTTGTCAATGCTGCAAAGTTTTGTTGCACCTGTTACAATGCGTGCTGCCTCGGTTTGTATAGCATCGAGGTCATTTTTTAGATAGTTTGTACAGTTGTCCACAAACAATGTTTCCATATTCGAGTAGTAGGCGGATGGTTATGATATAAAGGCGTTCAATGCTTGTTCTAGTTAATGTGAATTTGACCGATCTTAGAATTCCTATCCTCTGCCAAGCTTTCTCTAAAGAACTTGAAATGTGTGCTGTCCATTTACCATCGTCAGAGAACGTTAAACCTAAGTGTTTGTGCTCGGTTACAGAGTTTATTACAGTATTGTTCATATAAAGATCAGGATGATGGGGCTTATTTTGTTTTTTCGAAAATATCATGGACTCGGTTTTTGATGGATTAAATGTTACTAACCAGTTTTGTGACCATTGGTGCACTGTGTTAAGATCGGCATTTAGTTGTGTTGCGGGATTCTGATGGGTCATCTACAATGATGTATAAGCTTGTATCGTCTGAACATAGTCGAATTTTAGAGTTGATAGTTTGAACTATATCGTTAATGTAGATAAGAAAGAGTAAAGGGCCCAAAATGGATCCTTGGGGAACTCCGGCCGTTACATTAGACCATTCGGAAGATGCGTTTAAGTGTACTGCTCGCTGTTTCCTATCTGCTAGGTACGATTTAAACCAGGAAAGAAGGTTCCCGGTCATTCCGATTGAGGAGAGTTTCATTATAAGGCCGCGGTGCCAGACTCTATCAAATGCTTTTGAGATATCGCAGAAAACGGCTCGGACTTCTTTACCGTCATCCAATGCTTTGATGATATCGTTGTATATATATGTTAGCTGGTTGGTCGTCGAGTCTCCTTTAATGAATCCTGATTGAAGAGGCGTGAGAAGAATGTTATTGACAGTTATATAATTGTATAAATGCTTGTGAATGCATCGCTCCATAAGTTTACCAATACAGCTTAGTAGGGATATGGGTCGGTAGTTCTGCGGATTCGATGGGTCAGCCTTTTTAAATATCGGAACTACGTTTGCTAGTTTCCATGTAGAAGGGAAATATGAAGATGCAATGAGCTTGTTGAAGTATGTGGCTAGAGGCTGCGATAAGACTTCGGAGCCTTCACGAAGAAGGCGCGGGCTAATTAGGTCGGGACCACATGCTTTAGAAGGGTCGATGTTGGATATGGCACCACGTACATCTTGAGGAGTGGGAAAAATAGTCGAAATGGAGTATGGTGGTGTTTGGTCAAGTGTAGGTAATTCTGTGTTGCTGTCATCTAGTAATGATTGCTTACACAAATAAGAATTAAGCATTTCGGTTTTTTGAGTATCAGTCGTAGCTTCAGATCCATTTTCAAAAAGCGAGGGGATTTGTGAAGATGAGCTGCGCTTGTTTGTTAGTTTTTTAGCCAGTTTAAACCAGTGTTTTGCATTGAAGTTATTATCATTAATTTTATCTACCAATTTGGTTTTAAATTCGGCCTTGCACTTACGCAGGGTGGTGGTTACTTCATTTCGTATTTTACGGAAAAAAAACATGCCCACGTGTGTTCATTGTTAGAAGTTTTTGCCTTTTTATGTATTCTATTTCTTTTCCTTATAAGTCTACGTATAGTGCAGTTGAACCATGGTATGTCGTTAGGTCTTATGGTCACCATTTTGTTTGGGATAGAATTTTTAGCGGCGTTCGTGATGATTTCCGTTATTTTGCTAGCCACATTGTCTAAGTTATTTATGACTGATGAATGAATTCCCGTTTGTGTTTGCTAGAAATTCTCTATATTTATTAAAGTCGCCTTTGTCGTACAGCCAAATGTGCCTCCTATAAGCAGTTATTTTGGGCTTATCAAATTTTAGGACGGTTACAATTGGGCAGTGGAAACGTATTAAATCCGGAATAAACTGATCCGCAACGAATGATGTTACATGTAGGACATGTTGGGTGTGTTTAGCGAACATCAGGTCAATTAGTGAGCTGGAGTGTTCAGTAAAGTGAGTTGCCGTTGTGATTAGTTGCTCTGCGCTATAAGATGTTATAAGTCTATTGATTTTATTTGGAGTGCCGTTTAGAATATCAATATTAAAGTCGCCTGTGACTAGTATGTTGTCAGCCGGCTGGTTAAACGCACGGTCAAGCATTTTACCATTCTGATACGTATTTGGATGCTTTGCAGTCATGAATATGTCTTTCCTATTATCATCTGAGAAAAATGACAAAGAAACCCATCAAAAATAAGATCACAGACGTTATATTAGAGTTCGGCTTAGATAGGTTCAACTGTATATACGGATTTGCTATACCATATTAAAATCAGTTGCATGGTGTAATTATTCAAATCATGGACTCCAGTTCAAAATACATTATCGTTTTTGTGAGCAGTGTAGTCCCAGATCAGCCTGCACATCCACGAAGTCTGATCAGGGCATATGCTGTCGGTCATTAATTCACTGAAAACATCTTGCCGAAAAGCTACAGTAACTCCCATTATGTCAACGCGAATTGTCCGGCTGTCACGCAGACCCTGCGTTCCAAAAAAAAAAAAAAAAAGGAAAGACAATTGTTTTATGTGGCGTGCACAATTTTAATAATTCCGAAAATGTGATTATTCTACTATTTGTCTATAGGGCTTAATGGAATATTGCCCCCCTCCCCCCACCCCCCCCCCCCCCCATTGACTAATGCCACAGTGTTTATCTGTAGCAAACAAAGGGAACTTGTACGGATGTGGTGACTATGTATTTGTGTTCTGTTGGCCAAACCATGATATATTATATCGGCATTCCTGTAAGATTGAAGCCCGTCGTTACATTACCCTTCGCATTCTCACAGTCTGTCCCCTATCACCGTGCGAGGAAGCAGCATTACATACAAATTGCACAGCAGCAACATCTCTCCAGATAAGGTGCGTATTGGCGTATTTTACGCACTTATTTTAGCCGAATACGCATTGATTATCAACAGTGGGAGTACAAAATACTCACAGCGATGTGAAAATACGCATTGATTTTCAAATTGACTAGTGGAAATACTGTAATAAAGTAGAAAATCTACTTAGTTGAGCTGCAAAAAGCAAAAGTTTGCTTTTTGCAGCTCAACTAAGTGCATTTTCAACTGTATTACAGTATAAATAAGTGAATTCGTACTACATGTAATACACTCAAATATGTGAATGTTTAAATTTGTTTTGATTATTTGTTCTGGACTTGATAATAAAGAACATCAATAATCCATTTGTAAAAATAAAATACGCATTGAATTTGAAATACTCTTTGGAAACAAAAATGATCTGGAGCTCTGCATACATGTATGCACCACAAGACAAAAACACATTGTCCTAATTTAAAATACTGAACACACAACACACGATATAAATCATCATGGCAACTAGCTTAGACAATCTCAGCTATACGGATGACTGTTACTATTTCACTCGTCTTTTATATTATCTGTATCTGTATAGCTGAGACCCGGCCATTATCAAATCTGGTCACAATAACAGCACATACTGTCCTCACGTTTTGCGAATAAAATAGGAATAAACGTATAATTCTGGTAGAGTATGTGTATATGTATTTACATGTTTACTATTTGTATGTGCAATTTTTTTAGTAACAAAAGTGCGAAGTATTAAACCGCTTGCTCGTCACTAAATGCCAGGACAGAAGTTCTGTTATTGTGACCATAGTTTATCAATACCGGCTCTCAGCTATAAGGATACAGATAATATAAAAGACAGATGAAACAGCCGATGTAATATTAACAACGCGAAAAGTTGTCGTTGCCCCGTTCAGCATAACATGATGTTGCCATAGTGAGCGTAGCGTTGCGAGCCTGAGAAAATATATGTGAATTTCATTTACTTGCATACATACGATGCATATACATATACATATACATATACATATACATATACATATACATATACTATATTATTAATGTAGTGATAAGTAAAACGTTACAAAGGTCGTCTGGTTTCTTTCTGAACACCCCTCGTATAAATAATTGTTTGTTGCCACACTTTTCGTTAAACATTGATACTGAAAATGGGGAACCAAGTTCTACCCTCCAAGTGAATTAGCAGAAATATAATGTAAATTTGAGCGCAATGACCGAGTGGTCTAGAACTGAGGACTACATATCTTACGGCTGTGGTTTCCATCCCACCTGTTTCATGCATTGTGTCCTTGACTATAGACACTTTTCCACACAGTTTCAGTCCACCCAGCTGTAAATCTGTACTGGCTACTACCGGGGCTAACATGGACAGTTGATTTTCAGTGTAGGTTCACACAAGAATATAACATAATTGTATTCAATTTAATTTAATAATTAATAACAACACAGCAAAAAGCGTCAAAATGTACACAACACATACTAATACTTATACATTTTGTATATCCATACATTTTCTTACGGTTTACGGTACACTTATGCGTAGTCCGAATATGAGATATTTCGCAGTAAAATATATGTAGTAATTTATTAAACCTGCAAATATTTACAGATGTTCGTTACTACGTATGTTCGTTATGGTCATATGTTTATGTACAGTCGTGTTTGCAATCGGTCGTTGGTATAAATATATTGTTTAGTTCATACAATGTTTCATTGGCTAGTTATTGTAACAAAAGTATCCTAATCAACTCTCCCGCACATATAGCACAATATCCGCTGATCAAGTACTATGAATTGTTGTTCACTTCAGACCTTCTTAGACACCAGCGCAAGAACACTCATATCTTCAGATTTTCGTATTCGTTTTCCTGCGTATCTGTTGATTCTGAAAAAGAAATATAATAAATATTGCTCTAGACATAATAAGGAGACTGCTGGAATAATTCATTTCCAAAGAACTGGTAAACTAGACTAGTTATCGTTTTTGCCAGTGATGTTCACATACAACTAAATTAACATAATTGTCTACCAAGCTAGTATCATGCGTATAGTAAACAGGTGCATGTAATAGTAAATGTATTCGAGACTTGATGGTAGCATACACGTGTATTGAGCACGAGCATTTCCAATGCGAAAAGTGAGTTCGCATTGGTGTGAACATTTAAATTGTTGGTTTTATTATTTCATTTTAATGTATTTAATGTAAGTTATTTTTCTTCTGTCACTTATTATGTATGAAAATATGTTCTATTTTGTTGTGGTCTATTTATTGTGGTCTATCCTGATAGACTTTTGTGTGCCCAATCAGTTGCAATTGGTTTTGTGTCGATCAGATGTCAACTTTGTGGTCCAAGGTCAAGGTCAAATGCTGGAATAATTATTTTGTCGATTTTTTTTACCCGTTTAATTGCATATATCATTGTGTGTACATGCATAATTAAGACATTATATGAGCATATCATGCTAGTTATCTGTGTGCCTAATCAAAAGTAGTTAATTGGATAACAATCTGTGGTCAAGTTTGTGGGTCAATGTCAAGGTCAAATCATAAAATCCATATGTTCAGCCAAATGTCCTTAATGTTTCAACCATATGTCGTAGAAAGACAAATGACCCCTTTTTCTATATAATTAAGCCATGAATAATCGATTGAAGTAAACTTCTTTGTGATTGGAACAATTTAAATTGCTCAACTTGTAGAAAATGTAAATAAAATCAAACAAAAAAAAATAAGGTGCACGGGAACCGTATCTGATAACAACGTTGACATTTTTGTTTTTCAATTGTGTTTGATGATATACACTATACAATCAAGCTTACTCATAATATTACATTCAAGACACGCGTCTGATAATATAATGCAGTTATTTAAGAGAGCGGCATGAACATGTCAATATGGATTACATTTTGTTTTATATTACTGTGAATTCTTGTTTAATAATGTAAATTAAAAATAACTATTTATAATGTATCAATAAATGGATATATGCACGTGTTTATATTGCCCTACTAAATATTGCTGCTCCAGAACATATGCATATTTCTCCATACAGACATATCACAGAAAACATATAATATATATATTGTTATATTGTTCATGTGTTATATCCTGTGACTGTGCGGTGATGGTGTCACTATATATATGTATCTACGTTACTAACAATAACTGTAATATAGTTCCTGATAACTATATATTAACTGGTGGTGGTACATATTCAGTCTGTTAACTATGTCTAAGTATAACAAATGGAGGAAAAGAGATTCATCGAAGGGCCTACCTGACACATGGGTCTTACATGACGTTGACATTGGCAATGGACCATTCACCGAGCCACCTGGTTCCATATTGACATTGACATGTGGATGTGACATATGAAGGTCATGAAACCAATTCATTATAAAGAGCAATGTATCTGATTCATGGTGGTACCAAATTTACTTTCCTACTAGCTTCCAAACTAAGTGAGCAATTCTACATTTACTCTCCATAAGTGCGTAGGTCAATTTTGTGTCGGCCATCTTGGATTTATGCAAATTAGGACCACATGGGACAATTTGTTAGGCTGTTAACAACACTTTTTGTTTAATATACATGTCTAAGAGTCTAATTCAGGGGGGTGGGGGTGCTTGGGAACCCTATCTACATGTCCTACTAATATTGCCTGCATACATGTAGTTATTACTTTCCAGATCAGTCTTAAAGGACGTAAATCTTAGAGTTTGAAAATGTAAATTTTGTTTTCTTAGATTAATATATATACATTTAAATTGCAACAAGTTCTAGTAGATTATAGTAGATTTCTAAAACGTTTGGTTTCGTCTCCTGCTGCAGCTACTCCGCATCGTTTTTGATACATCTTAACTTTGCATATTAACTCATTGTTTGCAATAAAACCAATGTTCGACTCACCATAAAGTCCCAGATCAGTGTAAGTCGAGTCGACGGTCCCAACGGAATTCAACGTTTCATACGTGTCGGGAGTGGTTTCGCTGTAAATATGTACATGGGTGTCAGTGTGTTCATCCACGGACGTAGTGTAAACTAATGCATTGTTGTCTTGTTGCTTCTGTCGTTAGTTGTGTCCTCGAAAAGAGATTCTCACAGAAGAATAGAAACAACAATTACATGAAATAGAAACAGAGTATGGTTTTTATGCCCCCTATGCGACAGCAATGAGGCGTATTGCATTAATCTTGATGTTCAATATGTCCGTCCATCCGTATGTCACTCTGTGCGTCCATTTACATCGGAAAGTCGACAGATTGTAAGAGTTTCGCCAGTTAGAGTGCAGTATGCCACTGAGGCATATCCATGTTTTACAAACATATTGTCTAGTTAAATTAGGATTAGGACATCATATACATGTAGTTCATTCGGTTGGATAGAACATACAAAATTGGACAGAAATGCAGATTATTGATTTTGTCAGCATTTAAGACAAGTTAAATTCAGTTTATCATAGTTTTTTCCAGACATGCTAATACGTTTTGATAGCCATTGACCTGGGTTGCCGTAAAAACACTCAACTGTCGAATATTGTCACGAGGGGTAGAGATGAACTGGCTGTGACGGGAAAAGTACCCGTCCACACAACAATGGGATACGCTTGTAACACCGATATGTGGTTGTGAATTTGGAAAAAGGGGCTTATGGGATTAGTAACCAGGATCGTTCCCTATCGAATATCACACTCAAGTAGCCTGATAGCGATCTATACAGCTTGCTACAAGCATGATGGGTGTTTCATTGATGGAATGGCGAATAATGCAGCTCCTGACAGACTGTGGATGCGGATCGGGATCTACATGGGTCGCCAAATGATAATTTATCCGGTGACAGTGACACTAAACATACCTATCATGACTCATCAAATCAACGGAAACACTCATGACAAAAGTCGGAGAGATAATACCTGTTGGGGACTATGTAGTTTGCTGACATTGCTGAATCGATTCCTGAAACATATGACAAGGGTGTGTACGAAACATTAACAATGCCATCTCTTCTTTTCAACGAAGTGGCTGAATATCAGTGATACCGTACGGACATGTTGTGTGTGCGTTTGTTTACAGGTGTGATCCCGGTTGATTTAACTACATAACTACATTATGTATCACCCGAGTCGCGCTGTTACTGGTCGTAGACTGACAGGATATGTAATGATCGTGCGTCTTACCGATGCATAGTGTTCATTAGAAAAGACAAATTACAACTGTTTGATATGTGTTCCACAAATGAGCTATCATGCGTTATGATATACAGATATGTTTCGCCGTTGGAGACGAGATATTGTCGTGATTGTCTTGCGGATGCTGTACGTCATAATGTAGCAGCAGCAGATAACACTGGTCAAGTGGACGTTGAATACGAACAACTCGCATTGAAACGAAACGAAACGCAACCAATTAATGTGGTTTTATCGTGATCCTACATGAACGTGATCCATCCTAACAAGATAGCTGTTCACGGGTTGCATGGCTGAGCGATCGTATGGTGGATGTTCCAGCTACAGATTGCATGGCTAAACGATTGTAAGGTGGATGTTCCAGCTACAGTTTATATGTATAAATGATTGTAAGGTCAATGTTGCAGCTACCGTAAACATGGCTAAACGATCGTATGATGTATGTTTCAGCTACAGTTTACATGGATAAATGCTTGTAAGATGGATGTTCCAGCTATCGTTTACATGGCTAAGCGATCGTATGGTGGATTTTCCAATCACAGTTTACATGGCCAAATGATTGTATGGTGGATGTTCCCGCTAAAGTGTGCATGGCTAAGCGATCGTATGGTGGATGTTCCAGCTAGAGTTTACGTGGCTAAATGATTGTATGGTGGATGTTCCAGCTAGAGTTTACATGGATAAATGATTGTATAGTGGATGTTCCTGCCAGAGTTTACATGGCTAAATGATCGTATGTTGGATGTTGCAGCTACTGTTTAGATAGTTAAACGATCGTATGGTAGAAGTTCCAGCTACAGTTAGCATGGCTAATCTATCGTATGGTGGAAGTTCCTGCTACAGTTCACATTATTATTGGCTAAACAATAGTATGGTGGATAAACAGCTAGAGCTTACATGGCTAAATGATCGTATGGTGGATGTTCCAGCTACAGCTATAGTTTACATGGCTAAATGATTGTATGGTGGATGTTCCAGATAGAGTTTACATGTCTTAATGATAGTATGGTGGATGTTCCAACTACAATTTACATGGCAAAATGATCGTACGGTGGATGTTCCAACTATAGCTTACATGGCTGAACGATCCTATGGTGGATGTTACATCTAGAGTTTACATTGCTAAATGTTCGTACGGTGGATGTTCCAGTTACAGTTTGCATGGCTCAATGATTGTATGGTGGATGTTCCATCTAGTTTACATGGCTATATGATCGTATGGTGGATGTTCCAGCTACAGTTTACATGGCTATATATGTATATAAATACTGAATAAGTAGCAAAATGACGCCCCATTGTCCACGGACTCCACCCTGGACTGACAAGATGGCGGTTCACGGTTTACATGGCTAAATGATCGTATGGTAGATGTCCCAGCTGCTACCGTTTGTATGGCTAAACGATCGTATGGCGGATGTTACAGCTACGGCTTACATGGCTAAATGATCGTATTTTACAGCTGCATTTTACATGCTTAAATATACATAATATGTATACTGAATAAGTAGCAAAATGGAGCCCATAGTCCCTGATCCCAACCTGGGATGACAAGAAAATGATCGTACAATATGGTGGATGTTCCAGCTACAGTTAGTGCCTAGTTCGGTTTAGCGTCAAATCATAACATTTAGGAGGGCAGCATGGTCCACTCGATACGACCGACGTCCGGTCACACAGCAGTGAACTCTACAATATGTTTAGTAAATATGATTACGATTATCACTGCGGTCCATTCAAAGGGCGAGACTTATATACTTAAACAATAGTCTAAGATCAGTTCACTGTGTTTATCCGGAGGATATGATCGACGACTATGATAGAAAAGTGTTGTGTTGACTTCACCGACCGTACATAGTGAGATATAGAAACGCATGAAAACATGAGGCCAAACGATATGGCAGTTTCTACGGTAAAAGAAACATGCGTGCAGGAGGGGCATTTTATTGATGAATACGTTGATTTTAATTCATTATTATTGTGTGTTTCGTTCGTGAGAGTTGGTAAATGTCTGACAGTGCAGGAACAGTCCATATTCAGTTGAGCTTAAGAAATAGGGAAAATATACATTCAATGTAACGGTGGCATAACCGTCAATGAAGCCGCTGACTACAGATAGCAACTTACAGCTCAAGATGTCACGAAGAGATTACTTTCTGACAATTGAGGAAAATCTAAGTAATAGTGAACATTGACATATGTATTTTGTTGTTTACTGGTGTGTAGAGCGATGATAACGATCGTGTTTACCCTGGGTAGAAATGGATCTTAAACGCCCACCACAACAAGGATACCGCTGTCACCGTGTTTAAAATGGCCATCGATTCGATTTTCCCTTGCACCTGTGACTAGCAATGATTAGTGTCTTGGCTACAGTCTGTCACGTGTTATAGCCAATACATATGTAAACAAAGGATATACTTACTGCGTTGTCCTTGTACCTCGTCCATCATCGTGTCGTTCACATCATTTTGCTCACTGCAATGTCCACGGAAACAAACAGTTTACATAAATCATGGCGTACTGATGTATTACAAGTGCACGTTATATACGAACACGCTATGGTAGTAAACTGTGAGTTAGTTACCCATGATGCACGTATCACAATCCACCGAAATATTACCATTGGGTGATGTTTATGTTGTCGTTAACAGTGTAACCGCTTCTTTTCCATACTGGGAGTACGCTCCCTTATTACACTGTCCCATTAATTTAATGACGACCACCTTTGCTAGTAACATGCATTTTAGAATTCACCTTCCCCCGATATTCACACTATACACACGTTGGATACAAAAGTTACGTACAATCATCTTACCTGCCAGTGTTATTCATCCCATCTTTACCTATGGAAGTAAAATGAAAGGCAAATTCATATACACCAAATTATCCACGAGCTGAAACATTGTGCGTGTGCAATATAGTTATACAGGAGCCATTGTATGGATGTCAAACGGTCGATAAATAAAGGAGCTACACCGATGATATATTGTGTTTCAGCATTTATATAGCAATAGGGTTGCCTAACATTCATTGTTATCAAATAATCGCATATTGTGATATTATTTCATGTAGGTGTAACGCTAACTATTATTTACTGACAGCGGAAGTCCCCCGGGTGTGTCCTGGTGCAAACATATGTAATTTCTGGATCATGACATGAATAAAGTGTCACACCATGATAGAAATTAATTACAGCAATGTGAGAAATAGCAAAATGAAATGTTAATTGAAACAGACAATATATAAATTTACCCTGTTGTAAACCTTTGAGAACGAATAAGACTGTGAATTTGACGTTGGGCAAAGTCGGAGTAAAATTATCCTGTGTTAGTGAGAACATAACCAAGACAGGAAAGTATGTGTGCAATATCAAGCTTGTCTGTGAACAGAAACTACAACTTAAGAAGTATGTCCCCGGTTTGGGAAATCCATTAAGTATATTGCCATGACTTTTGTCTAGCGGGTGTTGCAAGGTCGTGCATCCCACACATGGCAGAGGACCATCTGACGAAAACGTGTGTGAATATCCGAAGTAGTCTTATGGGAAACCGAATACATAAGGCCTTAATCCACTACGTTACATGTTGTAACGGAGGGACGGGCGAGTGGACTGACGGCGGAAGAATCAGACTATAATACCGGATATAGTAATCGCTGCATACATGACACATACATGCTCTTCTACCTACCATTCCTGATTCGGTATCCCTTTTTGTAGAAGACGCCTACCACGATGCAGCCGACAACAATCACCACCGCCACTGTACCTCCGACAGTGGCGGCACTGTCACCAAGGGAAGACCCTGCCACGCCAGTAGCATCTGTGACAGAAACATGACAGAAACTCTTTACCAATCACGGCTAACTGAGAGAAAGTGACTTATTGGGCGTTTTACTCGTCTATGACCTTATCATCTAGCAGACGTCCGCAGCTAAATGGTACGTTATGTAGAGGCACGAATAACCGTTTCTCAAACCCGAATAGCGACCCGTATATGTGTAGCCGTGCATATATTGATATACGATGTGAGTTTACGATCACACAACCAAGCATTGCAGTGTGTATACTCCTGTCGTATATAACAGACTTGCGATCAGTGTCGTAAACGTACTAAAGACCTGGGGCCCGTTTCACCAAACTTCGCACGATAAAAATGTTCGTACGAAGATTTCCATGAATTTGCTTTTCACATTAAGTGAACGTGTTTCTCTAATGCTACCGTTTTGTACCTACAGGTTCATGTCAGTAAATGTATCACATCCACGAAATATTTTCCAAAATCGACAGTTAGAACAAAATTTATTGTGGATGTCAATTTTGTGGATGTCAATGACCCGTCCTTTGTGTCCCAGTTTCTACGGTAAAAGAAACATGCGTGCAGGAGGGGCATTTTATTGATGAATACGTTGATTTTAATTCATTATTATTGTGTGTTTCGTTCGTGAGAGTTGGTAAATGTCTGACAGTGCAGGAACAGTCCATATTCAGTTGAGCTTAAGAAATAGGGAAAATATACATTCAATGTAACGGTGGCATAACCGTCAATGAAGCCGCTGACTACAGATAGCAACTTACAGCTCAAGATGTCACGAAGAGATTACTTTCTGACAATTGAGGAAAATCTAAGTAATAGTGAACATTGACATATGTATGTTGTATACTGGTGTGTAGAGCGATGATAACGATCGTGTTTACCCTGGGTAGAAATGGATCTTAAACGCCACCACAACAAGGATACCGCTGTCACCGTGTTTAAAATGGCCATCGATTCGATTTTCCCTTGCACCTGTGACTAGCAATGATTAGTGTCTTGGCTACAGTCTGTCACGTGTTATAGCCAATACATATATGTAAACAAAGGATATACTTACTGCGTTGTCCTTGTACCTCGTCCATCATCGTGTCGTTCACGTCATTTTGCTCACTGCAATGTCCACGGAAACAAACAGTTTACATAAATCATGGCGTACTGATGTATTACAAGTGCACGTTATATACGAACACGCTATGGTAGTAACTGTGAGTTAGTTACCCATGATGCACGTATCACAATCCACCGAAATAATTACCATTGGGTGATGTTTATGTTGTCGTTAACAGTGTAACCGCTTCTTTCCATACGGGAGTACGCTCCCTTATTACACTGTCCCATTAATTTAATGACGACCACCTTTGCTAGTAACATGCATTTTAGAATTCACCTTCCCCCGATATTACACACACGTTGGATACAAAAGTTACGTACAATCATCTTACCTGCCAGTGTTATTCATCCCATCTTTACCTATGGAAGTAAAATGAAAGGCAAATTCATATACACCAAATTATCCACGAGCTGAAACATTGTGCGTGTGCAATATAGTTATACAGGAGCCATTGTATGGATGTCAAACGGTCGATAAATAAAGGAGCTACACCGATGATATATTGTGTTTCAGCATTTATATAGCAATAGGGTTGCCTAACATTCATTGTTATCAAATAATCGCATATTGTGATATTATTTCATGTAGGTGTAACGCTAACTATTATTTACTGACAGCGGAAGTCCCCCGGGTGTGTCCTGGTGCAAACATATGTAATTTCTGGATCATGACATGAATAAAGTGTCACACCATGATAGAAATTAATTACAGCAATGTGAGAAATAGCAAAATGAAATGTTAATTGAAACAGACAATATATAAAATTTACCCTGTTGTAAACCTTTGAGAACGAATAAGACTGTGAATTTGACGTTGGGCAAAGTCGGAGTAAAATTATCCTGTGTTAGTGAGAACATAACCAAGACAGGAAAGTATGTGTGCAATATCAAGCTTGTCTGTGAACAGAAACTACAACTTAAGAAGTATGTCCCCGGTTTGGGAAATCCATTAAGTATATTGCCATGACTTTTGTCTAGCGGGTGTTGCAAGGTCGTGCATCCCACACATGGCAGAGGACCATCTGACGAAAACGTGTGTGAAATATCCGAAGTAGTCTTATGGGAAACCGAATACATAAGGCCTTAATCCACTACGTTACATTTTGTAACGGAGGGACGGGCGAGTGGACTGACGGCGGAAGAATCAGACTATAATACCGGATATAGTAATCGCTGCATACATGACACATACATGCTCTTCTACCTACCATTCCTGATTCGGTATCCCTTTTTGTAGAAGACGCCTACCACGATGCAGCCGACAACAATCACCACCGCCACTGTACCTCCGACAGTGGCGGCACTGTCACCAAGGGAAGACCCTGCCACGCCAGTAGCATCTGTGACAGAAACATGACAGAAACTCTTTACCAATCACGGCTAACTGAGAGAAAGTGACTTATTGGGCGTTTTACTCGTCTATGACCTTATCATCTAGCAGACGTCCGCAGCTAAATGGTACGTTATGTAGAGGCACGAATAACCGTTTCTCAAACCCGAATAGCGACCCGTATATGTGTAGCCGTGCATATATTGATATACGATGTGAGTTTACGATCACACAACCAAGCATTGCAGTGTGTATACTCCTGTCGTATATAACAGACTTGCGATCAGTGTCGTAAACGTACTAAAGACCTGGGGCCCGTTTCACCAAACTTCGCACGATAAAAATGTTCGTACGAAGATTTCCATGAATTTGCTTTTCACATTAAGTGAACGTGTTTCTCTAATGCTACCGTTTTGTACCTACAGGTTCATGTCAGTAAATGTATCACATCCACGAAATATTTTCCAAAATCGACAGTTAGAACAAAATTTATTGTGGATGTCAATTTTGCGCTTACAAACTTCTTAGTCGTACGAAGTTTAGTGAAACGGGCCCCTGATGTGAACAAATTGTCATGGTATAGCTGAAATACCGACTGTGTGACAAATGATACTATAATACAATTATATTCCATACTCTTTCTAACATTAATGTAGTTTTGCAACATTGTAGTAATTCTAAAATACATGTAGATGTTATTTCAACAAACATCACAGTAACTTACAGCAATTATAATGATATTGTCGTTTTCTTTTCTCGTTCCAATACAGAGCAAAGTCTAAATATATAATATATCACCTAAGTATAGAATGTTAACATACTACGCCTGTCAATGACCCGTCCTTTGTGTCACCTGTTGTCACGCTGAGTATCTCTGTATACGGACTGGATCCCAGCTGGTTGTGTGCATACATCTTTAGGTAGTACTGAGTGCCGGGACTGAGCGAGGCCACTGTTACTTGGTTCAGCTGTCGGCTAACACTGACACCCGTGTTCAGTGAGGGACCGTCGATCCAGGTCACCCCGTCTGTGCTGTACTGTACCACAGCTGTCTGTGGGTAGCCCCCGTGAAACCCCGATTGCCACGATACATCAACACGTGTCGGTTGGATGTTTAACACTTTGAAATGGTCTGGGTTGTATGGTGGTCCTGCAGAAGAGGCCAAACTAACTTAAGAATGATGTTGGATCAATGAAAAACAAATCCTAACACAGTAGAACTGTATGTACTAGCGATACTGACAGGCAATGAACATTTCACGGACATATATTCAATTACTAAGACTTTTCTAATCAAAGCGTGTGAAATGCGCTCATAAAAGGGGCTTAGTAATATTTCAGGAATATAGACTCGGCTAAAGCAGTTTTGCATAGAATGTTAACATACTACACCTGTCAATGACCCGTCCTTTGTGCAACCTGTTGTCACGCTGAGTATCTCTGTATACGGACTGGATCCCAGCTGGTTGTGTGCATACATCTTTAGGTAGTACTGAGTGCCGGGACTGAGCGAGGCCACTGTTACTTGGTTCAGCTGTCGGCTAACACTGACACCCGTGTTCAGTGAGGGACCGTCGATCCAGGTCACCCCGTCTGTGCTGTACTGTACCACAGCTGTCTGTGGGTAGCCCCCGTGAAACCCCGATTGCCGCGATACATCAACACGTGTCGGTTGGATGTTTAACACTTTGAAATGGTCTGGGTTGTCTGGTGGTCCTGCAGAAGAGGCCAAACTAACTTAAGAATGATGTTGGATCAATGAAAAACAAATCCTAACACAGTAGAAACTGTATGTACTAGCGATACTGACAGTCAATGAACATTTCACGGACATATATTCAATTACTAAGACTTTTCTAATCAAAACGTGTGAAATGCGCTCATAAAAGGGGCTTAGTAATATTTCAGGAATATAGACTCGGCTAAAGCAGTTTGGCTTAGAATGTTAACATACTACACCTGTCAATGACCCGTCCTTTGTGCCACCTGTTGTCACGCTGAGTATCTCTGTATACGGACTGGATCCCAGCTGGTTGTGTGCATACATCTTTAGGTAGTACTGAGTGCCGGGACTGAGCGAGGCCACTGTTACTTGGTTCAGCTGTCGGCTAACACTGACACCCGTGTCCAGTGAGGGACCGTCGATCCAGGTCACCCCGTCTGTGCTGTACTGTACCACAGCTGTCTGTGGGTAACCCCCGTGAAACCCAGATTGCCACGATACATCAACACGTGTCAGTTGGATGTTTAACACTTTGAAATGGTCAGGGTTGTCTGGTGGTCCTGCAGAAGAGGCCAAACTAACTTAATAATGATGTTGGATCAATGAAAAACAAATCCTAGCACAGTAGAAACTGTATGTACTAGCGATACTGACATTGAATGAACATTTTACTGACATATATTCAATTACTAAGACTTTTCTAATCAAAACGTGTGAAATGCGCTCATAAAAGGGGCTTAGTAATATTTCAGGAATATAGACTCGGTTAAAGCAGTTTGGCATGGTTTTAATGTGCGTGTATTTATTAGTATAATGTATTATATGCAATAGCAGCATTCCGTCAACAATGGTACATACATTTTGATAGACGTTGTTCTACATTTGGAACCGTTTTCCGTATACGAAATAATAAGTCGGGATGTGTAGAACTGTTTTATGTTATGTTGTTTCTTGCGCCCATTGGTCTCAGACGAGTATATTGTTTTAGATTGATTACACAACCCAATACAAATTAATCAACTACTTGCTTGCTTGCACGTCTCATACATATACGACGTTCATATTTGAACACATGTCGCGGTACGTAACTCACTGAGGGGAGGAAGTGTGTATTCGTGTCCGGCTAGCTCAGTCGGTTAGAGCGATGGTACGGTAAACCAGAGGTTCCGGGCTCGAATTCCGGGCCGGAGCACATTTTTCTCACCCTGTAACATTTGGCGCCCAACGAGGGACCGTGACTGATATATATACTACCCAAAATGTACCAAATATATGGAATGCAGAGACGAATTAAATATAGAATTCGGGGACGAATTCCAATTTGGAGGGGGAGTATGTCACGGTACGTAACTCACTGTGGGGAGGAAATGTGTATTCGTGCCCGGCTAGCTCAGTCGGTTAGAGCGATGGTACGGTAAACCGGAGGTCCCGGGTTCGAGCCCCGGGCCGGAGCACATTTTTCTCGCCCTGTGACATTTGGCGCCCAACGAGGGACCGTGACTGATATATATACTACCCAAAATGTACCAAATATATGGAATGCAGAGACGAATTAAATATAGAATTCGGGGACGAATTCCAATTTGGCGGGGAAGTATGTCACGGTACGTAACTCACTGTGGGGAGGAAATGTGTATTCGTGCCCGGCTAGCTCAGTCGGTTAGAGCGATGGTACGGTAAACCAGAGAACCCGGGTTCGAATTCCGGGCCGGAGCACATTTTTCTCACCCTGTAACATTTGGCGCCCAACGAGGGACCGTGACTGATATATATACTACCCAAAATGTACCAAATATATTCAATTCAGAGACGAATTAAATATAGAATTCGGGGACGAATTCCAATTAGGCGGGGGAGTATGTCAAGGTACGTAACTCACTGTGGGGAGGAAATGTGTATTCGTGCCCGGCTAGCTCAGTCGGTTAGAGCGATGGTACGGTAAACCAGAGGTCCCGGGTTCGAGCCCCGGGCCGGAGCACATTTTTCTCGCCCTGTGACATTTGGCGCCCAACGAGGGACCGTGACTGATATATATACTACCCAAAATGTACCAAATATATGGAATTCAGAAACGAATTAAATATAGAATTCGGGGACGAATTCCAATTAGGCGGGGAAGTATGTCACGGTACGTAACTCACTGTGGGGAGGAAGTGTGTGTTCGTGCCCGGCTAGCTCAGTCGGTTAGAGCGATGGTACGGTAAACCAGAGGTCCCGGGTTCGAGCCCCTGGCCGGAGCACATTTCCTCCCCACAGTGAGTTACGTACCGTGGCATACTTCCCCGCCAAATTGGAATTCGTCCCCGAATTCTATATTTAATTCGTCTCTGAATTCCATATATTTGGTACATTTATCTACGACGGTTGATATGGATAAGGATACTTATCATTCGCCGAACACCAACATGTGAATGTTTTTACTTTCCATAACAGCTTCCATTAAAACGGACTCCTCGCCTATCGCGTTGGTTACGACAATGTCGTAGACACCTAGTCCGGTCTCTGTCACAATTGTCCACGTGACAGTTGATCTGGTTCCCAGTGTCGGTACCATGCTACGGAATACAGGCAGATTTATCTGTGTCGCCTCCATTGTCACGGTACCAACTGGCGGAGATTGTCGAACGTTGCCGATAACTTTATAGCAGATAACCAGCGTCGGTGTGGCCGGTGAGTAATATGTGGTGGTGACACTGGCGGGGTGGCCCAGCTTCACAGCAAACTTGTTTATATCATTTACCGCACAGCTTGGTGTAACGATAATTGGACGTGCTGAAACATACGCCTGGTATGTATTAGTAAATTAAATGGGTTAGGGTTAGGGTTTATCACGAGAAGCAGAATATGGCAAAGTACATGTAGCTGCTACACATCCGGTATCCCCAGACCATAGACTGCTCAGGCCGCTACCCAAAACTATAACCCGCAAATGGTGTCAATTCCACAACTAGTACAACTCTATCGCGGATACTGTGCCAATTTACAATCGATCCGCCCATCATGCCCATGTGGTCAAACAACGTAACCTGTGTCAAGTTATGATGTTGACTTCAAAGAACGCCATATGTTGTTTCGAAGACACTGGCTTCAAAAATTTGATTCAATATATGTATAAAATGTAACTATCTGACCCTGTTATTCTTAATGTATACTATACTGTGCATTGAATTGCCATCTGAGCCATGTTAGCCTGGACCATATATCGGCCAGTTACCAGTTGTGGTAGCGTTCGACACAGGTAGCTCCGGATGGGACAGATAGCGTAATACAAATAGGTGCAACATGTTTAAAATATATCTATGCGTCCTATCCATTACATGTAGTTCCAGTCAATACCAAATATGTTAAATGTTCGCATTTTTTTATAAAACACCGAAATCTCTACAAGTCTATATTGAGTGTACAGCCATATACTAGGATATTTTAATAGTACACATAGTATTTATCCTACAGCATTGAGTGCAATTAGGAATATATATTTTGTGTGGACTTGTGTTGCCATCATAAGCGTGTTGCTAACATACTATATGTGGTAATATTTTCATAACTGTAGTACTGAAATTAGGTGAATGCAGTGACCTGATGATTTACACAGTGTAACATGACCTTAATCATAACCAATGCAATGATCATGGTGTATACATCGGCATGACATAATTGATAGCATGTTGTACGAAATTTTATTAATTTACCTGTCATACCTTTTCCTGCATATGTTAAACGCTACAAGTGGTGAAACTGGCCGATGACATGTGAATACTAAGATGGCAGAGATGGAAACTATGTGCGCCGTACAGCAACAGTAGAATGTCCATACATATGTAATACATATATCCCATAACATTTACAAAACAATTATCTTTGAAACAGATGATGATTAGGTATAGAACGGGTCCGAGTTCGTCCGCGAAAGCTATACTTAACAATACCTGGAAAGTATTTACTTTTCTGACCGTATCAGGCGTTTCCATGGCATGTCGTGTATATTTCATTGCGTACAATTTTATCTTCTAGAACCGTGCTTTCTTCTATTAAATATGAGGCGGTGGTATCATGTAAGGCTTTAATATGTATTGGTCATGTAATGTAATGGCTGCTCATCATCACGCAACACACAGTCCATGGATTTCTACTGACCGTAGAGCGGCCATTCGTATACTTTTATTGAACTGTTTATTTAATGTTTTGCAAATTCTCCAAAAGCAAACTGAGGTGATCGTATTTTGTAGTTCTTATGTATTACATGATTATTGTATAATATTGTGTAGCACGAACATTTGATTGTGAGAGCCACAGTAGAAGCTGTTCTGATGATCCAACTGGTGTCATACGGTGCTACCCCGTTGTGGACCCGGCATGTGTATACACCAGAATGGGCATATGTCAGGTTGGACAGTTGGAGAGTTGCGGCGGCTTCCAGGATGGGCCGAGTTATCTCCCCGTACCCCGGCCACGACTGTACCCAGTTTGAGTACAGGTAGATGCTGGGAACACCGGACGGCGAACACGTCAGGTCCACATACTGACCATTCACTGTCGCCGTGGCCACAACATCTGGGGGATCTGAATTAAACATTATCCCCAACACGAGTATATAGATCACAACTAAAAAACTGACAATTATAAACAAATAAAAGAACAACGACAAATCACAAAATGCTACATATAGATAAGCCCATTTTAGTAACTAACTAAAATAATTAGATTCTGCGACCAATGCACGTCTGGTTAGCAAAACACAATTTGTTACAAATAATCGTTATACAACTTATTCCTATGAATATGCAATTAAATATATTATATGTATTTAAACATATCGTTATTCAGTGGATACTCGACTATCATTCAGTGTGGCCGTTAAGTCAAGACAATCTGTAATGCATTCCTGTGCAGATACACCGGACTCACAACTGTGCAAGCAGAGGTAGACAGTAACTTACACTGCACGATCAGCTCCATGTACGCGCTGTTCGCTGAGCCGACTTCGTTATCGACCTGACACCGGTACCGGCCGGCCTGACTGCGATGTACATCCGGGATATTGTATGTGTATGTCCACTGGTTGCCGACCCCGGTCCCCGGTCCACTGTCCAGTGCAGCTTTACCGTCCTTGTACCAGGTGAAGGTGAGGGCTGGCTTACTGGTGGCCGTACACGTCAGGCCAGTAGTCGGGACGCCCTCCGTTATTGTGATCTCTCCACCTGGGATTGAAGGCATGGTCCTGTCTGCAATGTAACCACGGTGATATCTACATTATACTGGTGGCCGTACACGCCAGGACAGTAGTCGGGCGCCCTCCGTTACTGTGACATCTCCACCAGGAGTTTCAGCCACGGGACTGTCGGTCTGTGACGTAACCACGGTGATATATACATTATACTGTCGGCCGTACACGTCAGGACAGTAGCCGGGGCGCCCTCCGTTACTGTGACATCTCCACCCGGGATTGAAGCCCAGGCCCTGTCTGTAATGTAACCACGGATTTATACATTATAGTCGGGGCAGTACACGTCAGGGCAGTAGTCGGAGAGCCTTACGTTACTGTGACGTCTCTGTACCAGGGATCGAGGCCAAGGCGCTGTCTGCAATGTAACCACGGTGATATATACATTATACCGGTGGCCGTACACGGTAGGGCACTAGTCGGGGCGCCTTCCGTTACTGTCACGTCTCCACCTGGGATCGCGGCCACGGCGCTGTCTTTAATGTAACCACTTGATATCTACATTGTACTGGTGGCCGGACACACCTTGGGCACATCGGCAATATCTCATACTGAGGGGCAAACTCCAAGCTAAATAAACATCGGGAATATCTCATGCTGAGGTGCAAACTCCAAGCTAAATACACATCAGGATATCTCATACACAGGGGCAAACTCCAAGCTAAATACACATCTGGCATATGTCATACAGAGGTGCAAACTCCAAGCTAAATACACATCGGTAATATCTCATTCTGTGGTGCAAACTCCAAGCTAAATACACATCGGGAATATCTCATACAGAGGTGCAAACTCCAAGCTAAATACACATCGGGAATATCTCATACAGAGGTGAGGTGCAAAATCCAAGCTAAATGCACATCAGGAATATCTCATAGAGAGGTGCAAACTCCAAGCTAACTACACATCGGGAATATCTCATACACAGGTGCAAACTCCAAGCTAAAATACACATCGGGAATATCTCATACAGAGGTGCAAACTCCAAGCTAAATACAGATCGGAAATATCTCATACAGAGGTGCAAAATCCAAGCTAAATACACATCGGGAATATCTCATACAGAGGTGCAAACTCCAAGCTAAATACACATCGGGAATATCTCATACAAAGGTGCAAACTCCAAGCTAAATAGAAATCGGGAATATATCATACAGAGGTGCAAACTCCAAGCTAAATACACATCGGGAATATCTCATACAGAGGTGCAAACTCCAAGCTAAATACACATCGGGAATATCTCATACAGAGGTGCAAACTCCAAGCTAAATGCAAATCAGGAATATCTCATACATAGGTCTAAACTTCAAGCTAAATACACCTCGGGAATATCTCATACTGAGGGTCAAACTCCAAGATAAATACACATCGGAAATATATCATACTGAGGGGCGAACTCCAAGCTAAATACACATAGGGAATATCCCATACAGAGATGCAAACTCCAAGCTAAGTACACATCCGGAATATCTTATACAGAGGTGCAAACTCCAAGCTAAATACACATCGGAAATATCTCATACTGAGGGGCAAACTCCAAGCTAAATACACATCGGGAATATCTCATACTGTGGTGCAAACTCCAAGCTAAATACACATCGGGAATATCTTATACTGAGGTGAAAACTCAAAGCTAAATACACATCTAAAATATCTCATACAAAGGTGCAAACTCCAAGCTAAATACACTTCGGGAAATATCTCATACACAGGTGCAAATTCCAAGCTAAATACACATCGGGAATATCTCATACAGAGGTGCAAACTCCAAGCTCAATAAACATCGCGAATATCTCATACTTAGGTGCAAACTCCAAGGTATATACACATCGGGAATATCTCATACAGAGGTGCAAACTCCAAGCTAAATAAAAATTTGGAATATCTCATACAGATGTACAAACTCCAAGCTAAATGCACCTCGGGAATATCTTATACAGAGGTGCAAACTCCAAGCTAAATACACATCGGTAATATCTCATACAGAGGTGCAAACTCCAAGCCAAATACACAACGGGAATATCTCATACAGAGGACATCCAAGCAAAATACACATCGGGAATATCTCATACATAGGTGCAAACTCCAAGCTAAATACACATCGGGAATATCTCATACAGAGGTGCAAACTCCAAGCTAAATACACATCGGGAATATCTCATACAGAGGTGCAAACTCCAATGTAAGTTCACATCGGGAATATCTCATACAGAGGTGCAAACTCCAAGCCAAATACACAACGGGAATATCTCATACAGAGGACATCCAAGCAAAATACACATCGGGAATATCTCATACATAGGTGCAAACTCCAAGCTAAATACACATCGGGAATATCTCATACAGAGGTGCAAACTCCAAGCTAAATACACATCGGGAATATCTCATACAGAGGTGCAAACTCCAAGCTAAATACACATCGCGAATATCTCATACAGAGGTGAGGTGCAAACTCCAAGCTAAATACACATCGGGAATATCTCATACTGAGGTGCAAACTCCAAGCTAAATACACATCGGGAATATATCATACAGAGGTGCAAACTCCAAGCTATATACACATCGGGAATATATCATACAGAGGTGCAAACTCCAAGCTAAATACACATCGGGAATATCTCATACAGAGGTGCAAACTCCAAGCTAAATGCAAATCAGGAATATATCATACATAGGCCTAAACTTCAAGCTAAATTCACCTCGGGAATATCACATACAGAGGTGCAAACTCCCAGGTAATTACACATCAGGAATGTCTCACACTGAGGTGCAAACTCCAAGCTAAATACACGTCAGGAATATCTCATACAGAGGTGCAAACTCCAAGATAAATACAAATCGGGAATATCTCATACTGAGGGGCAAACTCCAAGCTCAATACATATCGGGAATATCTCATACTGAGGTTCAAACTCCATGCTAAATACACATCAGGAATATCTCATACAGAGGTGCAAACTCCAAGCTAAATACACATCGGCAATATCTCATACAGAGGTGCAAACTCCAAGCTAAATACACATCGGGAATATCTCATACAGAGGTGCAAACTCCAAGCTAAGTTCACATCGGGCATATCTCATACAGAGGTGCAAACTCCAAGCTAAATACACATCGGGAATATATCATACAGAGGTGCAAACTCCAAGCTAAATACACATCGCGAATATCTCTTACAGAGGTGAGGTGCAAACTCCAAGCTAAATACACATCAGGAATATCTCATACAGAGGTGCAAACTCCAAGCTAAATACACATCAGTAATATCTCATACAGAGGTGTAAACTTTAAGCTAAATACCAATCGGGAATATCTCATACTGAGGTGCAAACTCCAAGCTAAATACACATCGGGAATATCTCATACAGAGGTGCAAACTCCAAGCTAAATACACATCGGGAATATCTCATACTGAGGTGCAAACTCCAAGCTAAATACACATCAGGAATATCTCATACAGAGGTGCAAACTCCAAGCTAAATACACATCGGTAATATCTCCTACAGAGGTACAAACTCCAAGCTAAATACACATCGGAAATATCTCATACAGAGGTGCAACCTCCAAGCTAAATACACATGTCAGGAATATTTAATACAAAGGTGCAAACTCCAAGCAAACTACACATCGGGAATATCTCATACACAGGTGCAAACTCCAAGCTAAAATACACATCGGGAATATCTCATACAGAGGTGCAAACTCCAAGCTAAATACACGTCAGGAATATTTCATACACAGGTGCAAATTGCAAGCTAAATACACATCGGAAATATCTCATACAGAGGTGAAAACTCCAAGCTAAATACGCATCAAGAATATGTCATACAGAGTTGCAAACTCCAAGCTTATTTCACATCAGGAATATCTCATACTGAGGTGCGAACTCCAAGGTAAATATACATCGGGAATATGTCATACAGAGGTGCAAACTACAAGTTAAATAAACATTTGGAATATCTCAAACAGAGGTACAAACTCCAAGGTAAATACACATCGGGAATATCTCATAAAGAGGTGCAAACTGCAAGCTAAATACACATCGGGAATATCTCATTCTGAGGTGCAAACTCCAAGCTAAATTCACATCGGGAATATCTCATACAGAGGTGAAAACTCCAAGCTAAATACACATCGGCAATATCTAATACAGAGGTGAGGTGCAACATCCAAGCTAAATGCACATCAGGAATATCTCATAGTGAGGTGCTAACTACAAGCTAAATACAAATCAGGAATATCTCATACAGGGGGCAAATTCCAAGCTAAATACACATCGGAAATATCTCATACTGAGGGGCAAATTCGAAGGTACATAGACATCAGGAATATCTCATACAGAGGTGCAAACTCCAAGATACACATAGGGAATATCTCATACTGAGGGGCAAACTCCAAGCTAAATACACATCGGCAATATCTCATACTGAGGGGCAAACTCCAAGCTAAATACACATCGGGAATATCTCATACTGAGGTGCAAACTCCAAGCTAAATACACATCGGGAATATCTCATACTGAGGGGCAAACTCCAAGCTAAATACACATCAGAAATATCTCATACACAGGGGCAAACTCCAAGCTAAATACACATCTGGAATATGTCATACAGATGTGCAAACTCTAAGCTAAATACACATAGGGAATATCTCATACTGAGGGGCAAACTCCAAGCTAAATGCTCATTGGAAATATCTGATACTGAGGGGCGAACTCCAAGCTAAATACACATCGGGAATATCGCATACAGAGGTGCAAACTCCAAGCTAAGTACACATCGGGAATATTTCATACAGAGGTGCAAACTCCAAGCTAAATACACATCGGCAATATCTCATACTGAGGGGCAAACTCCAAGCTAAATACACATCGGGAATATCTCCATACTGAGGTGCAATCTCCAAGCTAAATACACATCTGGAATATTCTTATGAGGGGCAAAACTCCAAGCTAAATACACATCGGAAATATCATCATTCTGAGGTGCGAACTCCAAGCTAAATACATAGGGAATATCGCATACAGAGGTGCAAACTCCAATGGTAAGTACACATCGGGAATATTCTCATACAGAGGTGCAAACTCCAAGCTAAATACACATCGGGAATATGCTCACAGAGGTGCAAATCTCCAAGCTAAATAACTCATCGGGAATATCTATACAGAGGTGCAAACTCCAAGCTAAATACACATCGGGAATATTCTCATTCTGAGGGGCAAACTCCAAGCTAAATTACACATCAGAATTATCTATACTAGGGGCAAACTCCAAGCTAAATACACATTCGGGAATATCTCATACTGAGGTGCAAACTCCAAGCTAAATACACATCGGGAATATCTCATACTGAGGGGCAAACTCCAAGCTAAATACACATCAGAAATATCTCATACACAGGGGCAAACTCCAAGCTAAATACACATAATCATGGATACTGTCATACAGATCGTGCAAACTCCTAAGCTATACACATATGGGAATATAGCTACAGATGTGCACTTCTAAGCTATACATAGGGAATACTATTCTGAGGGGCAAACTCCAAGCTAAATGCTCATTGGAAATATCTGATACTGAGGGGCGAACTCCAAGCTAAATACACATCGGGAATATCGCATACAGAGGTGCAAACTCCAAGCTAAGTACACATCGGGAATATTTCATACAGAGGTGCAAACTCCAAGCTAAATACACATCGGCAATATCTCATACTGAGGGGCAAACTCCAAGCTAAATACACATCGGGAATATCTCATACTGAGGTGCAATCTCCAAGCTAAATACACATCTGGAATATCTCATTCTGAGGGGCAAACTCCAAGCTAAATACACATCGGAAATATATGATACTGAGGGGCGAACTCCAAGCTAAATACACATAGGGAATATCGCATACAGAGGTGCAAACTCCAATGTAAGTACACATCGGGAATATCTCATACAGAGGTGCAAACTCCAAGCTAAATACACATCGGGAATATCTCACACAGAGGTGCAAACTCCAAGCTAAATACACATCGGGAATATCTCATACAGAGGTGCAAACTCCAAGCTAAATACACATCGGGAATATCTCATACTGAGGGGCAAACTCCAAGCTAAATACACATCGGGAATATCTCATACTGAGGGGCAATCTCCAAGCTAAATACACATCGGGAATATCTCATACTGAGGTACAAACTCCAAGCTAAATACACATCGGGAATATCTCATACGGAGGTGCAAACTCCAAGCTAAATACACATCTGGAATATGTCATACACAGGTGCAAACTCTAAGCTAAACACAAATCGGGAATATCTCATACTGATGGGCAAATTCGAAGCTAAATACACATCAGGAATATCTCATACATTTTTGCAAACTCCAAGCTAAATACACATCGGGAATATCTCATACAGAGGTGCAAACTCCAAGCTAAATACACATCAGGAATATCTCATACAGAGGTGCAAACTCCAAGCTAAATTCTCATCGGGAATATCTCATACAGATGGGCCAACTACAAGCTAAATATGCATCGGGAAAATAAAGATTTGATAACTTACAGTAGATTTACAGGGTTGTGAAATAATAGACTAGCACGATGATTGAGAGAATGCTGCGTGTTGATGATTGTGAGTTAATAATGGTTGATCGGGACTTTGCTTGGTCCTGTTATAGACACAGCTTATAACTGAATAGCCTAAGGGTGTTCTGTCCAGCCGCAGAGGACTGATGAATCATACACTATGAAGGATAACAACCTTATTATTCATTTGCATTGTTGCTAGACCGTCATATTGGTGAACCTGTAAAGTCAAAAGACAGAGAGAAGAGACAATTAATAGTCGCCAGAAACATATACATTGCATGTTTTGTGTTATTGCACTTGTTCATTTACATCATGGACCGTTAATATACTGGCACGACCTGGGACACCCACAGCTCCGGGTTAAGCGAAATGCAATACAAGTAACGTGAACAACACAGTGTAGAGTATACTAGACAATGGACACACCTTTCAGGTTGAGAGTGGTGGAGTTGGTAACCGACCGTCCGACGCCGTTGTCGGCGGTACACGTGATGGTGTCGCCGTCGTCGTCCAGTGTGAGCATCAACACCAGGTCCTGGTAACTTGTGTAGCCGCCGTATGCCCCGACCACATCCGTCCTGGTGACGGTATTGCTGATGTCCATGCTACCAGTGCTACTCCAGGCGATGTTCGACACTGGGTAGGAGTTCCCGATTGCGCACGTCAATGTCAATTGGTTCTGGCCGTCAGCTTCCATCTCTCCGTTACTGGTCAGTGTGGTGAATAGGGGAGGAACTGAAGTATAGAACATCATATTTTAACTAGTTCTGGCCGTCAGCTTCCATCTCTCCGCTACCGGTCAGTGTGGTGGATAGGAGAGGAACTGAAGTATAGAACATCACATGTCAACTATTGTATGAATACATGTATATACTGACAATGATGTTATTGTTTGGCATACAACATTTAATTAAAAAAGCTAT
Organism: Conchocele bisecta; assembly: GCA_029237695.1. Taxonomy (NCBI): domain Eukaryota; kingdom Metazoa; phylum Mollusca; class Bivalvia; order Lucinida; family Thyasiridae; genus Conchocele; species Conchocele bisecta. Next base: position 55,487,360 of record CM055280.1, on the reverse strand, counting down.
TCTGATTGTAGTATTTGCATTATTATTCTGTCTTATATTACATGCTCTAAATGGTTCTGTAGTGACGTTACACTTAGTTAAGTTTTCTCATGGATGTAAATAAATTGGGACACAATATGGCTCTCAAACTAATTCGCAATAACACTGAGTTTTTATAAATGTATTAAAGGAACACATTGGTTATTTGTGGGGCTTTTATCAATTAGGCAACAAGAAGAATACATTATGTGTATACCATAGACATATACGATACATATATAAAGCGTACAGCAGCATATACAAAATTGGAGATGATTCCCAATAATAATGATGGCTGTATGCGTATACAGACTTACCTAATTTTAAAACAAGGACATAACGAAATGTGACATCACAACTCTCATGACGGTAGACCGGGTAGCTGCGGCAACAACACTGGTGCGCCATGCCTTAGAAATGTATGGCATAATCTTGTTATCTTGTAGTATGAAGTGACCTCACACCGGTGCGCGCATGGCGATCACCTGACCACATATTTTTAGACATGGATTCCCGTAACATTCAACAGAGATTCTACTTTCGCTTTCGAAAGTTGCAAGGAGGAACATTTTCGATAGCTTATTTTCAGTTCAAAACATGGATTGAAATACTAATTGTTTATTTGATATCATTTGTCAATCTACATATTCCTAAGCTGTATTTGGGCTGGAATTGTCAAGCAGCTGCTTCTGAAGTGAATAATTGAACGGCACATATAGGACAATAATTTCACTAGCCATTCGCAGTTCACCACTGTACACAGCTGCTACATGGATTGAATACTTAAGAATATGTAATACTCACAACGGACCGTCAGCGTGACCGATGCCACGTTACTGTTGTCACCACCAGGCGGCGCTATCGTGTCTGTGGCGACACATTTGTAGACCCCGGCGTCCTCCCGCTTGACGGAGGTTATTGTGCGGGTCCTGGTGTAGCGGTTATCCCCAGATGGCGGCGATAGCTGTTCTGTGTGTAATGTCTGGCCATTGTGGTACCACGTTATGTTCCCCGTGGGTTTACTGTGGACGTAGCACTGTAGTGTGACGTTAGTCCCCACACCTTCCGTTACCGGCCCAGGTGGAGATACGGTGATCGAGTTGGTGGGATGGACTAAACGGGAATACAAGGACATGCTGGTTGGGATGCAGTGCAGTGTGAGAAGTACATGTAGAGATGTGTATATCAACCAGCATCTCGTCTGGTCTTATTGTCTTCATGGCCAGTGTAGACCCAGGTCTGCCTGTACATCGTCAGTCTGATCAGGTTCTCCGGTGTATGCCACTAGATCAGAGACACATGCGTAATGTGTGGGGCAAACAGTGGTGATTACTATCAGACTGTGTCGATGTACACGACGATAAGGCTCTAGACGAGTCAGACATAATGATTACAGAAGCTCACAATTGTAATATCGTGGTTCAACTTCCTCAACATGCAGATCAGTATGATAAGGAAACATGTTAGTAGTACGCATCAAACAAGTTATTCCCGAGCTGTGGATACCAGAACACCACATTTTCCCACACTTATATGTAGATGGATACATACATGCATAATACGGCACACGAACAGAGAAGCATATTTCTACATGCAACTGCGATGGCCATTAATGAACCAGGACAGTCAATACTTCCAGGGAATAGTGAATGAGGAAATACAAACGTCTGTGAAGATATAAACCTCTGAATAATTACATTTATTTATTTAATGGAGTTTAGCGAGCTGTAAACAGCTATGGTTATTTTAGGCCCGGCTAACAGGGCCGAATCACATACAATTTTACGTTAACGTTGTTTAAATTGCTATATCTCTGTAACTTGAAACTTCATATACACATTGATCACCATCCACATTTTCATCTTTAATAAGCGTTAACTGAAATTGAGAGGCTCTGATAGGGTGTCATTCCATCATACATGTATTAAACCAGATGATAGATTATTTGTTTATTTAGTGGTGGGTAACGGCCTATCAACATATAAGGTCATTTAAGGCCGGGTCAACGGGTTCGATCCCGCATTTAACCTGCTGCATGGGGGGGGGGGGGTTCCGAAATCAGAACGGACTATTTAAATCGACAAAAATATATTCAGCCATGAAATTAGAATAACCTGACCTGGTTCCAGGTCCACACCACGCCAAAGTCATTTGGCCCTTTCCCCTATTAAAAAGTAATACCTTATGATTACTCTTATAAGGGGCATAACCAGATTGAACTGTCACAGACAAAATGACAAAGACGTATGTGAGGGCCAAACCAGGTCACCAGTCGGGATTCCGGTAAGAGTTAACGCTGATCGCAAAATTACACATCGCATGCTCCCACCTGCCACCCATCCAGCTAATAGAACATATACCTTGTGTGAGACATGAGTTAGCTATCATACATGGTGGCACATTCTTAGTGTATTACTTGATATTGGCCTGCATGGTAAATCAGTATTTTAAATCCACATGTTTAAAGATGTATGCACGAAGATACATTTAAGGAATGTTTGTATCACAGCTCAGCCGATATATGAGTTAATGTACACCTAACAAACGGAACAATTAAGTATGTATACATTTGCTCAAATGCAACATTGACAATTAAATGTGAAAACTACAACAGACAATGTACTATGTTGTTATAAAGGAACGTATTTAATGAGCATCAGTGCTTTCTTATGGTCGTACAAAATGGCACAGGAATCATTTATATAGAAAATAAAATAAACTAATATGACACATAGCTATGCATGTGTATTATATACCTACCCATGAAATACATAGTTATACGATGTAAATAAAAGTCATATGTTCTCATCGATGAAATAAACAACTTCCGGTGAAAATACGACTACTTCCGCTATCTATATTCATATTCTGTATTTAGAAAGAAAACAGCGCAAATAGGCTGCAAATACACATTCATTACCGTATACAGTCTAAAAACTGCTAATTTCCATGGAGCGGTATATAATAAATAGAATATTCATATCATTGCAACGAATATGACATATATTTTCATCGAGTGGTGTGAAATGTCCATATTTGGACATTTCACACCACTCGATGAACATATACATGATATATGTCATATTCGTTGCAAAAATATGAATATCCTCTATATAAAAGTTATCATCCATTAATCAACTTTGAAAACGAAACGTAATGGTCATTTAATGAGTGTTTTATAATGCATTATTACGGTCGTACAAAATGTCACAGGAATCATTTATATAATAAACATATCCCAAATACAATGAGGCACTTGCATATTGTCACATAACGATTTATGTAATATACCATATGTCCGTGACTATACGGCCCATTTTATTGCTCCACCCGCATAAAAGCTTTCTATGTATTACATCAACAATATGCATGTGTTCCGATATATCGCATGTAAGATTACACCTCAAATTTATACATAACCATGTACATGTACTTATGATTCATATCATAGTTCTAGGATAACATTCCTGTTGTGCAAGAAATACATTATTTGTTCTAAAATAATTTAAAAAACAACATAAGATGTGTATGGTTTTCTATTTCCAACCTATGTTCACATCATTACAAAATTATGTATATTGTTACGTTTCTGTCACAATCTAGCCTGTGTAACAGATAATAGTGATGACGGTGCATTGCATTGCACAAACATATGTCACATGACACGATTCACAGATATTGACTGGCATCATTTTACATGTTGTGTTTATTGGAAAATATTCTTATAAGATATTTGTATACAAAAGTTCCGAGCTTTGTAATAATTCTACATATGTATGGAACTGAAAATATATTTCCGATCAATATACTGAGTGTGCACTTCACAAACTGTCACATTTCCCTGTCAACTAGTGTTCATATAACATGTTACTGTGGTCAAGAAAGTTTCCCATGAACATAAAGCTATGCATGTGTTGATAAATGATCACTGTAGACTAGTTTAGTTAAGCCATACCTTAAACGTACTGACACACACAGACACCATAGCTATTCAGCATATATATAGATAACTATTCAGCATATTACACTTGCTATATTTTCATGTGAGTCTATTTATGGCTTTACTAAAACAGTTGCATACATGTTATTTTGTTCACATAACAGACTTGTCCATCTATGTTTACACAGCTTTATTCTTCCAAAGGTAGATTGATAGTCGTATATTTTGTTTCCATGTCGCCGAAAGGGTTTTCCTTGTATCACATGTTCACATGTCATTGAATAATCGGTTCCATGGCCAAATTCACATTTATTTTCATTGGACTCTTGATATATTTGCATAACAGGTGTCATGCTCCATAAAGTAATGCTTTATCGCTGCATGAACTTTTTATTGCAGTCTTTTTCACCTTGAAACCAATAATTCAAATCACCTTGAAACAGGATTGTATTATTATTAACAAATCTTTTACAAAACTGACACATTCACAAGATCACGTAATACATACATGTACATGCGTCTTGATATGATTGCATGTGAGTAATCAACACATTCAATGTAAAAAGAAAGTCAAGATTTCTTTCGTTGTTTTTAATACAAATGAACATCCATATTGTCAGACGCTACATTCATAACTTATATTTACAATGGTATCATGTGTAGAGGTCCATGGAAAATACATATATTACAATAATGTTCATTCATTGTCTATATAGTCTCTACCCGTTATTACCAGCTGGGACAGTTTATACATGTACTTTTTAAACTAACCGTTTATTTTTATTCTACAGTGGTTTATTATGTATCACATTAATAGTGCATGGTATGCATATTATTATATATAATTAATGTGTATTTCATCTATAAACTTTAACATTATTTTTTATCATTTTACTATTCATTGTACCTGTTTATGCATTACTATTTATGTTAAGTATGTTGCTCTAATGTGCCCCTTGATGTATTTTAGAATTTATTTCATATAATAATTAAATGTTTATGAGAGTTAACTTCATATACAGCTAGTTTGAGCATTTATATTCTTATTTTTAAACACAATTTCCCATTTGAGTGTCCAAACTTTGTTTGCAGTTAACGGTATAATAACTATCGGTATAATTATGTTGGTTCCTTAACTAATGTGTAGATACATTTCAAAAAGTAAATCGAATAAAATGTATTTCATATGAACTCATTGAAGGGCTACAAGGGTTGGTTGAAATTAATCAAAACAAGTTATTGAGTTGTTTAAACATGGTATAGATAAATCCATGAAATCTTATTCAATGGAATTACATGTAATTGTATTAGAAATAATTGATATTTTAGCAGTTTTTACTTACTTTTCAATATTTTCCAACATAATTCCCTCATTTGGGGGCCCCCATTTCGCGTTAAATGAATGTATATATGTTTTAAAATACATGTACTAAACTATTACATACATACACAGAATTTGCAAAAATTGGTCGAGTTATATTTGTTTTCATTAAAGTTCCCTTTAAACGCCCACATATGTATAAGGCCCCAATATTTACTAAAAAATATAGTAAAATATTTAAATATCTTACATATTGTATACATACATGTTTTACAAAGAGATTTAATGACTTTAGTTTATAAGGTTGATACTCAATGTTCTAGGTACTTTTTCGGACTTTTCAGTATTTTCAGTATTTTTATACGTAATTTCCTCATTCAAGAACACTAAAATATGGTTGAAATTAATCAAACAAAGGTCTATGTTGCTTAACAATTATATAAATATATCCATTAAATGTAATTCAATACAACTAATTTTATTAGAAATAATTTTATATTTTTTCAATTTTAAGCACCTTTTCATTATTTTCCAACATAATTCCCCCAAATAGGGCCCCACATTTTTAATGTATGTACATATTTTTTTCAAACTTAAATATTGTATAAATAAATGTTTAAAAGTAAATCTGATACAAATTTACAAAACTTAGTCGAGTTATATTTTTTATTATTTTTTTTAATTAAATTTAAAAAACATTAAGCGGACAACAATCACGTGGCATCCACCCTCGTGTTGATCACTGGTGTCATAGCAATTATTTTAGCATGGATTCCATATTGTATTAATAAATGCCATCAGAAATTAGTTTTATGGTTTTCGCCAACCCACTAAAATATTTACATTCAAATATTATTTTGATATACATGTATCATATTGGCTGTAACAAAGATGATGTTGTTGTAGAGAGGTGGCCGTTTGGGGAGGTTTGACTGTATGAGACACATAGGCTTAAATGAATAGTTCGCGAACAATTCATTGAAGCATACTGGATATATAAGACATGGTCTGAGACACAGTCACATTAAAGGGGTTTTTACAGTTGTAAAATGCATGTAGTCGGAATCTGTGATAAACAGGGGAGATAATTTGGTTTGGCATAATTTGGTATTTTCGGTATACATGTACAAGTAATATGCACTAATCCCCACTTTTTTACAGGCGGCTTATATTGTGCAATTACGTTCAGAAAAACGATGTTTTCATATTCTGTTTCATCACTTTCTCGGCATATTGAGACCCAGTGCCTTTAAAAGTCGGTGTCTCCTTACCAGTCAGCTCAAAGAGTGAACACAGTGTCGCGAGAACCAAGACACGCCGCATCGCGTAAGGTTACCACCTGAAATACATGTGCATAGAGGTTCTTAAATAAGTGATGATTTAATACAGTGAAACCTCTCTAAACCGGACACCAAGAAAACACCTGGGCCCGGTTGCTCAAAGCTTCTGTTAGCTTAACAGACTGTTAAATCCTTAGCATTGCTAAGGATTTAACAGTCTGTTAAGCTAACAGAAGCTTTCAGCAACCTCCTGACTGTGATCTTATTTTTGATGAGTTTCTTGGTCATTTATCTCGGGTGATACTGTCTGTTCGTGATCGCATAGCACACAAATATCGCTCATAATGATCAAATTCATGCGTTACAGCGAAACCTCTCTAAGTCGGACATCCTGGGGACCTCCCATGGTGTCCGGTTTAGGGAGGTTTCACTGTATGATAGTTATTATTTATTAACCGACTTTACTAATTTCATAAAAATCGCGGCTATACCGAATTTCTTATGAAATCGGTCAACGAAAGTAATAAATATCACATTAAGTCAACACAAATGTTAGTTTATATTTATTGCATCATAATTTGAAGGTGTACTAATTACCGTACCTAACATGTTTCCTGTAGCGGGCTCGTTTGCATATATAATTCCAGCACAAAAATATTTACACAATTCCCTAACATTTGATTGGCCCGTAGCAAGTCTCTGTCCAAAATTGATATCCCAGTAAACTCCCACGCCGAACTACTTTCCGTAACCGTGAGGCGCAGCTAAAATAATTCTTAAGAAAACGGAGAAAAAAAACACATTTTCTTGATGAATTTATTTCCAATGCTGGAATATAAGGAATTAATGGCCTTTTTGTTGAATTTATCGGGGATATAAACTTTGAAAAGTCGCGAGAATACTGGACGAAGCGATAAAAAATTACAATTTTCGAAAAAAAAAATTAAAAAAAAAATCGAAAATTGTAATTTGTTAAGGCCTCGTCCAGTATTCCCGCGACTTTTCCAAGTTTATATCCCCGATAAATTCAACAAAAAGGCCATTCATTCCTATAGTATTACACTTAGTCTAGTGTATAATGATTTGAATACATTATGTTATTCAACTGTGAAAATCCAGTTTATGCAATAAACTGTATATAAGGAATACGAGGCCAGTTGTTGTCTTTTGAATTAATATTTAATAGTCGAGGCTATTACACGCATAGGAATTCAGAAAATGTATTCATACACTCAATGATGACGCGTGTCTTCTGGTACATACATGTATATAGAGAATACCAGGCTAGTATTATGTATGTTGATTTATCATACAAGGCTAGGAAACGTATAGGACTTCCGAGGCGCGTCGTGGAATTCCCGTGGAACGTCGACGAACCAGCTAAGCGGTGATGAAACAGTATTTGAATCGATCTGACCTTGATTCATGTACATTATACCAACTTCAAGTACCCGAATTATTTTCTGTCTGTCTGACTTACACGTAAGCCGCACTGCGTCACAGGCATTCGGCGTGTTTCGGCTTTCATCGGTATAACTCTATATATATGAACAAGGCTTCTAACTTTGGTCGGACACGACCTCGTATTGTAACAAATTCCGCGATTTTATTAACGATAAATGAATATTTTGGCAGAAAGTGCACATGTCCATTTGGGAATTATTGTTATCTTGCTAAAATAGCATAGATTATTAGTTAGAACATATTTATGCAAATAATATCGAATTATAACTGCTTTTCCTAGGTCGGACACAACCTCTTATCATAACAAACGAAATAATGTGTTTAAGGCTCAAAAGAAAATATTGTAGTGGCAAGTTCATATGATCAGTTGAGAATTATCGTTATCCTGCAGAAATACATAAAATGCATAGAAAATTACAGTTTTAAACATGTTATTTTGTTATGATACGAGGCAGAGTCCGACCATAGTTGGAAGCCTTGTACATATATATAGAGGTATACCGATGGAAGCGGAAAAAACGCCAAATGCCTATGGCCTGCGTTACAGACAGAGAATTCAGGTTAGTACTTACTATGTCAATTTCTAATCAGTACGTAAGTATATTTATGAGCAAGTCCACAAATGAGACACGCCGTGTGATGTTGCAGCGAAGAGCATGAGCGATTTTTCATGTAAAATATTTACAGAAACTGTGATATTTTCTGTAAAGAACGTCGAAAGTTGACGACACTTCCTTAGCAAATGCGGAATAGAAGTTTCGTCAACTTTGGATGTTATTTACGGAAAATGTCGTGCATTTTGTAAATATTTTTTCATACGATATCGCACAGCTGAGCGAGTCTGAAATAAAATTCGGATCATACGTATTGGGATACATGGATGTCCGTAAGGATTGAAACAATTTATACAAAGTCATGTAGATGACATTCATTTGATGTCTAGTTTTCAAGAACTCTCAAGACGTTTGCTATTACAATGTATTGATCATTACTTCGAGTTGGTAATTGAAAATCAAATATATACAGAGCTCCAGTTAAGGTGCGTAATTTGACCAACTTCGGGTGACAATTTGTTATTTCTTCATCAAAAATGGCAAATTGGGAGTCCTTTAGAATCGTCTCATTGAGACGATTCTAAAGCACTCCCAACTTGCCATTTTTGATGGAAAAATAAGAAATTTACCTCCAAATTACGCAGCTTAACTGGAGCACTGTATATATATCCCTTCATGATGATAAGCGGATACCAGAAAGAACAGAACGTACGATAGATAATAATAAGTTGCTATAAACGAGTTATATAATCAATACGTCGCTAACATTCCACGAAATGCGTCTATAAATGACAGACGATAATAAGTTGCTAGAGGTCATTCGATGAGTCCAAAAATAGGTAAATCCAGGGGCGATCAGCCAATGATAACTAGGCTTTGTGATCACTTAACCAATCGTTACTCGGCTTGTGACGGGTAGCAGAAACCACCGTTTAGGCCGATTTCGTAAATTAACTACCGATTACGACCTCAAACAGCAGTTTCTGGCCAAATGCACAATAATTGCTCATATTGGGGTTTGGGAGCCTAAACCATGGTTTAGGCTCTCAAACTGGGGTTTAGTGAATTATTGTGCATTTGGCGAGCCTAAACTAGGGTTTGGGCAATCTAAACTGGGGTTTGAGCTCAAACCGTGGTTTAATCTGCCGCCAAGTGCACAATAATTGCTCAAACCAGTGTTTAAGAAAAGTACAGTTTGGGATCACGATTGGCCGTTTTTTCTTAAACTGTGGTTTGGGTCCAGACTAGGGTTTAGGCTTTTTATTGGATTACGACCTCAAACGGCAGTTTCTGGCCAAATGCACAATAATTTCTCAAACTGGGGTTTGAGAGTTTAAACCATGGTTTAGGCTCTCAAAATATAAACAAATAAATAGAGGATATTCATATTTTTGCAGCGAATATGACATATATGTTCATCGAGTGGTGTGGAATGTCCATATTTCACGAGTGCCGTTAGGCACCACGAGATGTATGAATATTATATTTATTATATACCGCTCCATGGAAATTAGCAGTTTTTTAGACTGTATACAGTAATGAATGTGTATTTGCAGCCTATTTACAGTCCGGTACTGCAGGTGCGCGTTATTAATATATATAGCGGAAGTAGTCGTATTTTCACCGGAAGATGTTTATTTCATCGATGAGAACATCAATCACCAGCTGTCAGAGCCACAGCATGGGACTGTTGGAAGAGCTGGGCTTTAAGGTACATGAGCTACAGTGGAACCTCGCTATACCGAACAATCCGATAGAATCCCTCGTGTTCGGTATAGGGAGATTCCACTGCATTAAAATATTTGAAATAAAGTCGACGCGTACGCTGTGAACAACGACAGTCATGTACAGGGACATCATATGTATATAGTTCCTAGTATGTAACATGTATGTTTGTAACCAAAAAGAAAACAAATATAAAAAAATGCATAGACAAGAGCTGCATGCTAATCGCCGAACATGAATACCAGAAATATGTACATTGCAAGAACAGTTGTAGTAAACCTGTTCATTTTGTCACTGAAGCTACAGTATAGTGATAGTCCGTAACACAAACACCCTCTGGCACCGGCTTAAGCGAAGCTAAATGAAAAAGGAGCACAATTAAAACTAACAATAGTTACTAGTATAAAGTGCTCAAATGCGAAAAGAAATAATGCAGACTAGGGTTTACATTCCGCGCACAAAAATATTTCAAATTGCGCAGGGCGTTGACGATCATACTTCGCTATATTGTACTTGAGAGACAAGGTAACACTATGATATATTAATATTACCACATACTCACCTAATTAAGTTTGTAATAGCAAACTCCATATATCACCTCCTTACGAATGATCACTGGATGAACAGCAGTCGCTCAAGGGTAAACATGTCAATTTGTCCATGAACTACTTGTGTAGAGGTATTGTTTATGAATTATTACTTGCGCCACATGATAAATGTTTTATAAATTATAGCATAAGACATTATGTATATGTCATATATCAGGTTCGACAATGTCCAGCCGTGGGTAAACGTTTGCCGTGGCACGAGATAAATGTTTGAACCCCAAGGCCGTAGGCCGCGGTTTCAAAAAGTTCCCTCGTGCCATGACAAACGTTTACCCACGGCTGGACATAGTCGAACGTTATTGTGACATTCCCGTCGGAAATATCATGCAATTTGAGCATATATGCAGTACTTTCGGTATTTTCATAACCCGTATCATTCAAACAGCCGTCATTTACACATACATATTCCGGGGCCGCAGTACACGTCGCATGATGCAGCCGCGCTAATTTCAAAAGTTCAGCGAGACCGTTGTGAACTGGTCTGGTGACGTAATGGCGCGTTCTAGTAACGTCATGAGTGACATGCATTACGATGGTGTTGGCTTGGCCCCGGAATGAGAATTGTCTACAGCCATGGTCAAACAGCACGCGCTGTATGTTTGAACACGGCTGTGAGCGATGCCGAACAACGACAGTCATGTAACAATTAAAGGTCATATGTACAAAATCACCATTATTTCGAGCTACATTAAAACGCAAATTTGGAAATACTTTGTCATAACTCGCACATAATGCAATGTAATTGATTGAACATGGACACTACTTTAAGCCAAAGATACCAAGAGAAAACATAGAATGTGTATGTTGCAACCAAATTGAAGATGAATAACACTTCCTATTTTTTTTTGCACAAAATATTCTAGTTTAAGATAAGATCAACATTATTTGAAAAGTTAAATATTAACTACCGTTTCATTAAACTTCGTACTTCTAAAATTTTCGTAAGTCCAAACTTATGATAGTCTGTAAATTTCACATTAACAATGTTTTTTTGTAAACAATTATTGGATTTACATTTATTGAGCATAGGCTGCATATGCAGCCTATGCTCAACAAATGTAAATCCATCAATTGAAATTTACAGACGATCCTATGTTTGCAATTACGAACATTTTAGTCGTACGAAGTTTAGTGAAACGGGCCCCTGTTGGTTCCTATCCTAATATCTGTAAGAGTATTCATTAAATAATAGTTCCGGCTAATGAGTGATCGTTGCTAGTTATTTCCCTTTGCAAATATATTTATAGAGAGCTGGTACTATGTTGTATTGCAGCGTTTATTTCTTACTGAATAGCACACAAATGGGTTTTTGCGAACCGAGTAGACCCAGATCAGACGGAACACATGTGCAATCTAATCTGAGCCTACAATAACATTAATAAACATGATAAATGTGAAAATATGATCTGGCAAATAATGTAGTCCCAGATCAGATTGCGTAGACATGTAGGATGATCTGGATCAGCACTGATCAACATCACTATAATTGCTCATTTTTATCACAAATCATGCTACATCCTATGTTCAATAAATGCAAATCCATCAATTGACATTTCCAGACGATCCTAAATGTTCACTTACAAACTTTTAGTCGTACGAAGTTTATTGGAACGGCCCACTGCAGCTTGCTAACGATATATGTTGCTTGTTAGAAGCAAAGTGGGTGCTTAATTTATGGAATGGCAAACATTACAGATCAGGATCAGACTGCGGGTGCTGATCTGGATATACACTGGTCGCAATAAGCAATAAGCCTCATTTCGCGTTGATTGTGCTTGTTTTGTGAAGAAGATACAACAAATGCAACGAGATAATGCAACGGAATCTCCACAACATCTTTAACCCTTTCAACCCTAAGGAATTGGAATGGACTTAGATATGATAATGTTCCGACCAATCCAATGGTCACAAAATGATTTTCAGATTCGTTCATTTATGAAAAGGGGGTGTTTTTATTCTAAGAAATATGAAAATTACTTTCAAAAAGTGCAGATCCTGATGAGACGGCTCATTACGAGCCGGTTCATCTGGATCTGCACTGTTTGCATAAACCGATATAGCGGGCTTTCGGGTTCAAAGGGTTAAAGCACATGCGCCTACGGTTATATAGCGTATTCAATGGCCATGATCACGTGGTTACAACAACAACAACAATGGCTGAAAGTGTTGAAAGCTCGCCCACTCGAAAGTAAGTATTATTTGATATTTTCTTTAATATGCAACATATTTTGATGAAATATGGCGCAGCAAGCGCGTATTCATGAGCTGCATTTGGTGATCCAGGGAGTTCTGCAATTACTTATGTCGTACATACGGAAGTCGATTCTTCGCAAAATCGACAATAGTTTGGGCCAAAGTACCGAGACCACCAAATGCAGCTTAACAAAACGCGTTTGATGCGCCATATTTCATCAAAATATGATACATAATAAGGACAAAATAAAAGAATATGTACTTTGAATCGGAGGGCTTCTGGAACATTCAGTACGTGTTGTTGTTGTTGTTGTTGTGACCACTTCATACACCTTGGTATAATTGTATCACGTGGTTTCAGTATTCCCGCGACTTTTTCAAGTTATATCCCCGATAAATTCAACAAAAGGCCATTCATTCCTTATAATTCCAGCATTTGAAATAAATTCATCAAGAAAATGTGTTTATTTTCCGTTTTCTTAAGAATTAGTTTAACTGCGCCTCACGGTTACGGAAAGTGTTTCGGCGTGGGAGTTTATTGGGATATAAATTTTGGACAGTGACTTGCTATGGGCCAATCGAATGTTAGGAAATTGTGTAAATATTATTGTGCTGGAATTATTATACAATACAGGGCAAATAGTTTAGCATTTGCTGCGTTATTTTCATAAAAAAAACCGTCATCCCGTTAGAAAGATAATCAAGGAAATCAAACTGTAAACATCTTTATAAACATGACGTCACACCGTTCATAAATGACATTATCCGACACCCTGGTATACAGTGGTATATAGCGACCAATATATTTTTGTAATATTTCTCTAAATATTGTATCTCTCTGTATAATTCAGCGTGCTTATATACATTATATAACTATAATACTACCAAATTTCTTGGAATGTTGTAAGACTTACGAGTTCAATTACAAATAAATGATTCCCATATCACCATTTAATCCGCTGTAAAACGTATTCGTTCATGTTATGACCTTCGACAGCAAACCCTTTCAATATTAATATTTAGCCAGCCAGTGACAGGGCATGCTTATCACAAAAGGGCGGAGATACGAAGGATTGTCAGGAAGTTACGAGTGGGCATACATCTATGAAGAAAAGAGAGTCGAATGTCGCAATATATATTGAATCCCAGGCTAGGGTCTTTTGATATCAAGTTTATCAGGCAATGCTAGGAAACGTGTAGCAATTCCGAGGCTCGCCGAGGAATTCCTACCGTTTCCGAGCCGAGACTGATAAACTAAATATTAAAATAAAATACCCTAGCATGGTATTCTCTTTATCAGGTAACTCTTTAGGCTACATAATGATCAAGTATGACGTTGTTTTCGTTGAAAAGAACGCACACTTGTATCCGTGGCTTCATTCCATTGACGTCATTCGGTAACGCCATGTGACGCCGGTAGACCAATGCAACGTTAATTTTCAATTTGTTGTTACCCGGATATTAGTATCAGGTCAATGTATGATACAACATTTTATCAGGTAACCTGCCCTGCATTGACCGAATACGTACTGACTGCTAACATATTGTTGTATCAGGCATTGCCCTGATATAAACATCCGGGTTACAACGAATTGAAAACTGACGTTCCATTGGTCGGATGACGTCACTAAATAAAAAAATGCTCAAATGCAAACTCAATATGCCAGTACCAACCTATAACTTTACTAATTTCAATGTGCACACACATGACTATAGATAAGATGGGTATCACCTGAATTATGCCTAAATCCTGGGAAATCCTGTTCAAGGCTGTTGACACTTGTTGACATTTCCTTTGTAAAATCACGCGAACTCAATGTAGAAATGTTGACATTCCTTTAAATGAATAAAAGCAATTAACGGTTGCAACTACACATAGCAAAGCAATACAATTGTTAAAATAAACTTTAGAGTTGAATAAATGTATTAATGTCTTAGAAAAATGTCTTCAACTTCATTTGGTGTGAGGCGGTTATCGATGACAACAACCTGCTGACGTATTGAACAATACAAGAAAGCAGGGAGCACACTAGGTGCATTATAATGGGGATAACCATGCTTTGTTTTTCGATTTGGAGCGGTATGTGTGAGGTTTTATGGTCTGAGAATCAGTTTTACGGCTCCGCTAACGCGTCTCCGTAAAATAGATTCACACACCATAAAACCTCCCGCATACCGCTCCAAATCGAAAAACAAAGCATGGTTATCCCCTAATTTACAGACTATCATAAGTTTGCACTTACGAACATTTTAGTCGTACGAAGTTTATTGAAACAGATCCCTGAACGTAGATATATAAAGGTGACCAGTTCGGTCGTGGACGTTTAATGATGCAAGCCAACAATTGTGGCTTCTAACAAAATATCATTAATCGAGATTGTTCCATGGTGTGTATATCCCATGACCTCCGGCTGTGACTGGAGAAATAGGGGCTTATGGGATTTGTGACTAGCGTAGCTCCTGATAAAATAGCACACCCAGTGTTTCAAGTATAGAATGGCGAGCAATGCAGATCTTGATCAGACTGTGCGCTTAAATCAACACAACTATGTAAAGTGAAAAATCTCACAGGGTATCCGGTTTAGAGAGGTTCCACTGTACACTTAAATCAACACACATATGTAAAGTGAAAACAATTAGACAGCCTGATACACAGTTCGTAACAAATAATATATGCAATTCACTTTCATCTGTTAAAGGTATAGATAGACCAACGATCGGTGTGTTTATTTAATATCAGGAAGTGAAAAACTTGACAATCACGGTAGATTAAGGCATTATATAGTCGGCGACTTTAAGAATGCACTGATATGTATAATATGTTGATAGATGTGTTAATGATTAAATAACAAACAGTGTAGTATGGCAAGCGAAATCCACAATAATTCCCCAAACCCAAGTTCATACTTCTTAGTTATATAGAGGATATTCCATCGTACATTTTGAATAGCGGGAAATAATACACGAGTGTATACACCAGATATATTTGAGTGCATGTTTGGAATGTGTTCAATCACATTATCATTCTAGATTAGATTCTAGATTAGTGGAGACCCTTTCCAAATTTTCAAATAACTTTATTTTGACTGTAATAAAAAATAAACATTTTGCATGGTAGCTCGTGGATTCCAAGAAAACAGGCGCGCAATTACGGGTGTTCTCTTCACGGTGTATTATTTGTAAAGAGTTGATTACGGGTTTTCTCTTACAGCGTAACCCGTGCAAATAATTTGCAAGTCTTAGAGTGTAATAAACGGTCTATCTCGTCATAGTACAATTCAATCGATCAAAAATACTGAGCAGGGGACATGGATTTGTTTTATTAATTCGAAATAACAATTCGTTCCCTCAATTTAACAATTCGTTCCCTCGAATTAACAATTAACAATTAGTTCCCACGATATACCAATTCTGTTCCCACCCACGAAATAACAACTGTTATATCGTGGGAACGAATTGTTATTTCGTGGGAACGAATTGTTAAATTGAGGGAACGAATTCTTAATTCGTGGGAACGAATTGTTAATTCGTGGGAACGAATTGTTAAATTGAGGGTACGAATTGATATTTCGTGGGAACTAATTGTTATTAAATATTAAATCTTAAAAATATATAAATGTAAGTACATGTAGTTTTTTTTATCAATAACACACAAGTCACCCTCCTAAAACAAATTTTGATTTTATTGCGAAAAAACACTTTTCCTATTGGAATTTCACATGGGGGCTAAACAATTTTTTTTTTAAATATTCTTTTATTTGTCGACCGATTTTCAAATACTCTAACTTTTGTTTTCTTATTTACATCATATCCAAGCTATTTCGCCAGGTTTCCGAGTTAAGTTCCAAAATGTTTCGTTTTTCCACCCTACTGGTCAGCCTCCTCCTCCTTTTTGCCCTATGTTAAATTCCCATAGGAAAATCTTTTTTCGCGATAAAATCAATATTAAAGAAAATTTGATCAAATAAAGTTAGATTTAATATGTTCAATAGCCAAAATGTCGTCGGCAGTAAAACGTGGGACAGACAGTAGTTGAACATTGCAAAACTGCCATGTTGATATTGACATGCGTCACTGGACCGCATACCTGTAACCCTGTATTCGACGTATCTGGGGGATTTCACTAAACTTAGTACGACTAAATATTCGTAAGTGCAAATTTAGGATCGTCTTGAAATTTAAATTGATGTACATACATTTATTGAGAATAGGCTGCATATGCAGCCTATTCTCAATAAATGTAAATCCGATAATTGTTTACAAGTTAACAGTGTTAATGTGAAATATACAGACTATCATAACTTTGCACTTACGAACAGTTTAGTCGTACGAAGTTTAGTGAAACGGGCACCTTTATCAGTGCTTATACTGCAAGACACGACTTATTATAATTGATGCTGTATACATCATTGGGGATGGTTGTAACTAATGTTGAAATGACTTGTAGCCCAAAGCATTTGCATGTTATTTAAACATACGTTTCCTTGTTGCAATTCTATTCATGCCGCTTACACTTGCAGCAAATTATTATTAAACTTATCATTATTCAAGCTGCCGTTTGACGAAAAAAAACGGTAGAATATCGAAAATATAAATTACATGTATAGTATTTGCACAAACCCGGATAAAAACAAACACTATCCATTGCGATGATAGGTGCTCGCCAGTTGCACAGTAATTCCCCAAACCCGGGTATACACGTATGTACAATCCTGGTTTGAGACCTCACACCCGGGTTTTGAGGGATTATTGTGGACATCGATACCTCAAAGTCACGTTTTGCTCGTCCTGTCACTATTACCGTACACGTGCTAACACTGCCAATACGATATAGAATAGAATAGAATAATAGTTATTGACTTAAACTAAATAGTTTCTCGTCGACAAGAAAATTTATACAACATACATGCAAGAAACAATACACATGGGTCAACAATGAATACTGAATTGTACTGAATTATACAGCAGTTTTCACACAGGATATCCACACACGCGTATTACACATTGGATGAACACGACAAAACGGCAACACCGACCCGCATACATGAAGTTATAAACGGCGTGGATTCCTATGTGAAACATGTGCGGTATAATGAGGATGGATGAGTCAACCCTGAAGTATGCTAATCCGTACCTTGCAAACATTAACTATGATTTAGGCCAATTTATTTATATAAATTTTCTTATCAGACTTCAATAAGTTAACAAATGTATTCACACTAATGTGACGCCTATCTATTTATGCAGAGAAACTGATTGAAGAGAATGGGCAAAAAATAGTTTAATTGTAGATTTGCATCGTATTTCTGAACCCAATAGTACATAATATTTATAAATCTCGCCGGAAGTTTTTACAATTATTAAAACAAAAATAATGCTGAGAAATATATAGTATAGTTACTTTTCAGTATTGTAAACATGTTTTTCAATCGATGGTTACTAAATTGTTTTATTTGAATTAATTACACTATCGTCTATAATTGAAACCACTTCTAAACATGACATATTATGATCATTAAATTATAATAATATGTCGTTTCAATTTTTGAAAATTAAATAAATTTCCCAATTAAATAATAATTATCTCCCCTATTTATCACAGTTTATGTTAGTATTTGATAATATTTGCAAAAAACATGCGTTTTATCGAAGTATACTTCGATAAAATGCATGTTTTTTGCAAATGTTATCAATACAATGAGTCAATTGGCTGATATGTCATATATTATATAGAATGGACTTTCACTATGTTATAACATAGTATAATAGCACTCATATTACACTAGACTAAGTGTAATAAATATGCAAATGAGACCGCTACAGAAACATAATACTGGGTGTTATGTACAGCTTCAATTAATGGTTCTAAGCTTATGCAATAAATACAATCTAACACGTGTGTTGCTTAATATGATATTTATTAAACTCGTTGACAGATTTCATTCATAAGTCACAGGCAATGAAAATTCCAATGACAGTGTCCGCTTGTATAATTAACTATATCATCAGGCGATTTATTTTTCACTTGTGGTATTATGTAACTGGCGGTTACTATGTATGTATGTAGGTATGTATTTTATTAAAGTGTCACATGTCATTTATACATTTAAAATAACGCGATACAATATTAACACATTATATGACACCCAGCCATATTTGGCTTATGAGACACTATAGACTATTTACAATATCACAACACAGATCCGCAAGATGAAATGAATAGCACATTAACATCGCGGAAATGTTGGATAAAAATTCGTATGACAACATTGAAGAATCTTCTCTATCTGTGTTGCCAGCAACTTCGATGACTAAAACTGGTTACACTTTGTACATCAAAAATATTTATTTTTTACACTGGCTGCTCTTATATTGTTTTTAGATATGTATAGTTACTTCACCACGTGACATGGTAATTGACAGTAATTAGTAAGCTGCTATCGGGTGGGGAAGATCCCTTTCTAAGCGATACCATTGTTTGTGTAAGATAAAAGCCCGCCTGATTAAACATTGTTGGATTATAACGACAGAAGTTCGCAGACTGCCACTAGCCACTTCCGGTTTGTGAAAACGAGGCTTAGATTGACTATCAACAGTGGGAGTACACAATACTCACAGCAGGAGTACACAATACTCATAGCAGAAGTACACAATACTCACAGCAGTGTGGAAATACGCATTGATTTTCAACAGTGGGAGTACAAAATACTCACAGAAATGTGGAAATACGCATTGATTTTCAACAGTGGGAGTACACAATACTCACAGAAATGTGGAAATACGCGTTGATTTTCAACAGTGGGAGTACAAAATACTCACAGAAATGTGGAAATGCGCATTGATTTTCAACAGTAGGAGTACAAAATACTCACAGCAATGTGGAAATACGCATTGATTTTCAACAGTGGGAGTACACAATACTCACAGAAATGTGGAAATGCGCATTGATTTTCAACAGTAGGAGTACAAAATACTCACAGCAATGTGGAAATACGCATTGATTTTCAACAGTGGGAGTACACAATACTCACAGAAATGTGGAAATACGCGTTGATTTTCAACAGTGGGAGTACACAATACTCACAGAAATGTGGAAATACGCGTTGATTTTCAACAGTGGGAGTACAAAATACTCACAGAAATGTGGAAATGCGCATTGATTTTCAACAGTGGGAGTACAAAATACTCACAGAAATGTGGAAATACGCATTGATTTTCAACAGTGGGAGTACACAATACTCACAGAAATGTGGAAATACGCGTTGATTTTCAACAGTGGGGAGTACACAATACTCACAGAAATGTGGAAATACGCATTGATTTTCAACAGTGGGAGTACACAATACTCACAGAAATGTGGAAATACGCATTGATTTTCAACAGTGAGTACACAATACTCACAGAAAATGTGGAAATACGCGTTGATTTTCAACAGTGGGAGTACACAATACTCACAGAAATGTGGAAATACGCATTGATTTTCAACAGTGGGAGTACACAATACTCACAGAAATGTGGAAATACGCGTTGATTTTCAACAGTGGGAGTACACAATACTCACAGAAATTGTGGAAATACGCGTTGATTTTCAACAGTGGGAGTACACAATACTCACAGAAATGTGGAAATACGCATTGATTTTCAACAGTGGGAGTACACAATACTCACAGAAATGTGGAAATACGCATTGATTTCAACAGTGGGAGTACAAAATACTCACAGAAATGTGGAAATACGCATTGATTTTCAACAGTGGGAGTACAAAATACTCACAGAAATGTGGAAATACGCGTTGATTTTCAACAGTGGGAGTACACAATACTCACAGGAATGTGGAAATACGCGTTGATTTTCAACAGTGGGAGTACAAAATACTCACAGAAATGTGGAAATGCGCATTGATTTTCAACAGTGGGAGTACAAAATACTCACAGAAATGTGGAAATACGCATTGATTTTCAACAGTGGGAGTACACAATACTCACAGAAATGTGGAAATACGCATTGATTTTCAACAGTGGGAGTACACAATACTCACAGAAATGTGGAAATACGCGTTGATTTTCAACAGTGGGAGTACAAAATACTCACAGAAATGTGGAAATACGCGTTGATTTTCAACAGTGGGAGTACACAATACTCACAGAAATGTGGAAATACGCATTTTTTTGATTTTCAACAGTGGGAGTACAAAATACTCACAGAAAATGTGGAAATACGCGTTGATTTTCAACAGTGGGAGTACAAAATACTCACAGAAATGTGGAAATACGCATTGATTATCAACAGTGGGAGTACAAAATACTCACAGAAATGTGGAAATACGCATTGATTATCAACAGTGGGAGTACAAAATACTCACAGAAATGTGGAAATACGCGTTGATTTTCAACAGTGGGAGTACAAAATACTCACAGAAATGTGGAAATACGCATTGATTTTCAACAGTGGGAGTACAAAATACTCACAGAAATGTGGAAATACGCATTGATTTTCAAAACAGTGGGAGTACACAATACTCACAGAAATGTGGAAATACGCATTGATTTTCAACAGTGGGAGTACAAAATACTCACAGAAATGTGGAAATGCGCATTGATTTTCAACAGTGGGAGTACACAATACTCACAGAAATGTGGAAATACGCGTTGATTTTCAAATTGAGTACTGGAAATACTGTAATTAAATTGAAAATGTACTTATTTGAGCTGCAAAAAGCAAACATTGTTTAATTTGAAATCAGGGGGTACAATACTCTTAAGACACAAAACTTATCTGGAGCGCTGCATACATGTATGCACCAGAAGACAAAAACACCAAAACGAATCACCACAAAAACACATTGTCGAAATTAAAACTACTAAACACACATCACACGCTATAAACCAGCATGAAAACAGGGGTACCACCATGGAACGGTCAGTAAACGAATGGGCATTATTTTAGCGATGACCAGTGTAGATACTGATCAATCAGAGCTACGAATCATTCTGATAACAAACAGGGGTACCACCATGGAACGGTCAGTAAACTAATGGGGATTATTTTCGCTCTGACCAGGGTAGATACGGATCAATCAGAGCTACGAATCCTTCTAATAACAACTAGTATTGTTTTCTGAATGCATACCAGGAGGCCATTCATTCCTATTATTCCACAAAAAGGCCATTCATTTCTTATAATTCCAGCATTTTAAATAAATTCATGAAGAAAATGTGTTTATTTTGACAGACGGCAGCCATTTGTTTACATTGACAGCACTGACAGCGCACCTGCATTGTGTCTGATGTACAAAACATTAGACGGTTGGGCATATCTCTAAAACGAAATAGAGATCAATGTGTACAAACGAGACCATTGAGTCTTCCAAGAGAAGAGGAGACAATTTAAAGCATACCGCCCTGTACCAACGTTGGTACATGCGTACAAGTTCACGCAACATGATCGCACGGTGTACTCCCCGTATTCTCTCACGTTCGTCTTTACTAGCGTAAAATCATCGATCGAAGAGCCTTCAATATGATACACGTTTGATGCTCAACCAATTCGTACTCGCAATTTAAGAATACGAGAAAATGTATGCAGTTGACGTCGTTACTGACGTCATATCTCTGTGCCGTCACATGTTACCCTCTCCATTCTTTGGATTTAAGTTCGTGTGACTTAAAAGAAAATAACAATATCAATAAATGGGTATCTCACCTTGTGTAACATGACTTAGAGACGCTTGATAATGCCGTGGCCATGGGAGGTTGGTGTGTCCCCTCAGGTTGAATAGCAACCAATTGATATAGAAGCATTCCCGAGTATTTGCAAATCAATTATTAAACAAAAATGTCATGTTAGTGTGCGCATGGGTGTGTTCCAAATGCTCAAATGTATCAAGTGATCAAATATTGAAGCAATCCATCAAGTGATATTAAATTTATATCATGATCATGAAGTTTGTACACTTTGATATTTGTTGAGGCGGACAATGGCGAATACGCGTTCTGCTGAAGCACTATTTCTTATCTTCCGCAAGGTCGTGATTTTCGCGCCAAAAATAAGAAATCCTTAAAGAGCCACATTTTACTAGTTGTATGTTCCCTACCGTGATATGTCAAACAGTTGTCTATATCGAATGTATACATGTATATTGAACTAATACAGTTATTTGTTTTATATTTTAATTATGTCAAAGTGCCATTTATCCGTACCTAAAGCATGCACACAACTACAACAGTAGCTTTAAACGTATCCAGGAATTAAAATTATGTGTAAAGTTTTGATTTCACATTTGATGTGGACTTTATTCATCCGACACGGCGATAGTGTCAGGTGGTCTCATACGGATCCTGTCCGTCACACACAGTGCTGATTAAGAGACTACGCATGAAACACACTAGTTTCCTTTCGCATAAAGACATAAGTATATGGCATAGTATATTGTAGAAGCAACGTTCAATGACCATTGACGTTAACACTGGCCATGAGGTTTACACTGGTTGCACTGGTTACATTCGTGTGATTGGAATGTACGTACAGTCGAACCTCTCTACAACGGCCAGCCATGGGGAGACTGAAAACTGGCTGTTAAAGAGAGGTGGCTGTTGAAGAGAGGTATATCATATAGAAATCAGAGCTACATTTAAGGTGCATATTTTTTTCATTTCTTCGCCAAAACTGGCAAGTTGGAAGTGCTTTAGAATCGTCTCAATGAGACGATTCTAAAGCACTCCCAACTTGCCAGTTCTAATGAAGAATTAACAAAATCCCCCACAAATTTTATCAAATTACGTACACTAACTGTGGTCGCAATTCATCACATTGCGTTTTGAAATTTTGGCCGTTGTAGAGAGGTGGCTGTTGTAGAGAGGTGGCCGTTCGTGGAGGTTCGACTGTAGTACATGCTTTATTGTAGTGTTACCTGGATAAATAAATAGCGATAGCCTAAGAGCATTATCATCTCGAAATTGGTGTGGACAAACTAGTGATATGGTCATAATTGCATAGTAAAATAAGTCCCTAATAATGGCAGATACTAAATACGGCGTTATATGTACGATCATCAGACAATAGACACTATTTTGGTACTGAAAACAGTGTTTGTTAAGCACATTTGTTTCTATGCACAGT